>CANIUD010000020.1:0-17500 GCA_947470075.1 Closterium sp. Yama58-4 | reverse complement strand
TACGGGACGGGACGGGTGGGCGCGATAGGCGCTACGTGTTAAAGATTAAGGACTGAGTCTATGAAGATTAGGAGCTCAAATTTATCAAAATCATTGGTCTATAACTCTGGACAGAAATATTGACTTTACAAGAAACGCCGTCGACGAAACGTTCACCGTTAGAATTGTCTCAAACTGTGTTGTGCCAACACATTACAGTGGCACGGTCATCGCACTCCCATTCGGCCTACAAGCCTGCTCAGCTTCTGGAGGTGCTTCAACATGTGTTCTTCAAACCCTCAAAGTTTCAGAGTTTTTGAAGCAGTTAACAAGGCGTGACAACATTTTAAGTTTCAAGACTTATGGCATCCCGGAAGTGTGTGTTACTCTTTTTGGTAACACCCGAGTTCACCATTTCGGCTGCTGACTCGTCTGCCGAGCTCTGATTGGTCTGCAATTCTGTCTGGCAGTCCTTTGCCCCGTTGTGCAGGTGGTCACCAAGTTTCAGAACGATCCAACATCGGAGCATTGCGTGACAGCTGTCGAAAGTTACTGTTCCGTAGTCATGGTGCACTGTTGGCAGCATTTCCCTTGCCACCCTTTCATTGTTGTCATGCCAATGGTGCAGGGACAGAGAATGAGACAAGAAGTACAGGTGGTCAAGTGGGACTCTACCACCCTCCTTTTGAGAAGTGTGGTCTTCCTGGAAGCAGCTTGCAAGAGGGTGCAAGTGGGAAGACAAGCTGACTCATGGTTGGCTTCCTCACTATTGGTTGCCTTGAGTACAGCTCTGAACTTCCAAGTGTGGTTGGCTTTGCTGACCTAGCTAGGACGTTTCCCATCCTTCTCTAGCCTTTCTCCCCTAGGACTCAACCTTCTCTGAGTTCCCAGGATGACCCCAACCCCTTAAGAGTCCCCTAGGCAATGTTGTACTCACCTCTTCCTTGCATCAATGAAACTACACGTTTTCAGCCGAGCTTACGATTTCGTTCACTGCGTAGCGCACACACCTCTGATGAAAGCAAGCAATATACCGTTGGAAAGCAGACACCTAAGGCTAGCTACTGTCCAAAGTTCAGCCTCGTATGTTATCGGAGCTGATCGTGACGGCGTTTCGAACAGAGGCGGTTTGAAGTCGTCAGATTCTGCTTAGGCGGTTTCATGGGCATCCGCGACCACTAAGTGGACTCTAGACTATAACAAACTGGAGTATGTTGTAGCCCTAGACCACAGCTACAATTCCAAATATGAATCGTATCCAAAGGTGAAGTAAAACTCGAGTTATGCTTTTCGGCGCACTAGGGGGTATGCTTCCACAGAAATTTAACTCACACACAATTAACTCACAAGTTTTCATAAGTACCATACAAGAACGTTAGAGTAGCACTAAACCAGGTGGGAGGGAAGAGGAGGACGAGAGGGAAGGTCCCAAGGGAGTCCCCAAGCAATGAAACCCCATGCCACACAATTTCCCTCTCAATAGGCAACCCAACTCTCTCACCCTTGTCATTTTCCCAACCTCCACAATCCACCTCACCCCACTTGGCCACACTTGCCAACCTGGTTTGGCTTCACCCAGCCGCATGGCAGCATCTACAGTGATGGGTTCGAATTTCCCAACCCCAAAAGTCTATACCCCATAATGAGTCATTCCCACAACTTCCCATAGTCGCCACAACCGAACATGAAAAGCATACGAACTTCAACGTTCGTAACTTTCTTGATCGTGCTCCGATTGCGACGATTCTTGGTTCGTCAGAAAGCTCTTGAGCAGAGCAATCACTTCAGATATCTGCTCAAGCCAAATAACATTCACACACACTCAGAAAATCGAAACAACACAAAACACAAATTTCTTGCACACGCTCACACCACGCATGCAACGCACGAACACATGATGGGAGGCAGACAGACGTGAATGCGAATGATAGCATCACACAACAAACTCCCCCTCTGGCTGTCTACAATCATTCCACATGTCACAACTCAAGCATGCACCCTCAATGCACACTCATCCCAGCAAGTTTCATGCCCTTCCAATGCTCAGGTTCTGCCAGGCGCTTGGTGAGAATGTCAGCCGCAGGGTCTTCACAAGTTCCAGTCAAACCTCCTTGTCCAGGAGCCTCCTTGTCCAATGCCACTTGGGCCTGATGTGCTTGGTCAGCCCATGAAGACAAGCATTCTTGGCCAGCTTCACTGTTGACTCGTTGTCACAGAAAATCACAGTCGGCTCCTTCTGGCACACTCCGATCTCCTCCAACAAACGCCTCAGCCACACCACCTCCTTTGCTCCATGGTGAAGGGCCATGTACTCTGTCTCACACGAGGACAGCCCCACCTCGTTCTGCTTCTTGCTGCGCCAGCTCACTGCACCACCTCCAAAGAGGCACACATAGCCTCCAATGCTGGTGCCATCCGACTTCACAGAGTTGAAGCTAGCGTCGGTGTAGCAAGTCAAGAGCATCTCCCCCTTGCTCAAATCAGCAGCACCCCGCTGCTGCCTCTTTCTCACAGCACTGTACTCCAAGCCCACTGATGCTGTAGCGCTCACATAGCGGACCAACCTCTTGGCCGCTTCCAGCTGCTCATGACTGGGGCGTGAAACCACACTTGCAAGCCTGGATGTAGCAAAGGCAATGTCAGGCCGCGTGTGGTTAGCCGCATAGTTGAGTGCCCCAACCATGGAATGAAACAGCTTCCTGTCACTCTCTCCCACCACCTCCTCATCAGCACAGGGCTCCACAGTGAACCCCGAAGGCAGTGGGGTGGCTGGCTTCCCTCCATCTTGCAGCCCATACTTCTCGGCCAGCCCCTCACAATACTTCCTCTGGTGCAACCTCAACACTCCCTTGTCAAGGTCCCTCTCCACATGCATCCCAAGGTAGTACTTCACATCTCCCATCTTCGAGCACTTGAACTGCATCTCCAGCATCTCCTCCACATGCTCAATCATCGCAGACGACTCGGAGAAAAGAAGGATGTCGTCCACGTACACCAGGAGCATGAGAAACTGCTCCTTCTCTTGCAGCAGGAACAGGCTGTGGTCGCACTCACTCTTCTTGAATCCCCCAGCCAGCAGTGTCTCCTCCAGCTTGTGGTACCATGCACGAGGAGCCTGCTTCAGGCCATAGATGGCCTTCTTCAGCCTGCACACCCTGCCGCTCCCATCATCCAACCCCTCAGGCTGCAGCATGTACAGCTCCTCCAGTATAATCCCATTGAGGAAGGCAGTGATGATGTCTATCTGCTTGATCAAATCCACGGTTTGCAGCCATTGCCAGCATCGTCCTCAGTGTAGTCCCTTTCCCCACAGGAGCAAAGATATCGTCAAAATCCTTCCCCTTTGTCTGCTGGAACCCCTTAGCCACAAGCCTCGACTTGTAGCGGGTCAGCTCCCCATCAGGTCCAAACTCGTGCCTGAAAATCAGCTTGGAAGAAATGGCCTTCTTCCCAGGAGGCAGCTCGCACAGCTCCCAAGTCTCGTTCTCCAGCAGAGAGTCATACTCCTCCTTCACACTCTGCTTCCACTTCTCAGCATCGGGCCCACTCAAGGCCTCGGTAAGCGTCTTGGGCTCAGGGACGGCTGCCCAATAGCAGTGCGCTATCTCCTCCTCATCACACTGCTCTGCCACACTCCCAGCCCGTACCACGCTTAGCTTCCCAAAGCTCAGTTAGGTAAGCCGGTTAGGAGGACGCACATCCCTCTTAGGACGGTCAGCCGCTCGTTGCTGCTGCTGCTGCTGCTGCTGCTGCTACTGCTGCTGCTGTTGCTGCTGCGGCTGCTGCTGCTGCTCCTCCACCTCAGGTTCTCCCACATCCTCAGTCACCCCAAAAATCTGCTCCCCCGACACGGAGACTTCCACCTGCCTTGAAGGCCGCTGCACCTCATCGGCCTCAATGATCAGCGGTGTCGTAGGAAGCTTCTGCTGCTGCTGCTTCCACTCCTTGTAGTACAGAGACTCAAGGAACTTCACGTCCCTTGACACAGTCAGCTGCTGGCTGGTCAAGTCCCATATCAACCAGCCCTTGTGATCCTTCGCATGCCCCAAGTGCACACCCCATCTCCCAGAAGCTTCCAGCTTTCCCCTCTTCTCCTTCGGCACATGAAACACCACCATGCAGCCGAACGCTCTCAGCATGTTGACTGCTGGTGCACTCCCATACCACTTGGTGTAAGGGACCCACTGCTTGTCCCCCACAGTCGCCAGCACCCGGTTCTTCACAACAGCAACCTGCCTCAGTGCAGTCACCCAAAACGGATCCGGCAGCCCTGCACGCCCAAGGAGAGTGCGAGCACCTTCCTGCAGGGTCCGGTTGAACCGCTCAGCCACGCCATTCTGCTGAGGGTTGTAGGGCACTGTGAGCTGATGCTGGATCCCCTTCTTCTTCAGCACCGCCTCAAAATCAGCACCAATGAACTCTCCCCCATTGTCGGTGCGGATCACCTTCACCTTGTGTCCGCTCTCCCTTTGAGCTCTCGGCATCCACTCCTTAAGTACAGCCGCTGCCACCTCCCCCTTCGCCTTGAGAGGGTAGACCCACACCGCACGTGTGTGGTCGTCCACAATGGTCAAGAAGTAGCGGCTGCCCGAGAGAGAAGGGGCCCTCGTAGGACCCACCACATCCATGTGCACAAGTGCAAGTGGTGCCTTGGCTGGTCCCGTGCTGCTGCTGAAGGGAAATTTCGTGAACTTGGTCTCAAGGCATGTAGGGCAGCTCCCAATCTCCTTTGCTGCCCCCTTCACCTCCAGCCCCTTCAAGCTCCCATCCTTCACCAACTTCTGCAGCATAGGAATGTTGATGTGGCACAGCCTCTCGTGCCACGTCTCCCAATCGGCCTCACCACTCCCGGATGAAGCCTTTGCCCATGCAGCCGTTGCATCCACACCAGCAAGCACCTCACCATGTGATTGCTGTGGCTGCTGCACCTTCTTGACTGCATCCAGGGCCCCAGCAGTTGGTGTAGTCTCCTCTCCTCCCGCAGTTGCCTTAGCCGCTGCCGCTGCCTTTGCCGTTGCTGGTGGTTTCCCATTCCAAGGGATGATGGGCAGCTGCCACAGGTCCTTGATGCAGCTGCTCTTCTCGTCCAAATCCCACAGCAGCAACTTCCCAAGCTTTGCACGGCAGCTGGTTGGGCCGAATGTAACTTTGGCCTTGCTTTTCTGCAGCCGGCGCACAGAGAGGAGGTTAGCGGACAAACCTTCAACTAGCAGGACATTCCCAAGCCCCACAAGTCCCCCATTGGCTCCCATCACCTTGGCATTCCCAACACCAGTCACAGGGAGCAAAGCACCTGAAGCGGCAGCCACAAACTTGATCTTCCCGGGGGGTTTCACCTCATCAAGCAAATCTGCCCGTGGAGTCATGTGACTCGTGCAACCTGAATCGATCACCCAGTGAGTGAGGGGGTGCATCACAACCTTCCCAACCGAACCCACATCATCCTCACTCTCTTTCACATCCTCAACCATGAGGAACATCCCAGGGTCGGCTTTACCTTGTGCACCATCACCTTGTGCACCTGAACCTTGCACAGCACCACCTCGTGCACGTTCACCACTTGGCGGCTTCATGCCTGGAGGCGCCCATCCCTCAGGCCGGCTGAAACACTTGAACCACGGGTGTCCAGCCTTCTTGCAGTACCAGCACGCACCCTCCATTCGGGTGCTCCCCCTGCCACCAGAGCTCCCATGCCCCTCGTTGTAGTCACCTCGGCCTCTTCCTCTGCCAAAGCCTCTCCCACGGCCTCGGCCTCTCCCTCCCCCTCTTCCTCTGCTGTCTCCTACAGCTCCGTACCCCTCAGCAGTCTTGTTGGCAGCACCACCTCCCGTATGGCGCCTGCGGAAGTCCTCCTGCAGGATCTGCTGCCGTAGCCACTCAGGCGTCCACTTGTCCTGCTGAACGTTGAGGGTGGGGATGAGGTTGTCCCACGAGTTGTCGAGCACCGAGATGATCTTGGTGCACTGCTGCATCTCCGATACCTTGCTGCCAGCAGCTGCCATCCTTGCATAAATGTCCTTGATCTTGTCAAGGACCGGCTTCACGTCGTCTCCTGGACGCATGGAGAGGGCAGCCAGCTCCTTCTCCAACACAATCACCATCGGCAGCGTGTTGGGCTGAACCACGTCGCGTAGCAGCTTCCACGCCTTCGGTCCGGAGTCGTCCAGCTCCACTAGGTCCTTGATGTGCTGGAACATGTCGTTGTTGACCGACTGTAGAATCAAGTCGTACAGCACCGCGCTCCGCTCAATCCATCGGTCGCGGGCATCACCTTCCTCCGGCATCTTCTCTTCTCCCATCGCAAGTTTGAGCAGCTTGTAGCGCTTGAAGGCGCTCCGCATCCGCCCGCTCCATTCCTCATAGTTGGAGCCATCCAATGCCTCAATCTTGGATGGTGGCGGCTCACTCTTCTTCTCAGCTGCTTCTCCACTCCCTTGACTCATCTCCTCTGCTCCCAATCACAGGTTTCAGCTCCCCCTTTGCTGGTCACAATGTAGATCCACAAGATTATCACAAGTGTCGGCGCCAACAAAATTTCGGCAGAGTTTCCCCTTAGCGGAAGTCACGTGCAACCTCTAGAACTCCACTTAGGCACGCCCACAGGCCATGGTGGGTCTAGGAGGGTCTTCACACTTCAGTAGACTCTTCACAACGTCCTCAATCAGCTCTGATACCACTTGTTAGAGATTAAGGACTGAGTCTCTGAAGATTAGGAGCTCAAATTTCTCAAAATCGTTGGTCTATAAATCTGGACAGAAATGTCGACTTTACAAGAAACGCCGTCGACAAAACGTTCACTGTTAAAATTGTCTCAAACTGGAGTATGTTGTAGCCCTAGACCACAGCTACAATTCCCAATTTGAATCGTTCCAAAGGTGGAGTAAATCTCGAGTTATGCTTTTCGGCGCACTAGGGGGTATGCTTCCACAGAAATTTAACTCTCACACAATTAACATAAAAAAATTTTAAGCGTTTTATCGCTTTCAAATTTGCGTATTGTGAAAGCGAAGCTGACTGTAACGCAATTTTGTGCATCGTCGAAGCGCGGTATTCGCCTTCTCCGAATATATAATGTGGGCTGGGGTCATTCTTCCCCCACCCACGTCTCTCATTTTACAATCGCTCAAGTTCAATTCCCAGTTCCGAGACCCATCCCGATTTTTCCGGAGGCTCCAACCCCCTCCCGATTTTTTCGGACCTCAACCTGGCGAGGGTGAAAACCCTTCCACGTTTTCATTCACCCTCGACGCTGCTGTCGGACATTCTTACCTACAATCAAGCTTCAATGGCGCCGACTGACAACGCCCCGAATCGTTCGGACAACGAGAAGAACGCCCGTGAAATTTCGGGCGATCGCCGCAACAAGCGACGGGCGGATGACGAATGTATCGCGACCACTGGCGTCGATCTTTTGACGCGCAGTGCGGAAGTCAACAAAACCGCCAGCAAACAGCACCCCTCGGCACCTGTGGCGCCTGAGGGGCCTGTGGCGCCTGTGGCGCCTGTGGTGCAAGTGGCGACCGCGGCACCTGCAGCACCCATGGCGCCACACGCGCCTGACGCCGAGCACGCGCCAGCACCTGTGGCCGGACCGTCGCGTCAGCGCCAGAGGCGCCGAACTGGGTCTTCGTCTGACGCGACGGCTGACCCTGCTTTGACTCCGCCGACGCTGACTGCTGACCAGGTCCAAGCGCTTTTGGCGCTGTTACAGCAGCAGCCGCCGACGGTTACACCTACAGCGACAACAATTTCTGCATCTGCTAAAAACGCAAACGCAAGAAACGATTTGGCACGTCACCCCCGCGTGCCCGAAGTCCCTCGTGCCGAAAGGGAACACGCTGCAGCTTCGGCGCCCAACGTCGTCAATGTCAAACATTATATATATGTTGTGGTTGTTTAGGCTACAGTGGGTTAGCCTATAGGGGGTACACAATTCTAGGGTTAGGTACTTGTACTGATTTCACTGTTAGTTCAATCATTCCAGTCCGTTCATTCTGACATGGTTTCAGAGCAGGTCCTTCGCTAGGACCTAAGTTCTCTTCGGGCCCACCACTACCTACTACCTACTAGCGCCCTCGTGCGCCCTACTATCGGAGCGCGCTTTAGCACCTCCCCCCTTAGCGCCCTCGCGCGCTTCTCCTTTTTTTTTTTTTTCCGGCCCCGCTGGCCCCGTCGATCGCGCCCCGCTTAGAGGCCCCGCGGCCCCGTCGCGCTCCGCCTAAAGGCCCCGCGGCCCCGTCGCGCTCTGCTTAGAGGCCCCCCGGCCCCGTCGCGCCCCACCTAACGGCCTCGCGGCCCCGTCGCGCCCCGCCTAGAGGCCCCGCGGCCCCGTCGCGTCCCGCTTAGAGGCCCCGCGGCCCCGTCGCGCCCCACCTCACGGCCCCGCGACCCCGTTACGCCCCGCTTAACGGCCCCGCAGCCCCGTCGATCGAGCCCCGCCTAGAGGCCCCGCGGCCCCGTCGCGCCCCACCTCACGGCCCCGCGACCCCGTTGCGCCCCGCTTAGCGGCCCCGCGGCCCCGTCGAGCCCCGCTTAGAGGCCCCCGCGGCCCCGTACCGCCCCGCTTAGCGGCTCCGCACAGCCGTGCAGCCCGAACCGAGCCGCGCCGCCCTACCTGAACCGAGCCGCGCCGCCCGACCGAGCCGCGCCGCCCGTACTAGCAGCCCCGTCGATACTGCTGCTCCTACTACTGCTCCTACTGCTACTACAACTGTTGCTACTGCTGCTACTGCTACTGCTACTACTGCTACTGCTGCTGCCACTATGGCTAGTCCTCCCGTACTTGCTTTCGATGCTGAGGGCCGCCCAGTGAAGTTTGACACCTGGCTAGATGACCTGCACCTCTTCCTACAGCTCACTGCCAAGGAGGATATTTCGCTGTACGATCATGCCCTCGGTCACGCTACTGCCCCTCCTACCACTGCAGACAGCACTCAGCGCTCACAGTGGCAGACTCGTGACGCCCACGCTCGCTTCGCTATTCGCAACTCCCTGCCGATAGATGAGCGCGAGCACTTTGGCCAGCACAAGACTGCTAAGGACCTGTACACTGCTGTAGTTGCTCGTTACTCCTCACCTGCCTCTGCCACACTAGGCCGCCTCACCCTCCCCTACCTGTTCCCCGACCTGGCCTCCTTTCAGACGGTTGCTGACCTCATCACCCACCTCAAGACTAGTGAGGCCCGCTTTCGCGCTGCTATGCCTGACGAGTTCCTTGCTAGCAATCCCCCCCCGCTCTGGATCACGCTCTACCACATCGTCACCCGCCTCCCTGACTCTCTGCGCGCAGTCAGGGACCACTTCCTCGCTCGCTCTCCCACTGAGCTCACCATTGCCCTCCTCGAGAAGGAACTGCTTGCAGCCGAGGCGAGCATCGTCGCTGTAGGCACCTCTCGTGGCGACCCCCGCACCCCGTTCTTTGAGGGGTGTTCCCCTTCCCCCCTTCTCCCCTCTGTTGCCTCTGCTGCTGCTGTCGACCTCCTTGGTGCTGAGAAGGTCGGGACCGCGTCTGCTCCGAGCGGGCGCCGCAGGAGCAAGGGGGGCAAGGGTGGAGGTGGTGGAGGGGGAGGCGGGGGTGGTGGCGGTGGGGGTGGAGGTGGGACTGGAGAGGCTAGTGGCGGCAGTGGGGGTGGTGACAGCAGCGGCGGGAGCAGTGGCAGGGGCGGCAGCGGCAGCGGAGGCGGAGGTGGTCGTGGCGGCGGCAGGGGTGGAGGTGGCCGAGGCGGTGACGGCGGCGGTGGTGGTCGTGGAGGCACTGGCGGTGGCCAGAGCCAGCAGCACGCCCCGTCGCTCCAGGAGGCACGTGAGTGGTACTTGCAAGCGGGGGGGGGCGGGTGGCTTTACCTGCACGTACGTCATCCGCACTGGAGACCGCACTGGCCAGACGTGTGGGAGGCCGCACCCCACGCACCGCTGTTTCTCGCGCCTTACCGACGCTTGGCGCGCTCAGTTCCCTGGCGGCGCTGAGCTTCCCCGCTGGGGTGATCTGGAGAGGAAGGGAGTTGATATCTGGGCTTTAGACTTTGATGCTATTCTCACTGCCATGTATGCGATGTTTACTAGTGGAGAGGGTGCCCAGTACTTGCGTGTTCCGCCCGACCCGGGCATTCTGACCAGTCCGGCTGCCGCTCTAGGTGCTAGTGAGTCTGCTGCCCCAGGTCCTGGTGAGGCTGCTGCTCTAGGTGCTCGTGAGTCCGTCCCCCCTGGTACTGAGTCGACTGCCGCACTTCACACCTTCACACTGGACTCTGGTGCTTCTCGCTGTTTCTTTCGTGACCGCACTGTCCTTGAGCCACTCGCTCGGCCAGTTGCTGTCTCCCTCGCTGACCCCTCTGGGGGTCCGGTCATTGCGACCTCCTCCACTGTCCTTCCTTGTCCTGCGGTCCCGTCAGGCACGCTGTCAGGTCTCTACCTCCCCTCGTTCTCTACGAACTTGGTGGCAGGTAGTGCGCTCCAGGACGGGGGTGTTCACCAGTTCACCCCTGCATACGAGCGCGTGACGCACTGCACGTGTGCTCGGACGGGCCGTCACCTGGCTACCTTCACTCGGCAGCCGGGGTCGGACCTGTACACACTGACCACTGAGTCCCCTCAGGTAGCTGCGTCCGCGTCTGCGTCTGCGTCAGGTCAGCTGTCGGCCCCCTGCTCGTGTCGCTCTCTGGCGCATGAGACTGTCCTCTGGCACCACCGCCTTGGTCACCCGTCTGTGCAGCGCCTTTGGGCCATGCACAAACGGGACCTTGTTGCTGGTCTTCCTAGGGTTCTCCCTCCCAGTCAACGACAACAGCGACTCTGAAGACGAAGCGGGTGAGGCTAATGCACACAAAAATTTTGTTGCACCTGCCGAACATCTTCCTCCACTCCCATCCACCAACCCCACCATTCCGGCTTCTTCTTTTCACCACGCCGGGGTACGCGAGCAAGCCGAATTTCTGGAGGACCTGCGCGCGTACCTGAAGCACTCGGAGCACAAGATACGCCACGGCGACACCGCTGGCGCTCTCGAGCTCTTCGAAGAGGCGTACGCGCTCATCGCCGATCGCTTCCAACTCCTTCAAGTCGCCGACGCCTCCGACTTCAAGACGGCGCACCGCTTCAAGCTGTACCAGCAGAAAAGTGTGCTGACTTCGCGCCCTTTCAAGCAGGCGCTCGCGGATGTGGCAGCAATGAACCGCGCCCAAGGCTCCTACGGTCGCGGTTCTTCCCTTGGAGGCCGCGGTCCCACGGGGTTTGGCGGCAAATTCGGCACGACCCCTGGCTGCGATGCTAGGGGCTTCCGCGGCACCTGTTTCCGCTGCGGCCAGCCAGGCCACACTGCCAACGCATGCCCTGCTGGTGGGCACGGTCCTCACGGACCCGCACCGGTGGTGTAAACTCGACGGGGCGCATAACCGCACGAAGGCTATTGGCCGTGCCCTTGGGCTGTTTTTTATTGCCGGTTGGCTAGCCCTTGGGGGGAAAGACCATTTGGGGTCTAAGGCGTTTGCCTAGAAGCTCTCTAGAGCATCATGAAGTTGATCTTTTCCATTTATTTTTGCTATGAAAAAGTTTTAAGGGGAATAGACCATAGAGGGTCTAAGGGCACTTGCCTAGAAGTTCTCGATAAGCTCTATGGAGTTGCTCTTTCTATTTATATAATTTTTGTTGTGCATTTGTTGTGAGAGTGAAAAGAAGCCTTACTCAAGGATCTCTTGGTTGCTCTTCAGTTTCAACACCCCACGCCTCAAGTAGGCTTATTGAGGGAGGCAATTGAAGCCTCGAGAAACTTAATATCATGACACTAATATAAAGAACCAAAGGGCAAACGACCTTGCCATGGGCGGGAGCATAAAGTATGGCAGAAATTGAGAGAGAGAAAGAGAGAGAGAAGAGAGAGAGAGAGAGAGAGAGAGAGAGAGAGAGAGAGAGAGAGAGAGAGAGAGAGAGAGAGAGAGAGAGAGAGAGAGAGCGTGAGGGAAAGAGAGCGTCGAGAGAGAGAGCTCAACTAGAGAGTCTCAGACTAGCTAGCGTCTCTCGCTATCTCTCTATACTCCCGCTAGATCTCTCTCTCTGAGAGCGCATGGGGCCCTGAAGAAATTTATTACCACAAAAACCACAACCATTTTTTCGTTGCTTGAAAAGATTTATCCCCACTCGAGCGTCAACGCTTGCTTGGATTGAAAAAAAAAAAAAAAAAAACCCTAACTGTTATGTATTGCTTTCTGTATACTCTGCCATGTGCAGGCCTTCCGATGCTTGCCCTGGGGCACAAGATCACCCTTTCGAATACGCAGTGACGGATAGGACAATTTCCATCATGCGGGGGCGCTTGCGATCCGCATTGGCTTGGTGGCGAAGTTGGTGTACGAGCAGCCTTGTCTTATCATTATTGAACGGGGCTACTGGATGCCGTGGAAACAAGGACCGCCACAACCATTTCAGTGCTCCAATCATGCTGGAACCCATGCTCACATGGATTTTACGCGATCAGCCATCATAGATCTCCTTCAAACCGGCGCAGCAATCGAGGTGCCAGCATCGGAGCTCGCATGCATTAGTCCCCTCAACGTCGTCGAGCAGCGAGACAAGTGTCGCCTCATCCTAGATCTACGTAAAGTTAATAACGAGCTGTGCATTCCGAAGTTCAAGTACGAAGGACTCCCTCGCGTGGCGGAACTTGCACATCCGGGGGATTGGATGTTTTCAATTGATCTCAAGTCGGGTTACCACCACGTTGACATCCACGCGTCCTGCTGGAAATTCTTGGGCTTTCAGTTCGAGGGGTTTCGTACTGTTTCAGATCACTCCCGTTCGGACTAGCGACGGCGCCTTTCGTCTTTACTCAATTGATCAAGCAGTTGGCACATCGATGGCGAGCAACAGGGGTCCGCGTTATTCCATACGTGGACGACATTCTCTTTCTGTGCCACACAAAAGCCGAGGCTCGAGATGTCTGCACCCGCACGATCACGGACCTAAGAGAAGCGGGTCTCGTGATCAATGCAAAAAAGTCTCATCTCCATCCTACTCAGCAGCTAAGATTCTTAGGATTGGAGCTCGATACCCAGCGGGGACAATTTTCTGTCGGCACGGAGCGACGAAGCGTCCTGCAATCTACCATCGCTTCATTATTGGCCGCAGGACGTGCACAGCACAAAGTCCCAGTACGGCAAGTCGCACGTATCACAGGCATGCTCGCCTCCATGAACCTTGCCCTTGGGGCGACAGCGCGAGCATTCAGTCACGCATTACTACAAACCATCGATGATGCGCCTTCATGGAACAGCAGGTTGTTACTACCCCCGAGTGCTTGCGAAGAGTTGGAGTTCTGGTCAATCGAGTTCGACCACTTCAATGGAGCCCCATTTCATGTTCGCGGCAGCTACGACGCAATCATTCATGTCGATGCCAGCGCGCACAGCTGGGGGGCCACACTCGACACGTTCTCCACAAATACTCATAAGGCCTGCGCGAACATGCCCCCGGAACTACTTGGCACGTCCAGTACTCGTCGTGAGCTCGAAGGGGTGCTCTGGGCACTGCAAACTTTCACAAGCTTCATCCAGAACAAGCATGTGCTCGTGCGTGTCGACAACAGGGCGCATTCTTTATTCTTTATTCTAAAAAGGGTGGATCGCGCAATAGCTGTCTCACTACCGCATGCAAAGCCATCATTCGCACCTGCATGACCCGTCGCATTCGCTTGATCATGGAATGGATCCCTCGCGAGCTTAACACGCTCGCGGATGAGCTCTCGAAGACTCTCGACCGAGACGACTATGTTAAACTGTATTATGCTTGTAGGCTGTAGTGGGGTAGCCAATATGGGGTACAACCCCAACTAGGGTTTCATATTTGTACCCAAACTTCTGCTAGTTCAATCATTCTTGCCTAGCTATTCTGAAATGGTATTCAGAGCAGGAGGTCCCTAGGACCTACCGACCGTTTTTTAAGGGCCCACCACCGCTCGCATGCGGTTACCACGCTACCACCCCCGCTGCCCTAGCCTCGTTAGCGCCCTCGCGCACCCTCGTTAGCGCCCTCGCGCGCCCCTCGTTAGCGCCCTCGCGCGCACCCTCGTTAGCGCCCTCGCGCGCCCCTCGTTAGCGCCCTCGCGCGCCCCTTGCTAGCGCCCTCGCGCGCCCCTCACTAGCGCCCTCGCGCGCCCCTCGCAGTGTCGCCCGCCCGCCGAGCCGCCCGCTCGCAGCCCGCTCGTCCTGCTGCCCGCTTCGCAGCCCGCCCGCCCGCTCGCTGCCCGCTTCGCGGCCCGCCCGCCACGCAGCCCGCCCGCCCGCTCGCTGCCCGCTTCGCGGCCCGCCCGCTTCGCAGCCCGCTCGCTCGCTGCCCGCTCCGCGGCCCGCCCGCTTCGCAGCCCGCTCGCCCGCTCGCTGCCCGCTTCGCGGCCCGCCCGCCCGCTCGCTGCCCGCTTCGGCGCCCGCCCGCTTCGCAGCCCGCTCGCTCGCTGCCCGCTTCGCGGCCCGCCCGCTTCGCAGCCCGCCCGCCCGCTCGCTGTCCGCTTCGCGGCCCCCCGCCCCCCTCGCAGCGTCGCCCGCTCGCCCCGCTGCCCGCTTCGCGGCCCGCCCACTTCGCAGCCCGCCCGCGCCGCTCGCTGCCCGCTCGCCCCGCTGCCCGCTTCGCAGCCCGCTCGCCCCGCTGCCCGCTTCGCAGCCCGCCCGCCCGCTCGCTGCCCGCTTCGCGGCCCGCCCGCTTCGCTGCCCGCTCGCAGCGCCGCCCGCCCGCCCGCTACCTGCTTCGCAGCGCCGCCCGCTGCCTCACTGCCCGCTTGCTGCGTCCCCTCTGCTGCTGCCGCTGCTCTGCTGTGCCCTCACGCCTGAGCTATGGCCTCTATTCGCGTTCTTTCCTTCGATGCTGAGGGCCGTCCCGTGCAGTTCACTTCCTGGCTCGACGACCTGCAGTTGTATCTTATGAGCAATAGCACGGACCACATCTCCCTCTATGACTACTACGCTCTGGTGCTGCCGCTGCTGCTGCTGCACAGCCGAGCTTATGTTCGTTCCCACTGCAGACTCGTGACGCAGCTGCTGCTCGCAGCTGCTGCTCGCCTAGTCATTCGAGTCAACTGCTCCGCTAGCTGAGCTCGAGCATTTTGGCGACTGCAAATCCGCTAAGGCCCTGTACGATGCTGTCGTTGCTCGCTACTCCTCGCCTGCCACAGCCGAGCTTAGCCGCCTCATGCTGCCGTACCTGTTCCCCGTTCTAGTCCGATCTCCATTACTACTACAGTCGCCGATCTTATCACCCACCTTCGCACTAGTGATGCTCGCCTGCGTGCCGCCCTTCCCACCGAGTTCTGCGCTAAGAACCCCCCTCCTCTGTACTGGACACACTCCACTTCATTGTCACCCCACCCCCCTCTCTACACCCTCCGCTCAGTTCGAGACCACTTCCTGCTCGATGTCCCACTCTCACTCCCGCTGATCACAGCTCGAGCGTCCTAGAGACAGCTGCTCGCGGCCGAAAAGAGCATTGTAGCTGTTGGTGCTGCTCGTGGCGCTCCTCGCACCCCCATCTTTGAGGGGTGTTCTCCCTCTCCCTCTCCCCTCGCTCCCTCCTACGCTGCTGCTGCTGCTGTTGACTTCCTTGGTGCTGAGTCTGTTGGCGCTGCTTCTGCTCCTGGTGGGAGGCGCCGCACCGGCAAGGGCAAGGGGGGCAAGGGTGGTGGTGGTGGCGCTGGGGGGGGAGGAGGTGGGGGAGGTGGGGGGGGAGGCGGTGCTGGAGGGAGCGGTGGCGGGAGCGCTGGTGGGAGTGGGGTCGGTGGTGGAGGCGGGGCGGCGGCGGAAGCAGTGAGGTAGTAGTGGCGGCGGCGGCGGTGGCGGCGGTGGCGGTGGTGGCGGTGGTGGCGGTGGCGGTCGGAGCGGTGGTAGTGGTGGCGGCGGCGGTGTGAGTGGAGGCACTGGCTCGGGCCAGAGCTCCCAGCAGCAGCAGCGTCCCCAGACGACCCAGCAGCTTCGTGAGTGGCTTGCTCAGCGTGGGACGTCGGGGGGCAGTGGCCGCTGTTCTTATGTCATTCGCACAGGTGACCGCAAGGGACAGACGTGTGGGAGGTTCCACACCCCGTACCGCTGCTTCTCCCGCCTTGACGACGCTTGGCGTGAGGAGATGGGCGCGGATGTTGAGCGCCCCCGCTGGGCTGAGCTCATGAGGGCTGGTGTTGATGTCTTTGCTCTTGACTATGATGCTATTATTGCTGCCATGTATGCATTGACTGTTAGTGCCGAGGGAGACTGTTACTTGTGTGTGCCGCCTGACCCAGGTATAGAGCCCGCTGCCCTGGGTACTAGTGAGTCTGCTCTCTCTGGTATGGTGCCCCCTGTACTTGCTCCCCCCAGTGCTGTCCTGGCTGGTTTCGAGTCTGCTCTCTCAGGTACAGCACCCACAGAGACTGCTCTCTCAGGTACCGCACCGGCTGAGGCCTGTCACACCTTCACCCTTGACTCAGGTGCTTCCCGTTGCTTCTTTCGTGACAGTACTGAGCTCACACCGCTTCCTGCACCGGTCCCAGTCTCCTTGGCTGACCCCTCTGGGGGCCCAGTCCTTGCCCAGTCCACCACTGTCCTCCCTTGTCCGGCGGTTCCGTCTGGCTCGTTGTCGGGTTTCCACCTCCCCTCGTTCTCGACGAACCTGGTGAGCAACGCTGTCCTCCAGGATCAGTGGGTTGACACCTTTACCCCTGGCGGACAGCGTGTGGCGATCTGCACGTGCTCCAGGACCGGCCGTCACCTGGCTACGTTTACCCGTCGGCCGGGGTCGAGTCTCTACACACTGACCACTGCGTCTCCTCAGGTCGCTGCTGTCGGTCAGGTGTCTGCGTCAGGTCTGGTAGCCCACGCCTGTGAGTGTCGTTCCCTGTCGCACCAGACTCTTCTCTGGCACCACCGCCTGGGTCACCCCTCCTTGCCACGCCTTCGTGGCATGCACCGTCGCCACCTTGTGTCTGGTCTTCCCAGGTCCCTCCCTCCCCTCCCTGCCTCGCCTGCGCCGCCTTGCCTTCCTTGCGTCGAGGGGCGCCAGCGCGCCGCTCCTCACTCCTCCTCGTTTCCCCCGACAGAGGCTCCTCTGCAGACCCTCCACCTGGACGTGTGGGGCCCAGCCCGCGTTCGTGGTCAGGGCGGTGAGCGGTACTTTTTGCTGGTTGTCGACGACTACTCGCGTTACACCACGGTCTTCCCCTTGCGCACCAAGGGTGAGGTCCCTGCTGTCCTGATCCCTTGGATCCGCACGGTTCGTCTCCAGCTCCGCCGCCGTTTCCGGACGGATCTTCCTGTCCTGCGTCTGCACTCTGATAGAGGTGGTGAGTTTTCCTCCGATCTCTTGAGGACCTTCTGTCAGGCGGAGGGCATCGAGCAGACCTTCACGCTTCCGGACTCCCCACAGCAGAATGGGGTTGCTGAGCGCCGCATTGGCCTGGTCATGGAGGTCGCTCGTACCTCCTTGGTCCACGCGGCGGCTCCCCATTTTCTGTGGCCGTTTGCTGTCCGGTACGCCGCGCATCAGCTCAACCTCTGGCCCCGTGTCTCCTTGC
>CANIUD010000019.1:0-314791 GCA_947470075.1 Closterium sp. Yama58-4 | reverse complement strand
TTCCCTCCCTTCCCTTCCTTCCCTCCCTTCTCTCCCTTCCCGGGCCTCATCCCCCCTTACCTTCTCTCCTTTTCTCCCTTCCCTATCATCCGTCCTTGCAATCTCCTGTCTCTCCCTTCTCTCCTTTCTCTCTCTTTTCTCCCGTCCCTCCCTTCCCTCCTTCCTCCCTTCCCTCCCTTCCCTCCCTTCTCTCATTTTCTCCCTTCCCTCATCCCGACTTCCAATCTTCCGTCTCTCCTTCCCTCCCTTCTCTCCCTCCTCTCCCATCTCTCCTTTCCCTCCCTTTTCTTCCATCCCTCGCTTCCTCCTTCCCTCCCTTACCTTCCCTCCCCTTCTCTCCCTTCCTGCCCTCTCTCCCCCCTTACCTTCTCTCCTTTTCTCCCTTCCCTATCATCCCTCCATGCAATCTCCTGTCTCTCCTTTCTCTCCCTTCTCTCCCGTCCCTCCCGTCCCTCCCGTCCCTCCCGTCCCTCCCGTCCCTCCCGTCCCTCCCGTCCCTCCCGTCCCTCCCGTCCCTCCCATCCCTCCCGTCCCTCCCGTCCCTCCCTTCCCGCCCTTCTCTCCCTTCAATACCTTCGCTCCCTTCCCGCCCTTCTCTCCCTTCAATACCTTCGCTCCCTTCCCGCCCTTCTCTCCCTTCAATACCTTCGCCCCTTCCCGCCCTTCTCCTCCCCCCCACCGTATCTCCGTTACCTTCCATTTCATCCCTACCCTTCTCGTCTCTCCCTCCCGACATCTCTCCTGCTTCTCCTTTCACTCCCTTTCATCCCTTGCCTCCCTTGACTACCTTCCCTCCCTTCTCTCCCTTCGATAGAAGTCTCTCCGCACTCCTCCAGCCATTCTCTCCTCACTGCCATCCTTCCCTTCCGCTAAACCTGTAACCAAGCCCCTTTCGATTCTCTTGTCGTCACCTCTCAACCAACAGCGGCATTGCCATGGGAAATTTCAACATGCATCTCCCACCTACCCACACCTACTCACATCGTTGCTCCCTCCCCCTACCACATACAACATACTCCCATCTGACCTCCCCTTCCCCTACCACCTACTCCCTTCTCATCTCCCCTCCCCTACCACCTCTCCTGGCCCTATCAGGCACTCTTTGCTCACCTCCCATCCCCCTACCAGGGGCCTCTTCTCACCTCCCCTCTCCTACCTCTTCTTACCCCCTCCTCTACCAAGGGCGCTCTGCTCACACCCTGCCCCTCCAGGTCCCCCACACTTATGTGTTTCTTTCTTAGTTGAATCTGACCTCCTACAGCCCTCACATTGTATTCCCTTGCTCGATTTCTGTGCTTGTGTTGCAGGTGGGGTGCTTTCCTGACTGCACATCCTACGCCTCACAGGGCACATAACAGCCTGCAACCTGGGCTTGGATAGGCTGCGATTGCAATGGGAATGGCAGGGGAGCATGGCAACGGCTACGAGCAAAGCAGCTTCAAGCCTCTCGGTCAATCGGCCTGTCCTTATACGATCCAAGTATTCAATCTTCCGCCTTGAACATTAGCACATAAACACACCCTCTTTTCCCCTTTTAGGTATTTCTTACTGACCCAACACATCGTGCCATCAAACTCATGTTAGTGTTTTACCAACTGGTTATTGAACGTAGTGCTTTGTGACATCATTACAGGTTGCTGACTTCAACACTTTTTGTAACATGTTCCCTACCATAACACAGTATGTAAACAAAGCAGTGGTCACGAGTAAAAGCAGAGAGGCAATCCATGCATACTAGTAACTAAGCAAAGAGTGCACGCAGCAGGTCGCCTTTCCTGGACACAGCGCCACAAAACCTGAGGGTATGGTGGCAAGAGGGATGGGGAGAGAAGAGAGAAGGAGCTGAGAGGATAGATGGAGTGTGGAGGGATGCGGAGCGGAGAGGAAAGGAGGGGTGGGGTGAGGGAGGAAGATGAGGAGAAGAAAGGATGGGGTGAGGGATGAGGAGAAGAAAGGATGGGGGTGAGGAGGGATGAGGAGAAGAAAGGATGGGGTGAGGGATGAGGAGAAGGAAAGGATGGGGTGAGGGATGAGGAGAAGAAAGGATGGGGTGAGGGATGAGGAGAAGAAAGGATGGGGTGAGGGATGAGGAGAAGAAAGGATGGGGTGAGGGATGAGAAGAAAGGATGGGGTGAGGGATGAGGAGAAGAAAGGATGGGGTGAGGAGGGATGAGGAGAGAAGAAAGGATGGGGTGAGGGATGAGGAGAAGAAAGGATGGGGTGAGGGATGAGGAGAAGAAAGGATGGGGTGAGGGATGAGGAGAAGAAAGGATGGGGTGAGGAGGGATGAGGAAGAAGAAAGGATGGGGTGAGGAGGGATGAGGAGAAGAAAGGATGGGTGGTGAGGAGGGATGAGGAGAAGAAAGGATGGGGTGAGGGATGAGGAGAAGAAAGGATGGGGTGAGGGATGAGGAGAAGAAAGGATGGGGTGAGGGATGAGAAGAAAGGATGGGGTGAGGGATGAGGAGAAGAAAGGATGGGGTGAGGGATGAGGAGAAGAAAGGATGGGGTGAGGGATGAGGAGAAGAAAGGATGGGGTGAGGGATGAGGAGGAGAAAGGATGGGGTGAGGAGGGATGAGGAGAAGAAGAAAGGATGGGGTGAGGAGGGATGAGGAGAAGAAAGGATGGGGTGAGGAGGGATGAGGAGAAGAAAAGGATGGGGTGAGGAGGGATGAGGAGAAGAAAGGATGGGGTGAGGGATGAGGAGAAGAAAGGATGGGGTGAGGGATGAGGAGAAGAAAGGATGGGGGGTGAGGGATGAGGAGAAGAAGGATGGGGTGAGGAGGGATGAGGAGAAGAAAGGATGGGGTGAGGGATGAGGAGAAGAAAGGATGGGGTGAGGGATGAGGAGAAGAAAGAAAGGATGGGGTGAGGAGGGGTGAGGAGAAGAAAGGATGGGGTGAGGGATGAGGAGAAGAAAGGATGGGGTGAGGGATGAGGAGAAGAAAGGATGGGGTGAGGGATGAGGAGAAGAAAGGATGGGGTGAGGGATGAGGAGAAGAAAGGATGGGGTGAGGGATGAGAAGAAAGGATGTGGGGTGAGGGATGAGGAGAAGAAAGGATGGGGTGAGGGATGAGGAGAAGAAAGGATGGGGTGAGGGATGAGGAGAAGAAAGGATGGGGTGAGGGATGAGGAGAAGAAAGGATGGGGTGAGGAGGGATGAGGAGAAGAAGAAAGGATGGGGTGAGGAGGGATGAGGAGAAGAAAGGATGGGGTGAGGGATGAGGAGAAGAAAGGATGGGGGGTGAGGAGGGATGAGGAGAAGAAAGGATGGGGTGAGGGATGAGGAGAAGAAAGGATGGGGTGAGGAGGGATGAGAAGAAGAAAGGATGGGGTGAGGAGGGATGAGGAGAAGAAAGGATGGGGTGAGGGATGAGGAGAAGAAAGGATGGGGTGAGGAGGGATGAGGAGAAGAAAGGATGGGGTGAGAAGGGATGCGAGAGGAGGAAGGATGGGGTGAGATGGATGCAGGGGGAGAGGAATGAGGGGTGAGAAGGGATGCGGGAGAGGGCATTACTGGGAAACGTGGGTGGTAGTACGATACTGGAGGTGGAAAGTGGAAACAGTAGGTAGGGGGAGGGAGGGAGGGTAAGCAAGGGAAGGGAGCGAAAGGAGGGGATGCAGTGGTGGAAAACGGGGGGGGAAGGAGGGGAAGCAGTGGGGGAAAGGAGAGGAAGCAGGGGGGAAACGGGGGGAAGGAGGGGAGAGGAAAGGAGGGGATTCAGCGGGGGAAAGCAGGGGAAGCACGGGGGGGAAAGGCGAGGCAGAGAAGTGGAGGAAAGGAGGGGAAGCAGTGGGGGAAAGGAGGGGAAGCAGTGGGGAAAGGAGGGGAAGAAGTGGGGGAAAGGAGGGGAAGCAAGGGGGGAAAGGAGGGGAGGCAGGAGGGAATTGAGGGGATGCGTGGGGGGAAAGGAGGGGAAGCAGGGGCGGAAATGAGGGGAAGCAGGGGCGGAAATGAGGGGAAGCAGGGGCGGAAATGAGGGGATGCGTGGGGGGAAAGGAGGGGAAGCAGGGGCGGAAATGAGGGGAAGCAGGGGCGGAAATGAGGGGATGCGTGGGGGGAAAGGAGGGGAAGCAGGGGCGGAAATGAGGGGAAGCAGGGGCGGAAATGAGGGGATGCGTGGGGGGAAAGGAGGGGAAGCAGGGGCGGAAATGAGGGGAAGCAGGGGCGGAAATGAGGGGAAGCAGGGGCGGAAATGAGGGGATGCGTGGGGGGAAAGGAGGGGAAGCAGGGGCGGAAATGAGGGGAAGCAGGGGCGGAAATGAGGGGATGCGTGGGGGGAAAGGAGGGGAAGCAGGGGCGGAAATGAGGGGAAGCAGGGGCGGAAATGAGGGGAAGCAGGGGCGGAAATGAGTCCAAACGTGTGGACGCATTTCGTGTATTGGAGAAATCCGTGAGGCGAGCAGCGCGTTACTGGTGGCTGCAGTAGGATGGCTGGCTCGCGCGCGCTTCTAGACTGAATTTCGCTGGAGAGCGCGTGCTTGCAACCGCGTGCTGTTTGCTGGGGCATCTAAGCGTCACATGCGCTCGCTGTGCTGGCGCGCCGCGCGGTATGCAGGTGCCGCTTTGCGGCGCGCGTTTTGCTGGCAAGCGCAGCTCTGCTGAGCGCGCTATGCTAGCGCGCGCGGAATGCCAGCATAGCGCGCACAAGTGCCGCGCGCGGATGCCAGCACAGCGCGCGCAAGTGTTGCGCGCGGAATGATAGCGTAACTGGCGCAAGTCCCGCTAACGGAATGCTATCATTGCTGGCGCCAGTGACGCGCGCGGAATGACACGACACACACGGAGTGCCACCATCGCTGGCGCTAGTGACGCTCGCAGGCGTCGCCTGTTCTGCACACGGCTAAATACTCACCCGCGTCTATGTATGTGGTCGCGCTGCTGGCCTAGCACCCTCCGGCCTGCTGCCTAGTACCTAAACTAGTAGCTACTAGATGCGTATTCCCCGTAGTGTGTGATGTGGCAAGTTCGGTGACGGGAGGTGTTTCCCATTTTGTGACCCACAACCTACCCAACCCTGCTCCTCTTACAACTGAAGCGCTCCAGTTTTTCGCCAACACTCTCGCTATTTTCTTACATTTTCGTTGAGGCGAAATCGCCTGGCACACTGTACAGAAACAACAGTGCTGCCAAATGTATACTGCTGCTTTAACTGCACGGGATGCGTCACGCGGCTTGCGATAAGATAATTAATTAAAGGATGAATATAACTTCTGGAAATCGCGATTCTAAAGATATTGCGGATGATTGATTGCAAGCTAACGAGCTGCTTGTTAAAAGAACTAGGCAAGAATGATTGAAAGGAGAGGGGTTTCACTAGCAGCAGTTGGGGTACATATAGCAAACCCTAACTGGGTTGTACTCGCTATAGAGCACCCCACTACAGGCTAGACAATAATAACATTCTGACACACCCCCATAGCCAAAGTGGGGTGTAATCAGTACAATGAGCAGGCATAGCAATAGTTCACAATTATAAGCAAAGCTAGAGGTGATCATAGAGGGCAAGTGAGGAGGAGGAGAAACTGTGAGGGCGAGAAGATGAAAGGCGCCGACTGAAGCTGCAGACACACGGGCAACAGGAGCGGCGCGCACAGTGGCTACCGAGCGCACGAGGGCACCGGACTACGGGAGTATCTGGCTCCGCGGCTACGACGAGCACACACAGGAGCAACTGACCCACAGGCGACTGGCGAAGCAGGCTCGCTGGGCTACCGAAACGCGCGAGGGCATCCGGACTACTGGCGCTGCTGGCGTCACGACGGCTACCTCCACGCAACCTCCCCCGACCGTCCCACGCCCCTCTCACACACCCCCTGCTGACACCCTAGCTCCACTTCCACGGCACCCCCCTTAAACCCTAAACCCTCGGCTCCCACACACCCACCCCCCTCAGCGGCAGCTGCAGCAGTGGGAGACGGAGGAGGAGGAGGAGCCGCAGGTTACCCACACCGGTCACCCCCATGCCCGCCACCCCCAAACCCTAACGCAGGCAGGAGCGCGGGAAACAGCAGGGGCGGGGCACGGAGGGAAAGGGAGGCAGCGGGGTGGCTCTTGGGCGCCACGAAGAAGCAGGGCGCGGGCCCCCCGAGGGCGCCACGGCGGGTGACGGGAGGGGGGCCGCGCACGGGCCCCCGAGGGCGGCTCGACGGGCGACGGGAGGGGCCGCGCGCGGGCCCCCTAGGCGCCGCGACGAGGCGACGGGAGGGGGCGGCGCGCGGGCCCCCAAGGTGCCGCGACGAGGCGACGGGAGGGGGGGGACGCGCGGGCCCCCAGGGCGCCGCGACGAGGCGACGGGAGGAGGACGACGGGGGGCAGCGCGCAGGTCCCCGGGGGCGCCACGACGGGTAGGAAACCGCCGCGCGCCTCGGGGCGCACGGCGGGCAGAAAACCGCCGTACGCCCTGAGCGCACGGCGGGATGAAAAACCCTAAAATTTTTCGCCGCGCGCTCCGCGCGCGGCAGGAAGAAGACGGCGCGCGCCCGAGGCGTGCGAGAAGCAGAATAGCAGCGGAAGCAGTTAGGTGGCGGGCCCACCCACAGGATCGACCCAAGGGGGTCGACCTGCTCTGATAGCATGTTAAAAGAACTAGGCAAGAATGATTGAAAGGAGAGGGGTTTCACTAGCAGCAGTTGGGGTACATATAGCAAACCCTAACTGGGTTGTACTCGCTATAGAGCACCCCACTACAGGCTAGACAATAATAACATTCTGACACTGCTGACACCAGGATCAGAAAAGACGGTGGACCAAAACCTGCGTTGCGCAACAGCATGGCTGAAGGTCCAAATACAGCTACTAGAAATTGTTTGCCTGTTCTTGCCAGCCACTAAAGCCCTGTTTTTCTGCTTGTGAATGGTCTGACCCAGCAAGACCCCGAGTCCGATACAAGCCACTCGACGGGGCCTACTTGGTCACCAACCACAGGACCGCCGCACCAAGAAACAAGATGAGATTGACAGGTCAAGGGCAGAACCGTAGAAAACCACTTAAATCACCTTCTTTACCGTATGGAAGAGCTGTTTCGCATCCGAACCAAACTGATTTGGTGGGAAGGAAAACGAGCCCAAAACGCCACGGCCAGGTCAATATCGCTTCATTCGGTTTGGGGCTCGTCGCAAACGGTCAAAGCGTCTTTCAACGCTTCGCACCATATTGAACCGTTTCAAAATTTTCTCTATTCCACTACGGTCTTCTATTGCCTCCTGACGGCGCATGACAACAATGAGCAAGCAGCCATGGCCATGGCGGAGAGCTACGACACAGTCAATGCGCATCAATTTCCGGCCTGATCATGACAATGAGACACTCTTTCGACGCGCGGCTTTAAGTTCTACGCATTGGTGTCTTTTAAAGCCCAAGACCTGAATTACAAAAAAAGGAAGGCAAACTGTGCACAGTTTGCCTTCCGAGCCCACAGTTGACTTCCCGAGCCTCTCTGGTTACCAAATGACGCCCCGCAAAGAACCAGAGAGTCGTAGAGCAGCACAAAATTGGTTGGCGAGAGTCCCAACCGCTCCCTCCTGAAGGGAGTAGGGGAAGGCAAGCTGTGCGCAGTTTGGAAATTGTGGTAATTCAGGTCATGCTCGACCACATAGTATCCACGTGAAACTCCTAGGTAGAACAGAAAGCCAATAGAGCCCGAGCCCAATAGTTTGGTAGGAAAAAAAACACCAAACAGATTCTATGCGATGGCGCCACTTTTCACTCAGCGTCGTCGTCGAAACCCTGCGCGACCGCGAAAACGTCAGTTTGCGGCGCATGCATCTCCTCTCCGAGGTCGATATTAGGTAATCGTACGGTCGATCGCTGCCATTTCCCGCGCATTCGCCCTATGTTTGCCTCAGCTATGTTCCCCCACCGTCCTTCCTTGTCGGCGTCACACCCTGCCACACACGCTTCCCCTCGTCGACGTCGCCGTCCCCCACGCTTCCCCCCACCGTCGCCCGCGCTTCTTCCCGCTGTCGATCACACTTCACTCCGTCGTTGACCACGCTCTTCCTCCCGTCACCCACGCTTCCCCCCACTGTCGCTTACGCTCCCACCCACCGTCGCTTTCACACTTTCCCCCACCGTCGCCCTCGCTTTCCGCCACCGTCGCTCACGCTTTCCCTTACCGCTGCTCACGCTCCCTCCTGCCTTCCCCCACGCTTCCCCACACCGTCGCTCGCGCCCTCCCCCACCTTCCCTCACGCTTCCCCGCACATCACCCACGCTTTCCCCCACCGTCGCGCTCGCTTCCTCCCACCGTCGCCCACGCTTTCCCCCACCGTCGCGCTCGCTTCCTCCCACCGTCGCCCACGCTTTCCCCCACCGTCGCCCACGCTTCATCTCACCGTCGCCCACGCTTCCTCTCACCGTCGCCCACGCTTTCCCCCACCGTCGCCCACGCTTCCTCTCACCGTCGCCCACGCTTCCCCTCACTGTCGCCCATGGCAGGTGGTGGTGCGGCTTTGGAGCAGAGTGTTGGGCGCACAGCCAGGGCAGCGCGTGCAGGCGGGCAGCAAGGAGTGCAGTGCTGCAGGGGGCTGGTTAGGGGAGGCGGAGCGGGGGAGGGGTTAGGGAGAGAGGGTGCAGGGATCCTCCTATCCCCCTTACCTCCTGCCACACTCTTACCTCCTGCCCTCCTCCCTTACTCCGTTCCGTGGGGCCCCCACAGTCGTCCTCCTCTCCCTCTCTCTTCCTCCCTTCCTCCATCTATCCCACACTCTCTGCCTCACTACCCTCTTTCCCCTTTCTGTTGCCCGTTCTCCCTCCCTTCCTCCCGCCCTCCCTTCCTGCCATTCTCCCTCTCCTCATCCTCCCTCGATCCAGTCCCCCATTCCCTTTCCATCTCCCTCTCGCCCACTCCCTTCCTCACGCCAACCCTGCTCCTCCGTTCCACCCATCCTCTCATCCGCCCATCCTCTCATCCGCCCATCCTCTCATCCGCCCATCCTCACTCCGTCGCCCTCACTGCCTCCCACTCTCCCTACACTCCCTCCCACCGTCACCCACGCTCCCCCCACACCCTTGTACCCTTCTTTCCTTCTCTCTGATTCTCCCTTCTCCCCGTTCCTCCCTTATACCCTGCCACACTTTTACCTCCCTCACTTTCTCCCATCCGCCCTTCCTCCAAGCCTCCCTCCTCCCTACCACTCTCCCACCCACTCTTTCTTTCATCCTCCTGCCTCTCCACCCTGCTGCCCTTTTTTTCAAGCTGCCATCTTCCGATATTCCTATCCTCCGCCTTTCTGTCTGACCCACTTGCCTACTCCCTCGAATTTCTCACATCCTCCCATCCACCCTTTCCCTTCCAAGCCTGTACACTTCTAGCCTGTAAGTATATTCAAGGGGATTGCCCTTTGATTGTTATTGTTTTGTACGGTCTCCTTCCCAGCTGCTCCAACATATGACACACAAAATTTTGTGGTTCGTGTTTGTGCAGGTCTGCCATGCACCCAGATGTGAGGTGTTCGTTGTTTGATGATAGTGGTATGACAAATAGGTTGCCATGCCATGTATTGACGCTTATGCTTTTATTAATAAAACCTTCTCTGCTTCAGAGCAGCCATGCACATGGCCACTACAAAGAAGTGGAACAAAGCATAATATTGTTTATGTAAAAGTTGTCATCAATAGACTACAGGAACACATTCATCACATTCCTGTTGGGACTCATGGTGCTGGGCACCTGTAACCTGTTCAAGCATGGTTCCGTGATAGAACGGGAAGGGAAGAGGGGGTATGGCAGATAAGCGAGGGTTGGATGTGGACGGGGCAGAGGGGTGAGCAAAAGGGGAAAGAGAGTGAGCAGGGGGGAGAAGGGGGTGAGCAGGGGGGAAAGCCAGTAAGCAGGGGAAACCGAGGGGTCTGAACAGGGGAAATAAGAGTAGTGTGGGGAAAAAAGGTTAAACGAAGGGGAATCGAGAGTAAACAGGGAGGAAAGGCGGGTGAGTCCAGGGGGAGAGAGTGAGCAGAGGGGGAAAGAGTGAGCAGGGGGGGAAAGAGTGAGCAGGGGGGGAGAGAGTGAGCAGGGGGGGAGAGAGTGAGCAGGGGGGGAGAGAGTGAGCGGGGGGGGAGGGAGTGAGCAGGGGGGGAGAGAGTAAGCAGGGGGGGAGAGAGTAAGCAGGGGGGGAGAGAGTGAGCGGGGGGGGAAGAGAGTGAGAGAGTGAGAGAGTGAGCAGCGGAAAGAGATTGAGGGGGGGAGGGATTGAGCAGGGGGGTAGATCGTGAGTAGGGGAAAGAGATTGAGGGGGGGAGGGATTGAGCAGGGGGGTAGATCGTGAGTAGGGGAAAGAGATCGAGGGGGGGAGGGATTGAGCAGGGGGGTAGATCGTGAGTAGGGGAAAGAGATCGAGGGGGGGAGGGATTGAGCAGGGGGGTAGATCGTGAGTAGGGGAAAGAGATCGAGGGGGGAAGGGATTGAGCAGGGGGGTAGATCGTGAGTAGGGGAAAGAGATCGAGGGGGGGAGGGATTGAGCAGGGGGGTAGATCGTGAGTAGGGGAAAGAGATCGAGGGGGGAAGGGATTGAGCAGGGGGGTAGATCGTGAGTAGGGGAAAGAGATCGAGGGGGGGAGGGATTGAGCAGGGGGGTAGATCGTGAGTAGGGGAAAGAGATCGAGGGGGGAAGGGATTGAGCAGGGGGGTAGATCGTGAGTAGGGGAAAGAGATCGAGGGGGGGAGGGATTGAGCAGGGGGGTAGATCGTGAGTAGGGGAAAGAGATCGAGGGGGGAAGGGATTGAGCAGGGGGGTAGATCGTGAGTAGGGGAAAGAGATCGAGGGGGAAGGGATTGAGCAGGGGGGTAGATCGTGAGTAGGGGAAAGAGATCGAGGGGGGAAGGGATTGAGCAGGGGGGTAGATCGTGAGTAGGGGAAAGAGATCGAGGGGGGGAGGGATTGAGCAGGGGGGTAGATCGTGAGTAGGGGAAAGAGATCGAGGGGGGAAGGGATTGAGCAGGGGGGTAGATCGTGAGTAGGGGAAAGAGATCGAGGGGGGAAGGGATTGAGCAGGGGGGTAGAGAGTGAGGCGAGGGGGAAAGAGAGGAGTGAGAACAGGGGGAAAGGGAGTGTACATGAGAGAAGAGAGTGAAGGCTGGGGAAGAGAGTGAGTGGAGGCAAAGCGTGAGCTGGAGAGAGTGAACGGCAATGGGAGGGGTAGTGAAGGCGACGGGCGGGAAGTGAGTGCGACTGGCGGGAAGCGAGTGCGACGGGCGGGAAGCGTGTGCGACTGGCGCGGTGTGCGACGAGCGGGGGAAGCGAGAGCGACGGGCGGGGGAAGCGAGAGCGACGGGCGGGGGAAGCGAGAGCGACGGGCGGGGGAAGCGAGAGCGACGGGCGGGGGAAGCGAGAGCGACGGGCGGGGGAAGCGAGTGCGACGGGCGGGGGAACGGAAGGCGCCGTTCGGGAGAAGCGAAGGCGACGGGCGGGAAAAGCGACGGGAGGGGGAATTGAGCGCGACGGGGTCGGGGGAAAGAGAAGGCGACGGGGGAGGGGAAGTGAAGGCGACAGGCGTGGAAAGCGAGGGCAACGGGCGGAGCGAAGGCGACGGGCTGGGGTCGCGAAGGCATCGGAAGGAGGTCTTGAAGGCGACGAGCTGGGGAAGCGATGGCGAAAGAGATTGAAATCGTGGGGCCTTGGGAAAGGAAAACGACGGCAAGGAGAGGTTCATGCTTTGGCGAAGGGTCACGCTACGATATTCCGTGCGAGTATACGCATCAGTTGCACTAAACCTGCATTTCGACACCAACGAACACTATCTTTGCGCGTCGTCATCGAAATCCGCGCCACACACATTCGTAAGGCGCCTCTGATTCCCCGCTATCTCTACAGGTACGCTCCCTGCCTAGTTATCTGCGTGCTATCTCAGACTGTGCACAGTTTGGGATCTACGCCCTTTTCAGGTTGTGGGAAGGACCCCACCTAGCACTCGTATTCTTGTACGCGAGAAACTTTTGTCGCAAATTGGTTTCGCGAGTGAAAGTGCTTCGCACCCCAACCGAACCTCTGTCTGGTTGCCTTCCGAACCTATTTTTTTCCGTTGACTTGCGTTGAGTAATTCAGGTCTTGGGCTTTAAGTGTACATTACGGGAACATTAACACCACTTATGCGGGTTCCAGGCTGTCGGTGTCGTCAGTGTTTCCTGCAACATCAAGGCTTTTTAATGCGCATGGCTACTATCAATGTCTCGAGCTTTCAAGGTTTACGCATCAAGCAACTGGCTCGGCAGTATCAACATTATCAACATTATCAACACTACCCTATTCTCGCGAGGCTTTCAAGGACACCAACTCCAGGAGTGCAGCATTTCCCGAGGCCTCTAGTCAGCTTGGCCGTCTGATGATTTCTAAGGACACGGGCCCCGCTCCAGGCCTGGACCTGCAGCGATTCTGTTTCAAGCATAAGAAGTACAAATGGATGGTTCCATCGTCAACTGTGCTCAGTCCGGCTCGATTCTCAGCCTTCAACGGGCTGACGAGCCCTTCTCATCATCGCACCATGGGGAAAGCCCGCAGCAACAAGACTAACAAGAAGGCTTCAGTCACTGACAAAACAGCCGTTATGTCACCCACCCCTGCGGTACCTGAGAAGGATCCTGCTGACAAGAGCTGTGCGCCTCCCGCCTCCTCGTCGTCAGCGCCTCTTGGCCCTTTTGAGGATTTATCGGATCTGCAGACCAAGACTGACCTCAATAGTGTACAAGGTGGCGAAGCTGCTGATGGTGTCACTGATCCCACCGGCAAGGAAGGTGGTGAAGAGGTCGCTGAAGGAGAGGCTGATGCTGTTACAGCCGAGCAGGAGGATGATGATGTCTCGTCGGACCAGGCTCCAGACGATGACGAGGACGGTTATCTGAGTGATGACTCTGATGAACACCTGGAGTCAGCTTCGCTCGGCAGCATTATTGCTTTGAAAAGATTTTCACTGACCTTACTGGTGCCGTTTAACAGGAAACCTGAAGTCAAGCGTACTGCTTTAACCGTGGCTGCCTTGCTGGAAGAGTGGAAAGAGCTGTTGACGCCAGATGCGCTGCAAACAACAACTTACCAGGAGCTTTCACCGACCTATTTTTCTGGTGCACGTTATGGTCGTCTTCAGGTCACTTTCAACCATGTCCGCGATGCAAATTACGTATGGAGCCAAGTCATCAGGCACGAATGCGCGAACGGCGCCATCGTTGACTTTACCTGGCAGCATCCCGAAGATGCTCGCTTCCTCCGCGAGCGCCTGCTGAATCCGACGGCAAAGGAGATCATTGTCAAAGGAGTTCCTGCGGACATTACTGCCGAGCTGATTCGTCACCTGCTCGTGGTGTCGAAGCTGGTCAAGCGTGGTCGCAGTGCCTTTGCTAATGGTTTCGGCTTCCATCGCACCATCGACCCGGTCACTGGGCTGGACACTGATCGTATCCGCGGCCTGTTTGTCCCTCACGTGGATGACGAGTATCGCTGGAGGTATTTTATGGAAGACCCATCGACTGGCAGACGCTACATGCTGCATTACCCGTCGCTCACATGTGAACTTTGCAACGGCCAGCACCTGTCCCGTTACCATGATCACTGTGTTACCGCGAGGCAGGAGAACTTCACCAACTGGAACCTGTCGGTTAGAAAGGTTCATGACATGAACGGTATAAGCGGAAACATCTCTCATTCTCCACTATCAATTTCTTTACCTTCGTTGTCCACTCCGCTTCTAGCATGCCTTCCGAATCATACTGACGACTGTTTCCTTACCTCCTCCCGCAGAGGCTTCCCTGAAAGCCACAGCGCCTTTGTCGCGTATCTTGAAGGACCCCGCAATCATCCTTACCTCTACAGGAGGTGTGCGGGAGGAGTGGGTCTGCGTACAGACCGTATGCGAGATAGCTCACGGGAACAGCTTCGAGCAGGCAGCGGCTCATGTCGCTTCTGCCAGGCACAAGGGAGGGCTGAAGCAGGAAGGTGCTGCAACACGGGTCAGCAAGCATTCTCAGAAGATGGCGGCTTTCAAAAAGGAGTTCATGGCCATGCCGGCAAAAAAGTGATCAGCGGCTTAGCGGATGAGACGACACTGTGGATCTTTGGCGCAAGTTGTGTAGTAGGAGCCATGTTTGCCTTCGCTGTAGCTGGATGCATCGTCGCAATAAAGATCAATCGCCCGTGGATGCTGTGGGGCTCAAAGGAGTGGCCCAATGAATAAACACAACAATCTTACCATTCTCGAGCTCAACATCAATGGGCTCGGTAGCAGCGGGAAACAGGATCGGTGTGTCAAATGGATCAGGAAGGCAGCAAGCATCGTGGTACTCACTGATACACGCGTTCAGGCTGATCACAATTTCTGGACGCAAGTTAAATCGGAGGCTCAGGCCGTGGTAGGCCCGTCGCAGAGAGCTGGCGGGGTGGCGGTCTTGGGTTTCCTGCCGGGGATACGTTTCACTGAAGTTAGTAAACACGCATCTGGTCGGCTAATAAGTCTGATGGTGACTTGGCGTGATTTGAAGTGCAGAATAGTGGCAATATACTTACCGGCGCAAGCAACAGCCAGGGGGGTCTTTTTTCGCGACGTGCTGTCTCCCTTTGTACAAGGCTTGGCCGCCTCTCCACACACGGTCCTCATAGGTGACTTGAACATTGTCGCGGACCCGGAGTTGGATAAATCCTCGAAGCTGGGGACTCCGGCGGAGAACCAGAAGCTTCTGCAGATATGCTCGAGATGGCTTCTGCAGGATGCGTTCCGGAGTCTCCACCCGACACGCAAGGAGTACACCTTCTTCTCTATATCTGCAAGGACAAGTACACGGATAGACAGGGTGTTAGTCTCCCTCTCCCTGCTCGGGTCCGTAACGGAGGCTAAGCACAGTATGGTCCCCTATGGCTTGACCGACCATTGGTTTGCGGCGAAGGTGGTGCTCAGAGCGGCGGCAGCGGATGATCACGGACCTGGTTTGTGGAGACATCAGTCACCCCGACCCGGGGGAGAAGGGGTCAGGAACATCGTCTCAGCGGTGGTGACGGCGCACAAGGAAGGCTCCGACCAAAGCCTGGAGAAGCTTGTGATGAACCTACGATGGGGTATGCGGGCTCACGTGACAGAGGAAAGAAAGCGGGTGAGGGCGACCTTGGTACATCTGGAGCGGAAAGTGGAAGAACTGCGATGGAGAGTGATGGCAGATGCCAAATCACAAGACTTATACGAGGAACTGGTCAAGGCTGAGGCTGCGCTCAAGCTCTATCAAGACAGTAACAAGGAGAGGCTGCAGGTCATGACTGGGATGCTGATGGAGCTGGCGAGCGAGACCCCCTCGGGTTTTCTGTCGGGGTTGGTCAAGTCGAGAAAGGCAAAGACGGAGATCCTGGAGTTAACTTACAAGGGGGTGCAGCGGAAAGGAGCGAAGGAAGTGTTACAGGCGGCCTCAGAGCATTTCAGAGAAGCGTACGCGGGGTCATCACCAAACCATACCGTGGTGCCGTGGCCAATCGATGAGAACAAGAAGCTGCAGGAGACTGACATACTTCGGCTCTGTGCGGAGTGGTCGGAGCAGGAGGTGAAAGTAGCTCTCAAAGGTCTGCCGGCGGGGAAAGCTCCAGGGCAGGATGGCCTACCGAAGGAGTTTTTTGAGCATCACCGGGAGCTGCTCGGCCCGGCTGTGATGCAGGAGGTGAAGCGCTTTGAGTCGACGGGGGTACTCTCGGAGGCTTTCACGACTGCGGTTACCATCCTGCTACACAAGAAAGGAGACAGATGTGACTTGGGTAACTACAGACCGATCACGCTACTGAGTTTCTTCTATAAGCTGCTGGCGAAAGTGATGGCGAACAGAGTCAAGCAGGTCTTACCAAGGGTGATCTCGGACAAGCAGTTCGGCTTTCTCCCGGGGAGAAGTCTGGCTGATGCGGTCTCGCTAGTAGCTGATGTAATCGATGCAGCGGAGGAGGAGGACGAGGATTGGTTGCTGCTGCTGGTCGACTTTCAAAAAGCTTATGATTCCGTGTCACGGGAATACCTGTTCACGACGCTGTACAACATGGGATTCCCAGAGAAGTACGTGGGTTGGGTGAGAGGGCTGCACGACAACGCGGCAACCAGGATGCTGCTGAACGGATGGGTTGGCGACCGAGTGGCGATGGACAAGGGCGTGCGCCAAGGCTGCCCGCTCGCCCCATACCTCTTCCTCTGCGCGGTGGAGCCGCTCTGCCAAGAAATAGGAAGGAGGAATCTGGGGGTTCGGAAAAGAGGGGTGAAGGGGGAGCTCGCATATATCGGGTACGCGGATGATACAACACTTGTTCTGCGAGGGAAGGAGCAGGTGGCTACAGCGGGAAAGCTGCTCGACGAATTTGCAGAAATTTCGGGGCTGAGGGTAAACAGCAGCAAAACGACATTGATGCCGTTGGGGAAGAACAAGAGAAGGCTGCAGCCGATAGAGTCGCCTTTCACATGGGCTGATAAGGGCAAGTCGGAGCGGCTGCTCGGAATCTGGATAACTTCAGGGGGGTCGCCGGGCCCTGCATGGGACAAAGCGTTTGAAAAGGTCAGCGCGGTTTTGAGCTGCTGGGAGTCAAAGCATCTCAAGACATCGGCGAGAGTCACAATCATCAACAGCTACGCGATGCCGATCCTGCTGTTCCAAGCGCAGATATACGCCCCGCCGTACGACATCTCGACCAAAGTAAAAAGACTGTGTCACAATTTCATCTCGGGTGGAAAGGCGCTCCTCGACAGACACTTCATACTCTGGAGTTATGACCTGTCGTGCAGAGGGAGGAAAGAAGGAGGTCTGGGAGTAATTGACCTGAAGCAGAGGATTGACAGCATCGTGATACAAAATTTGGGAAAAGTTTTGGCAGAGCAGGTGCCGCTGCGGAATTGGCTGTGGGAAAGGGCAGCCGGCTTCCCGCTCGGCCTGGCCACGATTTATGCCCACCCCTCAGTGTTGAAGCACTGGCTGGGAGGAGGCACGAGGTGGAAGGCAGCAGTGAAGGCGCTTTGGGAGTCAAAAATTGTGACCATGGGTGATCCTGCACACAGATGGGACGCGGAGGAGGAGCAGCTGCTTTTTAACCGCAAGATTTTCTTCAGGGGTGGCTCGCCTTTCGGAAACCAAGCAGGCTCACTCTGTCTGAAGGGGGTCCGTCTGGGAGACCTGGTGGACAAGGGCTCAGATGGTAGCAGGAGCCTTAAGAGTGAGGCGGTCCTGGAACGAGAACTGGGAGGGGTGGATCAGAGGAAGTGGGCTCTCAAGGCCTGGGAAGCATCCCCCCAGGGATGGAGGGACTTGCTGCTCAATCCGTTGACGGCGGAAGAGGTGTTCAGGGAAACAACGCTGCTCTGCTCACCGTCATATCGGCCGGGAAAATTCCTTTACTACCAGCTAGAACACGTGGCGGACGGCGTTTTGTACGGAAGGATGGTGGAGGTAGACAAAAAGGGCTTCATATCGGAGATGAAGTATGCTGACGTGACGACGGTGAACTTCCTACGAGCTACGCCCATGGCGGTCATTGATGGGAGAGTTCGCGGTCCTCTAGGCACACCAAGAACAAGGCTGCTACGCACTCCGATCTGTGAAAAGGGGGAGCGTGCGGAGCTGCGGCAGATAAGGAAGGCGATGAAACCCTCTTGGTCCCAACCCAAGCAGCAGCTGAGGTGGGAGGAGGATTGGGGGAAGAAGATCGACTGGGGGCAAGTCATCACGGTACGGGACTCCTTGGCAACCCCATGCAGAGCGAGAGAGGTGGTGCTGAGGCTGCACAGTAACAACCTGCAGGTGGGGGAGAGACTTCCCTTCCTGGGGGAGAGAGCGAAGTGTGTTCACTGTGGAGGGCTGGAGTCGCAGGACCACTGTTTATTCAGCTGCCCAGCGATACAACCAGTGGTTGCGGTGATGAAAGGAGCGGTACAGTGCATGAATCCGGGCAGGGAAATGAAGTCTCTCGGCGACATGCTGTTCCAGAGGAGTGGCACGGCGACGGGTTTTCCGGAAGCAGCAATCATTTCGATTACAGCACAGCAAGTGTGGCTGGAAAGATGCAACGCGGTGTTTCGGGGCAGTCGCTTTCAGGCGAAAAGAGCTCTGAGGCACATCGCGGTTGGTTTCGCAAGACACGTGAATGTATACAGCAGAGTGCGGAAACGGTAGGCTGTAAAGGGTGGCTCGAAGAGGACAGGGGAATGGAACCATCTAGATGCTAACGAGGCAAAGGCTCTGAGCAATCTGTACGAGACTGAAGCCTCGATGACGTGGAGGGCGGGCTTCAAAGCTGTATGGGAGGACGGCGGTGTCACTTTTCAACCACCATGAGATGGAAGGGGGGCCTGGTTACTTGTAGCCACTTGCATGCCCCCTAGCATCAGTTACGACTGCGAGTGTATGTATATGAGTTATATACTTATACTCACCAAAAAAATATATATATATATTGAACCGTTTCTAAACGAACGAAACCCGCCATGACAGTGCAGTACTGAATCCACACCACACCGAAGGCGGCCGGCTAGCCTCGCCGTGCGGAAAATCTCGGTCAGCCCTCTCAGCGCAGCCAGCCACACTTTCCGCCTTTTTTTAGAGTACTCGCTTCAAGTGAGAAACACGCTAACCGATTAGTGTGAATCTGAAGTATAAAGTAGAATACAGCTCACATGTTGCAAGCACTCTTTAAAGTATATATCACAAAAGTTAGCGTAATTGTAAGAATTTTTTCGGCATTCCTTACTGAGCCGCACAACATCACGTACAAGACCAGCCATTCTTTGCCGTTGCAGTTAACGGAGCTTTCGCCGTCTTCGCACGCTACATTTCCCAAACCACGCATAGCTGGTCTAGCCTGGCTCGGCTGACAATTCGAGGATAGCTCGTACCGTACTAGTTAGCTCGCACGCACCGCGTTACCGTTTACATGTTTTGCTTATAAGTATTCGCTCATGCCTTTGTTCATACTTTGTACTCGCACCTAGACCGAACGTCGCCCTTCGACATGGGAGACTGCATTGACCTTGCGACACTCACGCACAAGCGCCTGGATGAGCTGACGCGCCAACTACGCGAAAGCAACGAAGAAATCGCCGCGCTAATAGCAGAACGCGAGTCACTTCAATACGACATCAGCCAAGCACAAGCACGGACACAAATACAAGGAACACAAGCACGGGAAGCACCACCCGCTACCCGACCTGAGAGTGTGGGACAACACTCGAGCACTGCTAGTGATGGCGTCGCGCGCAACAATGTTCGCAATGACCACGAGACGACACACGCAGGCGTGAATGCGGCTGGGAGTCAACGACGAGTCAACATCTCGACGCAGATCGACGAGATGGCACTGCCTTCACCGATGCCACTCAAGCCGCACCGTCCGCCTTGCTTCGATCCGCGTCAACAGAGTGGTCCGACGGAGGCGTGAATTTTCACCATGAACGTCATCTTCGATGCAAATTACATCTCGTCAGACGTAGCCAATATGCGCTACGCCGTGTCGTTTCTGCGAGGACACGCCATGGATTGGTGGCGCATTATTGTCACTAAGCCGACCGACTACGAGGCTCTACTGCCACGGAAGGACCGACGGAACCCTGGGCACCATCGTATTTCGTGGAAGTAGCCCAATATCGCGTGTGGGACGCGTGGTGCGCAGGTGTAAGCGGGAGATTCGAGACAATAATGCCGTCAATCTCTATGCGTCAGAAGCTCCGCACTTGGCGCCATCTCGGTTCCGTTCAGGATTACACCAATGGATTCCTAGTGCTATGTGAGTAGGTGGGGTATATGCATGAGGTTGAGCGCATCGACCGCTACATTGGCGGCCTGAAGAGTGATATCGCGCAGTCGTACTTCGCAACGTCACGGAGTTGAATGAAATTCTGGCCATTGCCAAGAAGCTCGACTTTCTCCGCCGACCAAGATCGAGGTCTTACGGCAACAGCAGCAGCTGGGGACACCGAGTTCGTGGGACGAAAGAGCACGCCGCGATACAAGCCGTCGCCACAAATGTCGCTGCCGCACCGTTCAAAGGGCGCTACTTCGTGTGCAATCGGTCGGGGCACCGTAAGAGTGAATGCTCGGAAAAAAGCTAAGGGAAAGGAAGGAGCAGAGCAGCAGAAACAGACCAAGCAGCAGGGAAACGCTGGGAGTCAGCAGCAGATGGGCCCACTTCTGACATGTCACGCCACTCACCCAACCCAACCGACCCTCACCGAGTGACTGTGCCGATTCATGTTCGATCACACCCGGCTGAACAAGGAGGGTTCAACAGTAGATAGTCCCATACTGTTAAGTAGGAAAATCCATACCGACTTAGTTAAAATCTTCGTAAACAAGGGGGGGGGGGTAGCCACGGTTTAATAAATACCGAGACTGTATGGAGACTTAAACTGACACTGGACCGATGCTTACCTAAGATCGACGCACGGCTGGTCGACGGGACGCCACTTGCGATACAGGAACGCGTAGAGAGAGTTCAGATCTGTTGCGGGGGTAACATCACCTCCACCCAGGAAATGCTGGTGAGAACCCTCGATTGGACCGACATTTTACTCGGTCGTGATTGGCTGCGATGACACAACCCGCGCATAGATTGGACGACAGGCGATTATACTGTGTGAGTCAACGGCAACAATATCGTCTTACCTCGCTGGAGCTCGTCCGAGTCTTCATCGGTTAGCTAAGGGGCTTCTTGAGGGGGGGTGGGGGGGGGAGGGAGGGGTAGTGTAGGGAAATTTTCGGCATTCCTTTTTGAGCCGCACAACATCGCGTACAAGACCAACCATTCTTCGCCCGTTACAGTTGACGGGCTTTCGTCGCCTTCGCGCGCTACATTTGCCAAACCACGCATAGCTGGCCCGGCCCGAGTCGGCCTATGCTTTGAGGATAGCCCGAACCTTGCTGCCAGCACCGCACTTGTTATGAGTTGTAAAAGAGAGTGCGCAGAATAATGAATAATGAAGCTGTGACTCAATGAACTGACGATACAATGAAGGCACAGGATTATATGTGACTACCCTAGCTAGGAGGGGTCCTCGGGGAAGCGAGGTTGGGTGCAGGTTTGGCGATTGGAAAACCAAAGGCGACGCGGGGCAGCCTCGGCATTGGAAATGTAGACCGAACGTGCGAAATTCGAAATGTCGGGGTTGTACGCGTAGCAGTCAACTCCGGTAAGGAATAAGGAAAAATTCTTACACCACCACCTCCTTTAAGAAAGGTGGTCAACATCCGCAATTCGCTTGCAGGCGAGATAATCACCAACGAGCGAGGACGCTTCAAGCAAGCCTGATGGCACCTAAGTGTCGTCCTTGAGGAGATAAACTCTAAAACGGTGGGAGCTAGACAACAGGGTTGGCACGAGTTGTAGGAGTGATCGTAGCTCTGTCTGTGTTCTCTAGGACTTGTGTTTTCACAGGGCAAAACAACAAGAGTTTCACTAAGGAAAGTTGAGAATAACAGAGTTCAGAATGAACATGCAATGGCAAAGATTGACTACATCACATGCAAGGTTTGCTAGCACTCAGGCAGGTCGATCGCCAGCACGACAAAGTCGTCGACCTGCCAACGAAGCAAGTCTGCGGTCCGCCAACGCAGCTCGTACGCAACTTGCCAACGTTGCAGATGGCAGCTTGCCAACGCTGCTCCCGCGCGGCTTGCCAACGCAGCATCCGCGCGGCTTGCCAACATTGCATCCTGCGGAGAGTCACTCTACAACGGTAGTGAGCTAGACTACGGGGGTTGGCACGAACTACTAGGAGTGATTGTAGCTTTGCTTGGTTCCTTAGTGCTTGCACATTCGCGGGAGAATTTGGCAAGAGTTTCCACTAGCAAAGATTGAGAATACAGAATCATTGAACAAGCAATGACAAAATGACTACATCAGGCACCTAGCAACTCTGCAGCTAGCCTGGTCGACCGCCAGCACTGCATGGTCGACCGCCTGCCAGCGTTGCGTAGAGGAGCCGCGCCAGCACTGCAGAAGAGCGACCTGCCAACATTGCAGGTCGACGACGTGCCAACGCTGCAGTAGTGCGGCTGTCCAGCGTTGCTCCGTAGAAGACAGCAGTGCGCACGCTCACAGGTGCGCGCAGACGATTGGCCCGACTTGCTTCGTTGTGCATCCGTCGGCTATTGTCTGCGACTGACGAGCCACATCGACTTCGGGATACCAGCCCGCAGTCGCCTTCGCCATCGCGGCCTCGACGACGTTCGCGTGCCTCCGCAGAACTCGTCGAGCAGGTTACTCGGTCGACCCTGTCGACTACAGGTGCTTCCGGTCAACCACCACTGCTTCTGGTCGACCACAACTCTCGTCGCGCTACCCCCTGGTCGACGGACCCCTTCCGTCGACCAGAACTGCTCCGTCGACCTCCCGGTCGAGCTGCAGGTCGACGGGATGCTCCGCAGACCTCCCCGTCGAACTGTAGGTCGACGGGATGCTCCGCAGACCTCCCGGACGGCCCACCCGTCGCCCAGGCCAGTCAGACGCGGCTGTCGAGCTCCCTGGTCGACAGCAACACCACAGCGGTCCCCTGCAGCTCGACGAAGCCGAACGGTCAGCTCTCCCACTGTGAACGGTCGGCTGCTTCTCCCGTACATCCGACCAAGTCGTCGGCGTTGCCCAAGCGAGGGCGGGGCCAACACTCCATTCCCGTTAACACTCCCCTGCCGCGCTCACGCTTGGGCCTCCAGCCCACACGGCAGTACTTCACGGAGAAAACTCGTTGTCGGCGTGCACCCCACACACAGCACGCCGTCACCGCACCAGCCGTGCAGAAGGGCACGGCACCTACTGCTGCACCTCATCGTCGCCGTCGCCGACGTCGGCCAGGCGAACTTGGCCGATGGCGACAGAGCACCGGTTGAAAGCCGGAAAATGCAGCGCCTTCGTCAGGAAATCGGCCGGCTGCTCGGTGGTCGGGATGTACTTCAGCGCGAACTTCCCGCGCCTCACCATGTGCTGCAGCCAGGCGTAGCGTCGCTCCATGTGCTTGAGGTTGCCCGTCAGCCCCATGCCTTCAGCGACAGTAATCGCCGACTTGTTGTCCACGCGAAGGACAGTCGGCTTCCCAGGGTCGAGCAGCTTGAACTCTGCAAGGAGGAAGCGAAGTCGACGCCCCTCCTTGCCGGCATCCGTGGCCGCGACGTACTCCGACTCGGTCGAGGAGAGCGTCACGCACTTGATGCGCTGGCTCGACCAGGAGACCGCGACCCCTCCGAAGACAAACACGTAGCCGCCCGTGCTCGTCCGCTTCTGCTTGTCGCCCGCGTCGTCGGCGTCCACGTAGCCGATCAGCTCCAGTGACTCTGGTCCACCGCCGAACTCCAAGGCGGTGTCGCGGGTGTCGGCGAGGTAGGCGAGGCAGCGGTCGACCTCGCGCCAATGCTGGTCGCTCCTCACCGTGAGGCCGCTCCCCAGCTTGCTGCAGGCGAACGCAATGTCCGGCCTCGTCGTCGTCGCCGCGAACTGTAGCGAGCCGACCTTCTGCCAGTACTCCTCCTCCTGGCGCTCCTGTGCCTCCTCGTCGTCGAACGTCAGCTCGACGTAGGCGTCGACCGAGACCGGCGTCTTCGGGATGCGCCCGCCTTGCTCCTCGTCGATGAAGCGCCTACGTAGCTTGTCGGCGTAGTTCTGTTGGTGCAGCCACAGCTTCCTCGCCGGCCTGTCGCGGACGATCTCCAGCCCAAGGTACTTCACCACCGGCGAGATCTCCCGCAGCTCGAAGGCGGACTGCAGCAGCTCCTTCAGCTCCTTCAGCATCGCGGTGCTGCTGCTGGCGGCGAGCAGGTCGTCGATGTAGACCAGCACCCAGCAGGTCACTCCGTCGTCGCCGGACTTGAAGTAGAGAGCCTCGTCAACCTGGCTCTTCTTCCAGCCAGCGCCCAGCAGCACACCGTCGAGAGCCCTGTACCACAGCAGCGGCGACTGCTTCAGCCCGTAGAGGCTCTTCAGCAGCTTACACACCCGGCCGGTCCCATCGTCGAAGTAGTCCGGCTGGTACATGTAGAGCACCCTGTCGAGCTTGCTCTGCAGGAAAGCGTTCTTCATGTCGAGCTGCATCAGGTTGAGGTCGAGGACGGCGACAATGCTGAGGAAGATCCTCAGCGTGACGTAGCTGCTCACCGGCGAGTACGTCTCGTCGTAGTCGGCGCCGTACACCTGCGTGAAGCCCTTCACGACCAGCCTCGCCTTCTCGCGCTCGACGGTGTCGTCGATGCGGTACTTGGTCGTCAACACCCACCGGTTCTTCATGATGTTCACTCCGCGTGGGCGTTCGACCAGCTCCCAAGTGCCCATGCCGATGAGGCTACGGATCTCTTCGTCCATGGCAGCTTTCACCGCTGGACCCTTCCAGCTCGCCAGTGCCTCCTTCACCGTCATCGTCGCGATGTCCCAGCGGTGTTCGGGGTCGGCATGCACGTCAGGATCGAGCTCCGGCAAATCTTCATCCTCCTCGGCGTCGTCATACAACAGGTCGTCGTCGACCTTGTCGTACACCATGATGAAGGCAGCTGGTGGCAGGCAGGCGTGGGCGTGGTAGCTCAGCTTCTCCGGCGGCCGTCGAGCTCGGCCGGACCGTCGCAGCTCCGGCGCAGGCTTCTCGACCGGAACCTCCACCACGTCACTGTCGGTGGACTCCTCTCCCGCCGACAGCTCCCCTTCCTCGTCGATACCTTCGTCGTCGACCAGCTGCTTCAACCTTTCGACCAACTACTCGCCGGCTGCTGACTTGGACGGCTCCCCTGTCGAACGCCCCGTCTGCTGCTCCCCTGTCGTCTGCAGCCCTGCAGCTGCCTCCTGTTCGACCGGCTCCCCTGTCTGCTGCTCCTCTGTCGCCGACGGCTTCCGATTCTGGTCGACGAGCTTGGCGCCTTGTCGACCGCCGGCGATGCCACTGGCCGGCGCCACCGGTGACGCCTCCAGGCTCCCCTCATCGCTGGTGGTCGACACAGGTGTCGACGCAGGCTGATCGGCGACGGGGGAGGGAGGAGCAAGAACAGGGGGAGGTGGAGGAACCTCCACAACATCCTCATCAGCGACTTCGGCGAGCAGCGGGACCGTCGCCGTCGAGGTGTCGGTCAGCGGGCGTGCCCGCGTCCGCCCTGACGCAGGCCCATACGTCGTCTTCCACACCCCTAGCGACAGCGTCTCGTAGAAGATCACCTCGACCGACGTGACAACCGTGTTGTCGATCGGTGAGGTCGAGCACCTCCCATCCCTTGCTCTCCGGCGATACACCCAGGTGAAGCCCCCAACGAGCCTTCGGTGCCAGCTTCCCACCGCGCTGCTGCTCGGGAACCATGAACTGCACCATGCAGCCCCACACCCGCGCCAGCGTGAGGTCGGGCTTCTTCCCGGTCAGCAACTGGTATGGAGTCGTCCCCGGCGGCGTCGTCGACCGCTCCAAGCAGTTGCGCACCCAGACAGCCTGTCGAAGAGCGAGATGCCACCAGTGGTGCTGCACGCCCATGTGCAGCAGCATCGTCTGTCAAACATTATACATGTTGTATTTGTGTAGGCTGTAGTGGGTTAGCCTATAGGGGGGTCACAACATTAGGGTTTCATATTTGTACTCACAATCCTTGTTAGTTCATCATTCCTGTCCGTTCATTCTGACATGGTTTCAGAGCAGGTCCTTCGCTAGGACCGGTTTTTTTTTTTTTTAAGGGCCCACCGTTCCCTACCTACCTACCTACCTACCTACCTAGGGCGCCTCGAATTTTTTTTTTACGGCCCCTACCTCCCGCGACCCGCGACCCGCCCCTTAAGGCCCCGTCGCGCCGCCCCTTAGCCGCTCGCGCGCGGTCGTTTTCATACGTGCGCCCCGCCTGCTGCCCGCGCGCGCCTTATTTCCCTCGCGCGCGGCCCGTCGCCTACTCGCGCACGCCCCGCAGCCGCCCGCCCGCAGCCGCCCGTCGCCTGCTCGCGCACGCCCCGCAGCCGCCCGTCGCCTGCTCGCGCACGCCCCGCTGCCCGCAGCCGCTCGTACGCCGCTGCTTCCGCTGCTGCTTGCGCACCGCTGCCTCCCGAGCGCCGCCGCTGCCTGTGCGCCGCCGCTGCCCGTGCGCCGTCGCTGCTCCTACGCTGCTGTTCCCCGTGCGCCGCTGCCGCCCGTGTGCTTCTGCAGCCGCCGCCCGCGAGGCACTCGCTCTCACTGTTGTTTATTTTCTACCTACCGCGCACACTGCTGCCACTGCAGCTGCCACCAGTGCACCGTTGCAGCTCCTGCTGCCACGCTACCTACTACTGCCGCTCGTGTGCCACTACGGACAGTCGACCCCGCCCGCGCCTTGCCTAGCGGCCCCGCCGGCCCCGTTGACCCTCCGCACACCTTTCCAGCGGCCTGATTCCTACTACTACTGTTACTACTGCTACTACTGCTACTGCTACTGTCACTATGGCTAGTCCGCCAGTTCTAGCTTTCGATGCCGAGGGCCGTCCAGTGAAGTTCGAAACCTGGCTAGATGACCTGCACCTGTTCCTACAGCTCACTGCCAAGGAAGATATCTCACTGTACGACCACGCCCTAGGCCATGCCACTGCCCCTGACTCGTCTGCTGACAGCACTCTGCGTTCCCAGTGGCAGACCCGTGATGCGCACGCTCGCTTTGCTATTCGCAACTCCCTGCCGCTAGACGAGCGCGAGCACTTCGGCCAGTGCAAGACTGCTAAGGACCTCTACACCGCTGTAGTTGCCCGCTACTCCTCACCCGCTTCTGCCACGCTAGGCCGCCTCACTCTCCCCTACCTGTTCCCCGACCTAGCCTCCTTTCACACTGTCGCAGACCTCATCACCCACCTTAAGACTAGTGAGGCCCGCTTTCGCGCTGCTATGCCTGCCGAGTTTCTCACTAGCAACCCCCCCCCGCTCTGGATCACTCTCTACCACATCGTCACCCGCCTCCCTGACTCTCTGCGCGCAGTCAGGGACCACTTCCTCTCTCGCTCCCCCACTGAGCTCACTGTTGCCCTCCTCGAGAAGGAACTGCTTGCAGCTGAGGCGAGCATCGTCGCTGTAGGCACCTCTCGTGGCGACCCCCGCACCCCGTTCTTTGAGGGGTGTTCCCCTTCCCCCCTCCTCCCCTCTGTCGCCTCTGCTGCTGCTGTCGACCTTCTTGGTGCTGAGAAGGTCGGGACCGCGTCTGCTTCGAGCGGGCGCCGCAGGAACAAGGGGGGCAGGGGTGGGGGTGGCGGCGGAGGAGGTAAGGGTGGAGGCGGTGGGAGTGGAGGCGCGGCTGGGGAGACTAGTGGCGGCAGTGGGGGAGGAGACAGCAGCGGTGGGAGTGGTGGTGGAGGCGGCAGCGGAGGCGGAGGTGGTCGTGGCGGCGGCAGGGGTGGAGGTGGCCGGGGCGGCGGCGGTGGGGGTGGTGGTCGTGGAGGCACTGGCGGAGGGCAGAGTCAGCAGCCCGCCCCGACGCTTCAGGCCGCCCGTGAGTGGTATGCGCAGCGTAGCTTTACCTGCACGTACGTCATTCGCACAGGTGACCGCAGCGGCCAGCAGTGTGGGAGGCCGCACCCCACGCAGCGCTGCTTCGCGCGCCTTAACGACGCGTGGCGCACTCAGTTTCCTGCTGCCACTGAGCTGCCGCGCTGGGCTGATCTGGAAAAGAGGGGTGTTGATATTTGGGCTTTAGACTTTGATGCTATTCTCACTGCCATGTATGCGATGTCTATTAGTGGAGAGGGTACTCAGTACTTGCGTGTTCCGCCCGACCCGGGCATTCAGGCCAGTCCGGCTGCCGCTCTAGGTGCTAGTGCGTCTGCTCCCACAGGTCCTGGTGAGGCTGCAGCCCTAGGTGCTCGTGCGTCCGTGCCCCCTGGTACTGAGTCGACTGCAGCACTGCACACCTTCACACTGGACTCAGGTGCTTCTCGCTCCTTCTTTCGTGACCGCACTGTCCTTGAGCCACTCGCTCGGCCAGTTGCTGTCTCCCTTGCTGACCCCTCTGGGGGTCCGGTCATTGCGACCTCCTCCACTGTCCTTCCTTGTCCGGCGGTCCCGTCCGGCACGCTGTCAGGTCTCTACCTCCCCTCGTTCTCTACGAACTTGGTGGCAGGTAGTGCGCTCCAGGATGGGGGTGTTCACCAGTTCACCCCTGCCTACGAGCGCGTGACACACTGCACGTGTGCTCGGACGGGTCGCCACCTGGCTACCTTCACTCGGGAGCCGGGGTCGGACCTTTACACACTGACCACTGAGTCCCCTCAGGTAGCTGCGTCCGCGTCTGCGTCTGCGTCAGGTCAGCTGTCCGCCCCCTGCTCGTGTCGCTCTCTGGCGCATGAGACTGTCCTTTGGCACCACCGCCTTGGTCACCCGTCTGTGCAGCGCCTTCGGGCCATGCACAAACGGGACCTTGTTGCTGGTCTTCCCAGGGTACTCCCTCCCCTTCCAGACTCGCCTGCTCCTCCCTGTATTCCCTGTGTCGAGGGGCGGCAGCGCGCCGCTCCTCACTCCTCCTCCTTTCCCCCGACGACTGCTCCTTTGCAGACGCTCCACTTGGACGTGTGGGGCCCAGCCCGCGTCCGTGGCCAGGGTCAGGAGAGGTACTTCCTGATTGTTGTTGACGACTTCTCGCGCTTCACCACGGTCTTCCCCTTGCGCGCCAAGGGTGACGTCCCTGATGTCTTGATCCCTTAGATCCGCAGATCTCGTCTCCAGCTCAGTGAGCGTTTCCGCTCCGACTTCCCTGTCCTGCGTCTGCACTCTGACAGAGGTGGGGAGTTTACCTCTGGCCTCTTGGAGGCCTTCTGTCAGCAGGAGGGCATTGAGCAGTCGTACACGCTTCCGGCCTCTCCACAGCAGAATGGGGTTGCTGAGCGCCGCATTGGTCTGGTCATGGAGGTCGCTCGTACCTCCTTGAGCCATGCGGCTGCCCCCCATTTTCTGTGGCCGTTTGCAGTCCGATACGCTGCGCATCAGCTCAACCTCTGGCCCCGTGTCTCCTTGCCCGAGACTTCTCCGACACTGCGTTGGACGGGAGAGGCTGGCGATGCGTCGCGTTTTCGGGTCTGGGGATCCCGAGCTTTTGTCCGCGACACGTCTGCGGACAAGCTCTCCCGTCGCGCTGTCCCCTGCGTCTTCCTTGGCTTTGTCCCGGACGCCCCTGGCTGGCAGTTCTACCACCCCACCTCGCGTCGTGTCCTGGCCTCTCAGGACGTCACTTTTGACGAGTCCGTCCCCTACTACCGCCTCTTCCCCTACCGCACTGCCCCGCTCCCCCCCCCGCCTCTCTTCCTCGCTCCAGGTGCTGAGGTACCAGACCCCCTCCCCCCTCAGGGTGCCGCTCCCTCAGGTGTGTCCCAGGTAGACCCGGGTGAGCCTGTCGAGGTAGCTGTTGACTCTCGTCCTGCTAGGGGTGCTGAGCCTGGGGGTGCTGCGTCTGGGGGTGCTGAGCCCGGGGGTGCTGCGTCTGGGGGTGCTGAGCCTGGGAGTGCTGAGTCTGGGGGTGCAGAGCCTGGGGGTGCTGAGCCAGGAGGTGAGGAGCCTGGAGGTGCGGAGCCTGGAGGTGCTGAGCCTGGGGGTGCTGAGTCTGGGGGTGCTGAGCCTGAGCGTGCTACACCTGGAGGAGCCCTCTCCTCCCAGCAGCTGCAGGAGAGGTACCTCGAGTACTGCCGCCTCCGGAGAGGTGCTGCTGGAGCTCGTCCCGGTACTTCCCCTCCTACCCAGGAGCTCCCCCCCATTCAGCAGATCCGCGAGTGGTACACACGGCGCTGCAGTCTTCGGAGTGGTGCTCCTGGTGCTGCGGACCCTGGGGGTGGCGCTGCTGCTGGTGCTGAGGACCCGGCCGTTGGAGCTGCTGCTGGTGCTGCGGACCCGCCTGGTGGAGCTGCTGCTGGTGCTGAGGACTCGGACGTTGGAGCTGCTGCTGGAGCTGAGGACCCGGGCGGTGGCGCTGCTGCTGGTGCTGAGGACCCGGACGGTGGAGCTGCTGCTGGTACTGAGGACTCGGACGGTGGAGCTGCTGCTGGAGCTGAGGACCCGAGCGGTGGCGCTGCTGCTGGGGCTGAGGACCCGGGCGTTGGAGCTACTACTGGTGCTGAGGACCCGGCCGGTGGAGCTGCTGCTGGTGCTGTGGACCCGGACGCTGGAGCTCCTACTGGTACTGAGGACCCGGCCGCTGGAGTCTCCTCTGCTTCTGGAGACGCTGCACGGCCGCGACCGTACTTCGTACCGCTCCTTCAGCAGGTTCTTGGGCAGGCTCCTCCTCCTTGTCCTCCTCCCTCCGTAGAGTGTCCCCCGCCTGTCCAGCCGCAGTCACAGTTACCGCCTACCTCGCCTCTCCCTGCTCCCTCTCCTTACACTGGTCCCACAGGAGGTCTTACAGAGCGTCGTGAGCCTGAGTCTCGTCCTGCGTCGCCTGTTCGTCCTGCTCGCACTGGTAGTCGTGTCCGTCGTGAGCGTCCTCCTCCTGTCCCAGGCACTCACTACATGACTCTGCGTCCCTCTACTGCTCCTCAGCGTGTCCCTCTACCGTCTCCTCCTGCGTCCTCTTTGCCTGACGTTCCGGACCCTGAGTCTGACCGGTATCGTGCTGAGCACCCTACTGTCACGCGTCTCCTCACTACTGTTGTCACTGACCCTACCTTTGAGTCCTCGGCTGCGTCTGCTCTGGTCGCTGAGTTGGTTGACTTTGCTGCTGCCTGTCGTCTAGACTACGCTGCTAGCCTTGTTGCTGATTCTGAGTCTGAGTCTGTCTGTCCTCCGTCCGTCGGGGGTGAGTGTGCTCTTGGCACGGACGTCCTTGAGGACAGACAGGAGGAGTTCCAGAGTCTTGCTGCTGCTTTGCCCCGTCTCGTGTCCTTGCTAGTTGCCCCTGAGGGAGACCCGGATGCACCAGACATCCCGACCCCGCGCACTTACGCTGAGGCGATGGCGGGTCCCTACTCCTCTCAGTGGCAGACAGCCATGGACGCCGAGATGGCTTCCTGGAAGTCCACACGCACCTACGTCGACGAGGTTCCCCCTCCTGGGGCGAACATCGTCAGTGGCATGTGGATTTTCAGGGTGAAGCGGCCGCCGGGTTCTCCGCCTGTCTTCAAGGCGCGTTACGTGGCTCGAGGCTTCAGTCAGCGAGAGGGAGTTGACTTCTTCCAGACCTTCTCCCCCACCCCGAAGATGACTACTCTTCGGGTGCTGCTGCACATAGCCGCTCACCGCGACTACGAGCTTCACTCACTTGACTTCAGCACTGCTTTCTTGCAGGGCAGCCTGCACGAGGAGATCTGGCTGCGCCGCCCACCTGGCTTCACTAGGTCGTTTCCTCCTGGTACCCAGTGGAGGCTTCAGCGGCCGGTCTACGGTCTCCGCCAGGCTCCGCGTGAGTGGCACGACACACTGAGGACTACACTTGCGGCTCTTGGGTTCGCGCCTTCTACAGCTGACCCGTCGCTGTTCCTGCGCACAGACACTTCGCTGCCGCCGTTCTACATCCTCGTGTACGTCGACGACTTGGTCTTTGCCACTGCTGACACTGCAGGACTCGCCTACGTGAAGTCGGAGCTGCAGAGGAGACACACGTGCACAGACCTGGGTGAGCTGACAAGCTATCTTGGCTTGCGGATCACCCGGGACAGAGCACGGCGCACCATCACCCTGACTCAGTCACACATGGTGCAGCAGGTTCTCCAGCGCTTCCGCTTCACGTACTCCTCGCCTCAGTCCACTCCTCTGCCTACCGGTCACTCGCTCTCAGCTCTGCCTTCGGATGAGTCCGTAGAGCCGTATCCAGAGCTTGTGGGCTGCCTCATGTACCTGATGACCTGCACTCGACCTGACCTTGCATACCCTCTTAGCATCCTTGCACGCTATGTCGCTCCTGGCCGTCACAGGAAGGAGCACATGGATGCCGCTAAGAGGGTGTTGCGCTACTTGTGCAATACGTCGGGCATGGGGCTTGTGCTTGGAGGGCGAGACCGAGTTGTTCTCACAGGGCACTCAGACGCTTCTTGGGCAGACGACCAGGCCACTCAGCGGTCGTCTCAGGGTTACACCTTCAGCCTTGGCTCTGGCTCAGTTTCTTGGCGCTCTACACGCTCTTCTTCTGTTCTCGGCTCCAGTTGCGAGGCTGAGATCTACGCTACAGCCATGGCTGCTCAGGAGCTACGCTGGCTGACCTACCTGCTGACCGACCTCGGAGAGCGGCCTCGTTCTCCTCCAGTACTGTACGTCGACAACAAGGCTGCCATTGCCTTGTGTGAGGAGCACAGACTGGAGCACAGAACGAAGCACATCGCCCTGCGGTACTTCCTTGCTCGTGAGCTGCAGCAGCGCGGTCAGCTTTGTATTCGCTACGTGGCCACTGAGGCCAACACTGCTGATGTGTTCACCAAGGCGCTTCAGCCTCGTGACCATCAGCGCCTCTGCACTCTACTAGGCCTTGTGCCTACTGGACCTCACTTACTTACCTCTTGACTTTGCTTGTACTGTGATCACTATATATATCTATACCTGCATGTTTACTCTTGCTAGGTTGTGATCACTGTATCTCTTGCTCTGTTATAAACCTGCATGTGAACTGGTCTTGTGACCACTAGCTTGTGCTCGGAATTTGTGTGGAATCCTTGAGATCCACCCTGAGCTTGTTGTTGCCTTGCTTTGCCTTGACTGGTCTTGTGACCCCTAGGTCTCCCCCACTTTGCCTATGGGGGTGTGTCAAACATTATACATGTTGTATTTGTGTAGGCTGTAGTGGGTTAGCCTATAGGGGGGTCACAACATTAGGGTTTCATATTTGTACTCACAATCCTTGTTAGTTCATCATTCCTGTCCGTTCATTATGACATCGTCCGCACGGACTCGACGACCGTGCGCATCTCCCGCTCAGCCATGCCGTTCTGCTGCGGAGTGTAGGGGCACGTCAGGTCGTGGACGATGCCCTTCCCGTCGACGAAGTTGGTGAAATCCCGTCCGAGGAACTCCCCTTCCCGGTCAGAGCGGAGCGACAGTTCGACGACTTCGTCTGCCGTTCCACCAGCACCAGCCACTTCTGGAATTCCCGCAGCACGTCGCTCTTCTTAGCGACTGGCATCGCCCACACGAATCGAGTGTGGCGATCCTTCAGCAACAGGAAGTACAAGCCGCCATCCTTGGCAGCTACTCGAAATGGCCCGCACAAGTCAATGTGCACGACAGCCAGTGCCTCCTCGGCGTCCGAGCCCTTGTTGGGGAAGGTGTGCCGCGCCAGCTTTCCTCCGACGCACGAGACACACGGCGGGTCTGCTCCGGTCGACGGCGTGATGTCGAGCCCAGTAGCAACTTCATGCTTCGCCGAGCTCTTGATCGTGTCGATGCCGACGTGCGCGAGCCTCGCATGCAGCCGGTCGGGAGTCACCTTCGTCGTCGAGACGATCGTCCGCAGAGCGACAACCTCGGTCGATGGCGACCGCGTCGAGCAGGGGCGAAGGTCGGTGCAGAGGACTCGTTTGGTGTAGCGTGCTCGACCGAGCACCTCCCCGGTCGCTGTGACGAGCAGCATCTCGTCGCCGTCGCCCTGCAGCTGCACTCCGCTCTCCTTCAGCTGGCCAGAAGACAGGAGGTTTGCATGTACGCCCGGAACGTAGAGCACGTCGGGGATGAGGACCCGCTTCCCGGCCTCCCCCTGCAGAGCGACGGTTCCGCGACCCTCAAGAGGCTGCAGTGCGCCGTTGAAGCCACGTACGTGCTGTACGCCGTCGCTCGGCCCCATGTCGACGAAGACCGCCTTCGTCCCCATCAGGTGGTGGGAGCAACCGCTGTCGAGCAGCACCGCCATCGGGTTGGCCTGCACAGCTGCCGCCACCGCCTGGAAATCCTCGCCAGCCTCCGGCGCCAGCGAGACTGTCGGCTCCACCACGCCGACCATCGAGCACGACGCCTCCCCGTCGCCTCGGTCCTTGCCGCTGGAGCTGTCGACTTCCTTCGTCGACGACGTCTTCTTCGACGCCTGCTTCTCCTTGCGCGGCTTCTCATTTCGACGGGGGCGACGGCTAGCCGATCGACCGCGGCCTCCCTTGCTGTCGTCCTCGTCGCTGTCGTCGCGGTCGGGGCACTCGAAGGAGAGATGGTCGGGGTCGCCGCAGATCCAGCACTCCCGCCGTCGACCACCACCTCCACGACCCTTGTCCCGCGTCGACTTCTTCTCGTCGACCTCCTTCTTCGACCGCCCACCTCCGCTACCACCTCCGCCGGGCTTCCCGCGCTGCTCCTGCTGACGATTCTGCTTCGTCGGTGCAGCGTAGCTCGCCTGCGGAAGGAGCTCCGTGGGTTGCTCTGCCTCCTGCATAGCTTCGTCTTGAAGGATGTAGCTGGTGATGGAGTCCTCGTCGAGGGACTCACGCGTGCCGGGCACCATCATCATCCTCTTCATGAGGTTGTAGCTGCGCGGCAGGCCCTTGACGACGTGGGTGATGTAGGACGCCGTCGAGTACTCCGCGCCCGCCATCCGCATTTCCGCCAGGATCCGTCGAGCACGGTTGCAGTAGTCCGTCGCCGACTCCTGCTCGCCCATCCGAAGGTGAGTCATCTTCTCCTCCAACTGTCCGATGTACAGGTCGTCCTTCGCCTGGTACGTCGACAGGATGAAGTGCCATGCTTGGTGACCAGCATCCAGACGCTCTCGACAGCTCCTGAGCGCTAGCTGCACCACCGGCGAGCAGCACCTTGAGATGACCATGAAGGTGAGCAAGTGAGCAGCACGAAACTCCCCGCGCAGCTCGACATCGTCCTCGTGCGCACAGTACCGTCGGCAAAGCCTTTCAGCCCGGCGACCTCCAGCTGAGGTTCAATCGACTCCCTCCAGGTGATGAGGTCACGTCGACCTTGCAACGGTGTGACGGTGATCTTGTCCGGCGAAAACTTGAAGTAGCCATACGTCGGCGCGATCCCGCCAGCCGTCACATGCGTTGTCGCCGAGGGACTTCCACTGCTTCGTTGAGGAGAGCGACGTCGACCATCGGCGTTCACACGCGAGTTGACTGCAGCCGCCGTCGACTGCTGCGCTCGCGCTTGACTCCCGCCGACACCACCGTCGGCATACCTGAACACTCCTATCTGTCTCGTGCCTTCGCTGCCGCTGACTCGTGCACCGCCGTCGACCTCGTCGTCGACGCCACCTTCGTTTCGCACCGGTCGAGGAGATGCAGGACGGGAAGGGTGATCCGTCGCCCACTGCGCCCGGATGCCCAACTCGACGATCGTCAAGGGGATCGTCCCGTACTCGCCATCCGCGTGGCGTTTCCTCGCATCAGCCAAGCGTGCCTCCAAGGTGTCCGCTACGCCCGCTACTACAACGGGGTCGACCATGGCAACAAACGCTGCTGCCGGCCTACGAACGACTTAGTAGGTGCAAAAGTCGGCTCCTATCTGAAGGTCGCGTGTTCGTTCCACGCTCACCGCACCATGCGGAGAGACACTCTACAACGGTAGTGAGCTAGACTACGGGGGTTGGCACGAACTACTAGGAGTGATTGTAGCTTTGCTTGGTTCCTTAGTGCTTGTACATTCGCGGAACGGAGAATTTGGCAAGAGTTTCCACTAGCAAAGATTGAGAATACAGAATCATTGAACAAGCAATGACAAAATGACTACATCAGGCACCTAGCAACTCTGCAGCTAGCCTGGTCGACCGCCAGCACTGCATGGTCGACCGCCTGCCAGCGTTGCATAGAGGAGCCGCGCCAGCACTGCAGAAGAGCGACCTGCCAACATTGCAGGTCGACGACGTGCCAACGCTGCAGCAGTGCGGCTGTCCAGCGTTGCTCCGTAGAAGACAGCAGTGCGCACGCTCACAGGTGCGCGCAGACGATTGGCCCGACTTGCTTCGTTGTGCATCCGTCGGCTATTGTCTGCGACTGACGAGCCACATCGACTTCGGGATACCAACCCGCTGTCGCCTTCGCCATCGCGACCTCGACGACGTTCGCGTGCCTCCGCAGAACTCGTCGAGCAGGTTACCCGGTCGACCCTGTCGACCACAGGTGCTTCCGGTCAACCACCACTGCTTCTGGTCGACCACAACTCCCGTCGAGCTACCCCCTGGTCGACGGACCCCTTCCGTCGACCAGAACTGCTCCGTCGACCTCCCGGTCGAGCTACAGGTCGACGGGATGCTTCGCGTACCTCCCCGTCGAACTGTAGGTCGACGGGATGCTCCGCAGACCTCCCGGACGGCCCACCCGTCGCCCAGGCCAGTCAGACGCGGCTGTCGAGCTCCCTGGTCGACAGCAACACCACAGCGGTCCCCTGCAGCTCGACGAAGCCGAACGGTCGGCTGCTACTCCCGTACATCCGACCAAGTCGTCGGTGTTGCCCAAGCGAGGGCGGGGCCAACACTCCATTCCCGTTAACACATCCGCATGTGATTGTAAGAGCATGTGCAAGCACCTACTTCGCAGGTGCTTGTAGACAGTTATGCACGACGTGCACTGTCAAGTACATTGCGCAGGTTGTCAGCCACATGCTGACGGTTGCACATGATGAGCCACGTCGACCACGTGCTGCCACGTCGGTCGACTTCGCCACAGCAGCCTCGACGACGTTCGCACACCTTCGCGCACCTCGTCGAGCAGGTAACTTGGTCAACCAGGTAAGGTACCTGGAGGATGACATCTCTGCAGGATGACGACCTTCGTCATCACCGGTTGACGACCTTCGTCGTCGCGGGTTGACGACCTTCGTCGTCGGGGCTCGACGACCTTCGTCGAGCACCTTCGTTGAGCACCTCGGTCGACATTTCAAAATGTCAGCCCCTGATTGGTCGAAATTAGGGCACATTCGAATTTCTGGCCAAAATTCGCCTGTGCAGTCTCAATGTTGCGCAGGGTCAAACGCGACCCTGCGCAGACGGACACCCGCGAACTTCTGCACCAGCTGCGCCACTCTGGTCGACGAACTGCTTCGTCGACCATCCTCGTTGAACTCCTTCGTCGAACTCCTTTGTCGACGAAGTCACAGTGGTTCCGCGCAGGTCGACGACCACCTTCGTCGACCTCTGCGGAAGGTCGGCTGCACCTCCCACACACCCGACCACAAGTCAATTTGCCCATGCGAGGGCGGGGCCAATTTCCTTCAACACTCCCCTGCCGCGCTCACGCTTGGGCACCCCACACACCAAGTCTACCCAGAACCCAAGGGATATAATACACAGGGAAAATGTTTCGGCGTGCACACAACACACAGCACGTCGATCACCGCACCAGCCGTGCAGAAGGGCACGGCACCTACTGCTGCACATCATCGTCACCGTCGCCAACGTCTGCCAGACGAACTTGGCCGATCGCGACGGAGCACCGGTTGAAGGCCGGAAAGTGCAGCCCCTTCGTCAGGAAGTCAGCTGGCTGCTCAGAGGTGGGAATGTACTTCAGTGCAAGCTTCCCACGCTTCACCATCTGCTGCAGCCAAGCGTAACGTCGCTCCATGTGCTTGAGGTTGCCCTTCAGCCCCAAGCCTTCCGCGACTGTGATGGCCGACTGGTTATCCACACGAAGGACAGTCGGCGTCCCAGGATCTTACAGCTTGAACTCTGCAAGGAGGAAGCGAAGTCGACGAGCCTCCTTGCCAGCTTCCGTGGCCGCGACGTACTCTGACTCGGTCGAGGAGAGCGTCGCACACTTGATGCGCTGGCTCGACCAGGAAACGGCGGCCCCTCCGAAGACAAACGCATAGCCACCCGTGCTCGTCCGGTTCTGCTTGTCGCCTGCATCGTCTGCGTCCACGTAGCCGATCAGGCACAGCGAATCTGGTCCACCACCAAACTCCAAAGCGGTGTCACGGGTGTCGGCGAGGTAGTGCAGGCAGCGATCGACCTCGCGCCAGTGGTTGTCACTCCGCACTGTCAGGCCGCTCCCCAGCTTGCTGCACGCGAACGCGATGTCCGGCCTCGTCGTCGTCGCCGCGAACTGCAGCGAGCCGACCTTCTGCCTGTACTCCTCCTCCTCACGCGCCTGAGCATCTTCGTCATCGAATGTAAGCTCCGCATAGGCGTCGAAGGAGACTGGTGTCTTTGGAATGCGCCCGGTCCGCTCCTCGTCGATGAAGCGCCTGCGCAGCTTGTCGACGTACGACTGCTGGTGCAGCCACAGCTTCCTTGCCGACCTGTCGCGAACGATTTCCAGCCCAAGGTACCTCTCGACCGGGCTGATCTCGCGCAGCTCAAAGGCAGCCTCCAACAGCTCCTTCAGCATCGCGAGGCTGCTGCTGGCGGCGAGGAGGTCGTCGACGTAGACAAGCACCCAGCACATCACTCCTCCGTCAGCTTCCTTGAAGTAGAGAGCCTCGTCAACCTGGCTCTTCTTCCAGCCAGCGCCCAGCAGCACTCCGTCGAGGGCCCTGTACCACAGCAGTGGTGACTGCTTCAGTCCGTAGAGGCTTTTCAACAGCTTGCACACCCTGCCAGTTCCATCGTCATAGTAGTCTGGTTGGTACATGTACAGCACCCTGTCCAGCTTACTCTGCAGGAACGCATTCTTCATGTCGAGCTGCATCAGGTGCAAGTCCTGGACAGCGACGATGCTGAGGAAGATCCTCAGCGTGACGTAGCTGCTAACCGGTGCGTACGTCTCTTCGTAGTCGGCGCCATACACCTGCGTGAAGCCCTTCACCACCAAACGTGCCTTCTCACGAGCGACCGTATCATCGTTGTGGTACTTCGTCGTCAGCACCCACCGGTTCTTCATGATGTTCACCCCGCGCGGACGTTTGACCAGCTCCCATGTGCCATTGGTGATGAGGCTGCGAATCTCCTCGTCCATCGCCGCCTTCACCGCATTGCCTTTCCAGCTTGCCAGTGCCTCCTTCACTGTCATCGTCGTGATATCCCAGCGATGCTCTGGGTCAGCGTGCACGTCAGGGTCGAGCTCGGGCAGGTCGACGTCGTCCTGCGCATCATCAAGCAACGTGCTGTAGGAGGTAGGGGGCAAGCAAGCATGGTAGCTCAGCTTCTCGCGAGGCTTGCCAAAGTTGACACGTGTGGAACGTCGCAGTGGAGGCTTGTCAGCTTCGACTTCCACCACATCGCTGTCAGTGGACTGCTCCCCTGCTAACAGCTCCCCTTCATCGTCGTCGGGGTCACCAATGACCTCGACAACGTCGCTCGACGAACCATCGTCGAGCTGCTCCCCTGTCAGTGGTTCCTCTGCAGACGCTTCCTTTGTCAACGGCTCCCCTGTCGGTGGCATCTCTTCAGCCCGCTGCTCTTCTGTCGTCGGCGGCTTTGCACCCTCGTCGACGAGCTTGACATCACGTCGGCCGCTGGCGATGCCCCTGGACGGTGCCAAAGGCAACGTCCGCAGGCTCCCCTCATCGCCAGTGGCTGACGAAGGTGTCTGCTCATGCAAGTCGGCGACAACAGGTGGTGCTGTAGGGACAGAAGGAGGACGAGTAGAATGGACCTCCTCGACATCCTCGTCAGCAGCCTCGTCGACCTCCACGAGCAGTGGGAACGTCGCCGTCGAGGAGTCAGTCGGAGAATGGGTGTGCGCCCGTGCCGACGCTGGCCCATGCGTCACCTTCCACACCTCCAGAGACATCGTCTCGTAGAAGATGGTCTCGACCGTCGTGACCAGCTTGTTGTCTGTCAGATCGAGCACTTCCCATCCCTTGCTCTCCGGTGACATACCCAGGTGAAGCCCCCAACGAGCTTTTGACGCCAGCTTCCCACCACGCTGCTGCTCGGGGACCATGAACTGCACCATGCATCCCCACACCCTCGCCAGAGTGAGATCAGGCTTCTTGCCTGTCAGCAGCTGGTGCGGCGTCGTCCCCGGAGGCAACGTCGACCGCTCCAAGCAGTTCCGAACCCAGACGGCCTGCCGCAGGGCGAGATGCCACCAGTGGTGCTGCACGCCCATATGCAGCAACATCGTTCGCACGGCCTCAACGACCGTACGCATCTCCCTCTCCGCCATGCCGTTCTGCTGCGGAGTGTACGGGCAGGTCAGGTCGTGGACGATTCCCTTGCTGTTGACGAACTTGGTGAAGTCCTTCCCCAGGAACCCGCCTCCACGGTCAGAGCGGAGCATCATCACCGACTTCTTGGTTTGCCTCTCCACGACCAGCAGCCACTGCTCGAACACGTGCAGGACGTCGCTCTTCTTGGCGACCGGCCTCACCCACACGTAACGAGTCTTTCGATCCTTCAGCAGGAGGAAGTAGTAGCTGCCATCCTTGGCGGCCACCCGGAACGGTCGATGTGCACGACTGCCAGGGCTTCCTCCGCGTCTGAACCTTTGTCGGGGAAGGTGTGCCGCGCAAGTTTGCCACCTACGTAGGAGACGCACGGCAAATCGGTTCCTGTGTAAGGCGTGATGTCCAGGCCAGTGGCAACATTGTGCTTCGCCGAGCTCTTGATGGTGTCGACGCCAACGTGCGCAAGCCTTGCGTGCCACCTGGGCGGCGTCGACTTCGTCGCCGATGCAATCGTCCGCAGAGCCACCACCTCGGTCGACTTCGATGACAGCTTTGTCGAGCAGGGTTGAAGGTTGGTGCAGAGGACGCGGCCTGTATAGCGTGCTCGACCGAGCACCTCCCCGGTCGCGTTGACGAGCATCGTCTCGTCGCCGTCGTCCTGCAGCAGCACACCATTCTCCTTCAGCTGACCGGCTGACAGCAGGTTCGCCTGCACGCCCGGGACGTAGAGCACGTCGGGGATGAGGACCTGCTTCCCGGCCTCCCCTTGCAGAGCGACGGTGCCTCGGCCCTCGACGGTCTGCAGAGCCCCGTTGAAGCCACGCACATGCTTCACATTGCCGCTCGGCCCCATGTCGACGAAGGCCTCCTTCGTCCCCATGAGGTGGTGTGAGCAACCGCTGTCGAGCAGAACCACCATTGGATTCGCCTGCACGGCTGCTGCGACCGCTTTGAAGTCTTCGCCGGCCTCTGGCGCCAGCGAAACAGTCTGCTCCACCATGCTGACCATTGAGCATGAAGCCTCTCCGTCACCTTGCCCCTTGCCGCTGGAGGAGTCGACCTCCTTCGTCGACGATGTCTTCTTCGACGTCTGCTTCTCCTTGCGCGGCTTCTTCGACTTTGACGACCGTTGGCCGACCTTCCGCGGCCTCCCTTGTGGTCATCGTCGTCAGTGTCTTCTTGGTCGGGGCAGTCATAGGAGAGGCGCAGACCCAGCACTCACGCCGTCGACCACCCTTGCCGCGACCACTGTCACGAGTTGATTTCGCCTGGTCGGCGTCCTTCGCCGACCTCCCACCTCCGCTACCACCTCCGCCAGACTTTCCTCGCTGCCCCTGCGGACGATTCTGCTTCGTCGGTGCAGCGTAACTCGCCTGCGGAAGGAGCTCCGTGGGCTGCTCTGCCTCCTGCATAGCCTCATCTTGAAGGATGTAGCTGGTGATTGAGTCCTCGTCGAGTGACTCCCGCGTGCCAGGCACCATCATCATCCTCTTCATGAGGTTGTAGCTACGCGGCAGGCCCTTGACGACGTGGGTGATGTAGGACGCCGTAGAGTATTCGGCGCCCGCCATCCGCATTTCGGCCAGTATCCGTCGAGCACGGTTGCAGTAGTCCGTCGCCGACTCCTGCTCACCCATCCGAAGATGTGTCATCTTCTCCTCCAGCTGTCCGATGTACAGGTCGTCTTTCGCATGGTACGTCGACAGGATGAAGTGCCATGCTTGGTGACCAGCATCCAGACGCTCTCGACAGCTCCTGAGCGCTAGCTGCACCACCGGCGAGCAGCACCTTGAGATGACCATGAAGGTGAGCAAGTGAGCAGCACGAAACTCCCCGCGCAGCTCGACATCGTCCTCGTGCGGAATTGGCACAGTACCGTCGGCAAAGCCTTTCAGCCCGGCGACCTCCAGCTGAGGTTCAATCGACTCCCTCCAGGTGATGAGGTCACGTCGACCTTGCAACGGTGTGACGGTGATCTTGTCCGGCGAAAACTTGAAGTAGCCATACGTCGGCGCGATCCCGCCAGCCGTCACATGCGTTGTCGCCGAGGGACTTCCACTGCTTCGTTGAGGAGAGCGACTTCGACCATCGGCGTTCACACGCGAGTTGACTGCAGCCGCCGTCGACTGCTGCGCTCGCGCTTGACTCCCGCCGACACCACAGTCGGCATACCTGAACGAGCACTCCTATCTGCCTCGTGCCCTCGTTGCCATTGACTCGTGCACCGCCGTCGACCTCGTCGTCGACGCCACCTTCGTTTCGCACCGGTCGAGGAGACGCAGGCCGAGAAGGGTGCTCCGTCGCCCATTGCGCCCGGATGCCCAATTCAACGATCACCAAGGGGATCGTCCCGTACTCGCCAGCCTCGTGGCGTCTCCTTGCATTAGCTAGTCGTGTCTCCAAGGTGTCCGCTACGCCCGCTTCTACAACGGGGTCGACCATGGCGACTAACGCTGCTGCCGGCCTACGAACGACTTAGTAGGTGCAAAAGTCGGCTCCTATCTGAAGGTCGCGTGTTCGATCCACGCTCATCGCACCATGAAGGGATAGCATTCCAGTCCGCTAACCGACTGGGCTAAAATGGCATGTTTCCTTGGTGGGTCAGCGCACCCATACCCCCCCAGGACGACACCTGTAGCCCTTAGGGAGACCACTTCGGGCCATTCCAGTGTCCACTTCCAACACTCCCCTCACTGGGAGGGCCCACCACTAAGGCACATGAAGTCGCCAACAGCAGGAATCGAACCCTGGTCCTCCACGCTCACCGCACCATGAGGAGATAAACTCTACAACGGTGGGAGCTAGACTACAGGGTTGGCACGAGTTGTAGGAGTGATCGTAGCTCTGTCTGTGTTCTCTAGGACTTGTGTTTTCACAGGGCAAAACAGCAAGAGTTTCACCGAGGAAAGTTGAGAATAACAGAGTTCAGAATGAACATGCAATGGCAAAGATTGACTACATCACATGCAAGGTTTGCTAGCACTCAGGCAGGTCGATCGCCAGCACGACAAAGTCGTCGACCTGCCAACGAAGCAAGTCTGCGGTCCGCCAACGCAGCTCGTACGCGACTTGCCAACGTTGCAGATGGCAGCTTGCCAACGCTGCTCCCGCGCGGCTTGCCAACGCAGCATCCGCGCGGCTTGCCAACATTGCATCCGCAGGTGATTGTAAGCGCATGTGCAAGCACCTACTTCGCAGGTGCTTGTAGACAGTTATGCACGACGTGCACTGTCAAGTACATTGCGCAGGTTGTCAGCCACATGCTGACGGTTGCACATGATGAGCCACGTCGACCACGTGCTGCCACGTCGGTCGACTTCGCCACAGCAGCCTCGACGACGTTCGCACACCTTCGCGCACCTCGTCGAGCAGGTAACTTGGTCAACCAGGTAAGGTACCTGGAGGATGACATCTCTGCAGGATGACGACCTTCGTCATCACCGGTTGACGACCTTCGTCGTCGCGGGTTGACGACCTTCGTCGTCGGGGCTCGACGACCTTCGTCGAGCACCTTCGTTGAGCACCTCGGTCGACATTTCAAAATGTCAGCCCCTGATTGGTCGAAATTAGGGCACATTCGAATTTCTGGCCAAAATTCGCCTGTGCAGTCTCAATGTTGCGCAGGGTCAAACGCGACCCTGCGCAGACGGACACCCGCGAACTTCTGCACCAGCTGCGCCACTCTGGTCGACGAACTGCTTCGTCGACCATCCTCGTTGAACTCCTTCGTCGAACTCCTTTGTCGACGAAGTCACAGTGGTTCCGCGCAGGTCGACGACCACCTTCGTCGACCTCTGCGGAAGGTCGGCTGCACCTCCCACACACCCGACCACAAGTCAATTTGCCCATGCGAGGGCGGGGCCAATTTCCTTCAACAGTCCTCACTGGTGCGGTCAGTCCAACGGACTAAGAAGTCCACGTGGCGGCCAGCAGCGTCGAGCCGAAGACGATGCGAAAAAAAATATTGGATGGGTCGAGTGTCGGTTCTGGGACAGGTCGAGCTGTTGGGGCAGATGGCGCGCGATGTCTGTCGTGGTAGGCACGAACTTGTGAAGTAGGCTTACATAGATTGTGTCATGGACACGGCAATCGTCAGGCAGCAGCAGCTTCGCGGTGTCAGGTGTCACCATCTGAATGATCTTGAAAGGTCCACAAAATCGTGGTCGCAGCTTGTTTGAGCTAGGCAGTCGGAGGTTTTTCTTGTCGAGTAGGACGAGTTGCCCAACTGCCATGACGATTTCTCGTCACAGAAGATCCGTATATTTCCGGGCAGTTGTAATTGCCTTACGAATGGCGTCGGCTGCGTTTTTTTGAATCTCCTGGAGTTCGGTCACTAATTTTTGTGACCTCGGGACCGGGTTGTCAAGTGTAGTCATTGTAGGCCCTACCGTGATTCAGGAAGAACGGGGAGTGATTAGTCGTGCTGGACGGGGCGTTGTTGAATGCAAACTCCAGCATGGCGATCAAATTTTCCCAGCGAGCGGGGTCGGGACAGTTTGTCCTAATCAGCTGCTCCATCGGGCTGGACGTCGGTTTGCGAATGATATGCCGACGAGAACTGTAGCTTCGTGCCGTACTGCGCCCATGTCTCCTTCCAAAACTTCGAAGTGAACTTCGGGTCCCGGTCGATGATGATCGGCGACGGGATGTCGTGTAGTCGCACGACCGTTGAGATGAAGAGGCGCGCAGTTTCTTCGGCCGTGATCGTAGTACAACATGGTGCGAAGTGCACCGTTTTCGTTAGGTGATCGACAACGACAAGTATGGAATCGTTGCCGGACGGTCCAGCTGGCAGCCCCGTGACGAAGTCCATCGTCACCTGTTGCCATGGTCATTCGGGTGGCTCCAGGGGTTGTAGCAATCCAGCTGGTCGCTGTCGTGTCGATTTCATGGCTTGGCACACCCTGCATGAGGACACATAACGCTGCACGTCATTAGAAGAATCAGGCCAGTAGTATTGTCGGTGCAGCATTTTCTGGGTTTTATCAACCCCAAAATGTCCGGAGAGGTTTGAATCGTGGACCTTCTAGATGAGAAATCAGACTAGTTGGTGTAGGAAGGTCACTGCAACAGTCCTTATATCGAATTCAAGTCACATTGACGAAGAAATCTTGACTGTACTTCGCGAATCGGGAACCATCTAGAAGGTGTGCGTGTCCTGGGGCGAGTTGGCGCTGTCACAAAAGGACTGTCAAGCTCTCTTATTGGCCGCTGCGTGGAATTTTTTTCCAAGGACCAATCACAACACTCACATACCCAACACCATGGGCAGTTTCACTAAGGTGAATTTCGAGTGGAGAGTGCGTGCCAGGGTTGTAAACCACATACCAGGGTTGTAGAGCGCGTGCCAGGGTTTACCCTTTATATGGTCGTCAAACCCTAGCCTGCTGCAGCCAATGGTGGGTTGATTTTGGGAGCCGCGCAATCAAAATTGGGAATTCCTGCAGGTAATTTAAACGGTTGGAAATGTTGTGTAGGTTTCGTGCGCATTGGCGCTCATGCTCTTGCGAGGTGTTGTGGCCTCCCGCTATTGGAGGCGACTGGTATTTGGTGGGCGATTGTGTATGACGACGCCGCGCGCCACTCTGAGGATCGCAGGAGATCGGATGACCCGAGGTGGCGTTTTGGGTGGTTTGGGTCATGCAGAAATCGCTCATGTGTTAGAATACTGAACGGGAATGGATGCATTAAGGTCAAACTGAGGTAGGTGAGCCAGCGTAACTCCTGTGCAGCCATGGCTATGGCGTAGATCTCAGCCTCACAACTGGAGCTGAGAACAAAAGACGAGCGGGTAGACCGCCAAGAAACAAAACCAGAGCCAAGGCTGAAAGTGTAACCCTGTGACGACCGTTGCGTAGCCAGGTCGTCAACCCAAGACGCGTCTGAGTTCCAAGTGAGGACAACTGGACCCTGTCCTCCAAGCACGAGCCCCATGCCCGATGTACTGCACAAGTAGCGCAACACCCTCTTAGCGGCCTCCCAGTGCTCTGGTCGGTGTCTCCCGGGCGCAACATAGCGTGCCAAGATGCTAAGAGGGTATGCAAGGTCAGGTCGAGTGCAGGTCATCAGGTACATGAGGCAGCCCACAAGCTCTGGATACGGGCCACTCGGCTCTACGGACTCGTCCAAAGGTGGAGCTGAGAGCAAGAAACCTGTAGGCAGAGGAGTGGACTGTGGCAAGGAGAACCGGAAGCCGAAGCGCTGAAGGACCTGGTGCACCATGTGTGACTGAGTCAGGGTGATGGTGCGCCGTGCTCTGTCCCGGGTGATCTGCAAGCCAAGATAGCTGCACAGCTCACCCAGGTCAGTGCAAGTGTGTCTCTTCTACAGCTCCGACTTCACAAGGGCTAGTGCCTCAGTGTCAGCAGTGGCAAAAACCAAGTCGTCGACGTACACGAGGATGTAGAACGGCGGCAGCAAAGTGTCGGTGCGCAGAAACAGCGACGGGTCAGCAATCGAAGGAGCAAACCCAAGAGCCGCAAGTGTCGTCCTCAGTGTGTCGTGCCACTCACGAGGTGCCTGGCGGAGACCGTAGACTGGCCGTCGGAGGCTCCACTGGGTACCCTCAGGAAACGACCCAGTGAAGCCAGGAGGACGGCGCAACCAGATCTCCTCGTGCAGGCTGCCCTGTAAGAAAGCTGTGCTGAAGTCAAGAGAGTGAAGCTCGTAGTCACGCTGAGCGGCAACGTGCAGCAACACCCGAAGAGTGGTCATCTTCGGGGTAGGGGAGAAGGTCTGGAAGAAGTCAACTCCTTGTCGCTGACTAAAGCCTCGTGCAATTTAACAAGCCTTGAAGACAGGAGGAGAACCCGGCAGCCGCTTCACCCTGAAAATCCACATGCCATCGACTATGTTCGCCCCAGGAGGGGACTGTGTGGACTTCCAGGATGCCATCTCTGCGTCCATGGCTGTCTGCCACTGAGAGGAGTAGGGACCCGAAATCGCCTCTGCGTAAGAGCGCGGGGTCGGGATGTCCAGTGCATCCGGGTCTCCCTCAGGTGCAAGAAGCATGGCCACGAGATGAGGTACTGCACCTGCAAGACACTTTAAGTCCTCCTGTCAAAAGCACACTCACCCTCGATGGACAGAGGACAGACAGACTCAGACTCAGCAACAAGACTGGCGGCGTAGTCTAGACGACAGGAAGCAGCAAAGTCAACAAGCTCAGCAACTAAGGCAGACGCAGCAGTGGACTCAAAAGAAGGGTCAGTGACAACAGTGGCTAGGAGACGTGTGACAGTAGGGCAGGCAGCACGAACCAAGTCAGACGCAGGGTCAGGAACGATAGGAAGAGAGGACGCTGGAGGAGACGGCAGAGCAACACGATGTGGAACAGAGGAAGGACGAAGTGCCATAGTGTGCGTGCCGGGGACAGGTGGAGGACGAGGACGGGGAACACGACGAGCACGGCGAACAGTGCGAACAGGGGAGGCAGGACGAGACGCAGGCTCACGACACTTTGTCAGAGAGTCTGGCTGCTCAGTGTAAGGAGAAGGAGCAGGCAGTGAGGAGTCCGGCGGTAGCTATGTCTGAGACGGGTCAGGCGGTGGACACAGTAAGGGAGGAGTAAGGCCAGTGGAAGACGGAAGACTAAGAACCTGGCGAAGCACCGAGTCAGGTGGCAGCAGGGACGACTGCGGCGGCGGTAAGAAAAACGGTCGCTGCAACGCAGCACCCACAGTACCAGAGCCGTCTGCTCCAGTACAGCCAGAACCTCTAGCACCTCGAGCACCAGCAGCTCCTCTAGCTCCAGTACCTTTAGCACCAGCATTTCCAGTACCTCTAGCACCAGTACCTCCAGTACCAGTAGCTCCAGTACCTCCAGCGCCTCCAGCTCCAACGCCTCCAGCTCGAGGGCCTCCAGCATCAGCGCCTCCAGCTCCAGGGCCCCCAGCTCCAGCGCCTCCACCTCCAGTGCCTCCTGCGTCAGTGCCTCCTACGCCAGCGCCTCCAGCGGTAGTGCATCCAACTCCAGCAGCGCCACTCCGAAGGCGGGTGCGCCGAGCAAACCACTCGCGCAGCTGCTGTGGTGAGAGAGGCTCCCGTCGGCCAGACTGCTGCAGCGAGGTACCCGTAGCCTCCAGCAGACGCAGTACCCCTAGGCTCAGCACCCCCAGGCTCCGCACCCTCAGACTCAGCACCCCCAGGCTCAGCACCCCTAGGCTCAGCACCCCCAGACTCAGCACCCCCAGGCTCAGCACCCCCAAGCTCAGCACCCTCAAGCTCAGCACCCCCAGGCTCCGCACCCTCAGGCTCAGCACCCCCAGACTCAGCACCCCTAGCAGCACCACCCCCAGCAGCACCAGAGTCGACAGCAACCGGCTGCAGAGGCGGCGAAGACGGTCGAGGTGGAAAACCCGGAGGGGTCTCCAAGCGTGGTGAGCGGCTGGGGGCCGCCGCGTCGTCAGCAGCAACGTCACCCCCCTCAGCTGGGCCAGAGGTGTCGGAAGTGACCTCGAAAGGCTCAGCTCAGAGGAGGGGGTCTACCTGAGACACACCTGAAGGAGCAGGACCCTGAGAGGAAGAGCGGCGGGGAGGGGGGAGAGGGGCATTGGGGTAGGGGAAGAGACGGTAAAAGGGAACCGACTCGTCAAACGTGACGTCCTGAGAGGACAGAACACGGCGCGTGGTGGGGTGGTAAAACTGCCAGCCAGGCGCGTCAGTGGGAAAGCCAAGGAAGACGCAGGGAATGGCGCGAGAGGAGAGCTTGTCCGCGGTAGTATCGCAGACAAAAGCACGAGAGCCCCAGACCCTAAACACCGAAGCATCGCCAACCTCCCCTTTCCGATGCAGTGTAGATGAGGTCTTCGGCAAGGAGACACGGGGCCAGAGGTTGAGCTGATGCGCAGCGTACCGGACCGCAAACGACCACAGAAAATGGGGAGCAGCCGCATGGATTATATTTGGAGGTACGAGCCACCTCCATGACTAAGCCAATGCGGCGCTCAGCAATCCCATTCTGCTACAGGGAGGCCGAAAGCGTGAACGACTGGAGGATGCCCTCCCCACGACAAAAGTCTCGCAGGAGGTGGGGGGAGAACTGACCACCTCTGTCAGTGACAGGAATGTCCTGGCGGAACCGCTCGCGGAGCTGGACAGCACGGATCCAAGGGATCAAGACATCAGGGACCTCCCCCTTGCTGCACAAGGGGAAGACCGTGGTGTAACATGAGTAGTCGTCAACAACCAGCAGAAAGTATTGCTCGCGGTCCTGTCCATATTGACGTGGGCTGGGCCCCACACGTCCATATGGAGAGTCTGCAGGGGAGCAGTCGTCGGGGGAAACGAGGAGGAGTGAGGAGCGGCGCGCTGCCGCCCCTCGACGCAAGGAAGGCAGGGTGGCGCAGGCGAGGGCGGGAGGGGAGGCAGAGACCTGGGAAGACCAGAGACAAGGAGGCGGGAGTGCATGCCACGGAGGCATGGCAGGGAGGGGTGACCAAGGCGGTGGTGCCAAAGGAGAGTCTGGTGCGTGAGGAGGCGACACGAACAGGGGGCTGCTACCTGACCAGACGCAGCCACCTGAGTAGGCTCAGTAGTCAGTGTGTATAGGCTCGACCCAGGCCGACGAGTGAACGTGGCCAGGTGACGGCCCGTCCGTGCACACGTGCAGATCGACACACGCTGACCCCCAGGAGTGGTGGTAGTGACCATCGCATCCTGGAGGGCAGCGGTACTCACCAAGTTCGTAGAGAACGAGGGGAGGTGAAGACCTGAGAGAGAGCCAGACGGAACTGCCGGACACGGGAGAACAGTGGAGGAACGTGCAAGAACCGGGCCCCCTGAGGGGTCAGCCAGAGAGACTGCAACAGGTGCAGGGAGTGGTGTGACTGTGGTATTGTCGCGAAAGAAGCAACGGGAAGCACCTGAGTCAAGCGTGAAAGTGTGCAAGGCCTCAGCAGGTGCAGTACCAGAGAGTGCAGACGCACTAGCACCTAGAGCAGCAGCCTTTATACCTGGGTCGGGCGGCACAATATGCCTAGACGCCCCACGCTGAGCAAACCACTCACGAAGCTGCTGGGGCGTAAGGGTCTCGCGCGGACGCTGCTGCTGCTGCCTCTGGCCACCGCCAGAACCTCCCCTCTGGACCGCTCCACCCTGATCGCCACCACTGCCGCCGCCACCACTCCCACTGCTGCCACCACCGTCGCCACCACTCCCACCGCTACCACCACAGCCGCCACCGACGCCTCCTTCCGAGACATCTGTCAGTGCGACTCGCTCACAGTGGCTTACCCGTGACGCTACTGCTCGCCTCGCCGTTCGCAACCACCTGCCGTTAGCCGAACGCGTGCACTTTTTCCAGCACAAGACTGCTAAAGCACTGTTCGACGCTGTAGTCGCTCGTTACTCCTCCCCTGCCACTGCTGCTCTAGGCCGACTCATACTGCCCTACCTCTTTCCTGAGCTGTCAGACTTTCCCACAGTCGCCGACCTCATCACCCACCTTCGCACTAGCGACACTCGCTACCGCGCCACGCTTCAACCCGAGTTTCCCGACAAGAACCCCCCCCCCCCCATGTACATCACTCTCTACTTCCTCGTCACCCGCCTCCCTGACTCTCTTCGCACATTCAGGGCTCACTGTCGACCTGCTCGAGAAGCATCTCCTTGCAGCTGAGACTAGCATAGTCGCTGTAGCTGCTTCTCGTGGCACTCCTCGCACTCCCTTCTTTGAGGGGTGTTCCCCCTCCCCCCTTGCCCCCTCTGTCGCTTCTGCTGCTGCTGTTGACTTCCTTCGTGCTGAGGAGGTCGGGGCTGCGTCTGCTCCTAGTGGGAGGCGCCACAGCGGCAAGGGCAAGGGAGGCAAGAGTGGTGGGGGTGGTGGCGGTGGAGGCGGTGGTGGAGGCGGTGGAGGTGGCGGTGGTGGGGGTGGGAGTGGTGGTGTGTCTACACGTGTGGTCAAACAAGGAGACGCCGTCCCTAGACTCGCTCTGTAGGTACAGCTGTAAGTCGTCTAGCCAGGTCTCAAACTGGATCGGACGGCCCTCAGAATCGAAGGTGAGAACACTAAGAGAAGGCATAGCGGGCAGAGCAGGGTGGCGCGCGACCAGCAGGGCAGCACGCAGGCAAGGCAGGGCGGCGCGCAGGCAGGACGGCAGGGTACTATTTGGTGGGCCCTCTAAAAAAAACGGCTCTGGAACAGGACCTGCTCTGAAACCATGTCAGAATACTGAACGGGAATGGATGCATTGAGGTCAAACTGAGTACATGTACTAACCCTATTTGGGTTGTACTTCTTATGGGCTACCCCACTACAGCCTACACAACATAAACATTATATTGTTTTGACAGCATGACCCAAAGTGGCCTAATGACCCGAACTGAGATACGCCCTAAGTATTCGTTCATGCCTTCGTTCATGGTACTTTGTACTCGTTAGACCACCTAGTGCAATCCTCGCTATCTCGCTACATTGCACCCATAATAGTAATACAAATAGTTGCATACTTTCTAGTGTATATGAAACAAATTCTGTTTTCATACATACTAAGAGCCAGTGAGGGGAATGCATGTTTAACTTTATTTTGCAATTAGCTTTCCCCTTGCGCATGTGTTTCCGGAAATATATTCAACCATGCAAATCTGTTTCGTCACCTCGTAACCAAAGTTTGCCCAATGTGTACCACCACCATACCATTATAACTTCTCGCGCAAGTATATCTTTAAAAGGTAAACTTCTCAATCTCACATAATACACTGGATTCTGATCTGGTCTGTAGACTGAAGAAAATAAAACAAATCAGAAAATGCACCCTCTCACACGCACCCTCTCACATGCACAAATCTTCTGAGAAAGCTCACACTGAAGAAGGCCCTGCATTAATCTCGCAAGCAAACGAACAAACTTTTCAATGAGAGGGAGCTGCGCATGGCAGCAGTAATGGCGATGGGAGGCAGCGATAGAGCGAGAGGATAGGTTGGAGCGAGGGGAGAATGCAATGGGAGGGAGGGGGCAGAGTAGGAGAGGGAGCTATGGCAGCAGTGGTGGCGATGGGAGGGCTGTGGCTGCCCATTTAGATTGCAGCCATAGAGCGAAGGGGATGGAGCGCTTGGACGGAGCTGAGCGAGGGGAGAAAGTGACGGAAGAGAGGAAAGGGAGGGAAGGAGTGGATGGGAGTGAGGGCAGCGAGCGAAGGGACAAAGCGAGGGGATGGGGCGAGGGGATGGGGCGAGGGGATGGGGCGAGGGGATGGGGCAAGTGGATGGGGCAAGGGATGGGGCGCGGAGAGGAGGGAGCGAGGTGATGGGGCGAGGGAGCAAGCGACATGATCGAGTGGGAGCAAGGGGATGAAGGAAGGGGATGGAGCGAGGGGTTGTCAGAGGGATTATTGTTCATCGATGATACACACAGATGGGCTGCAGAGCAGAGGCCTCACTACCATGAATGCAAGCAGAGGGGAGAGGCAGAGAGGCAGAGAGGCAGAGAGGCAGAGGGAAGCTGAACAGGCTGAAAAGGCTGTGGACCGAGGAAGAGAGGCAGCAAGGGGTTAGGCCGAGCATTTGCGAGCCCATAGATTGTGATGAGAGAGGGAGAGGGACCCCCTCTTCCCTCGCGTCCCCTACGCGATTGTCCTCTCGCCTCACCTAGTACGCCATGTTCTCGCTTCTGTCCGAGCCTGGGCTATAGCGAAGAGTCCGCACGCCACGAAACAAGGCCTGAGAGGCTCAGAGGCCCAATAGCTCCTCCCCATTCCTTCACCCGAGCAGCGAGCATTCGACGGTACAAGGCTTAGCAGGCCGTAGTGTGCACATGACAGGGACGCAATGGGAACACTTACAGGCCTAATAGCCCATCAACCCTTCACCCGAGCCTGCTTTATCGACCATTCGACGGTACAAGGCCTAGCGGGCCGTAGTGTGCACACGGCAGGGACACAATGGGAACAATTACAGGCCTAATAGCCCCTCCCATTCCTTCACCCGAGCCTGCTTCATCGAGCATTCGACGGTACATGACAGGCCATCACATGGACAGGGCAGGTGAGTTTCAAGGTTTCTTAAAGCCTCGCCTGCTTCTGTCTGCGCCTGGGCTAATGCGTCCGTTCTAACAACCTGTTTCCTCGATCACCCCACGCAAAAAGGCCTAACAGGCTCACGGCAGGCCATCACGAGCACACGGCAGGGACGCCACGGGAATCCCAATAGGGCTAGTAGTCGCAGATGCAGAACACACCCTGATTCATCGAGCACACCACGGGACAAGGCCTGATTGACCTGATAGTCCGAGCTTGGGCTACTGCGAAGCGTCTGTTCTGCACAACACGCCACGCTACAAGGCTTAATAGGCTTGATAGTCCGAGCTTGGGCTACTCACGCCACGCTACAAGGCTTAATAGGCTTGGTAGTCCGAGCTTGGGCTACTCACGCCACGCTACAAGGCTTAATAGGCTTGGTAGTCCGAGCTTGGGCTACTCACGCCACGCTACAAGGCTTAATAGGCCTGATAGCCCGAGCTTGGGCTACTCACGCCACGCTACAAGGCTTAATAGGCTTGATAGTCCGAGCTTGGGCTACTCACGCCACGCTACAAGGCTTAATAGGCTTGGTAGTCCGAGCTTGGGCTACTCACGCCACGCTACAAGGCTTAATAGGCTTGGTAGTCCGAGCTTGGGCTACTCACGCCACGCTACAAGGCTTAATAGGCTTGGTAGTCCGAGCTTGGGCTACTCACGCCACGCTACAAGGCTTAATAGGCTTGATAGCCCGAGCTTGGGCTACTCACGCCACGCTACAAGGCTTAATAGGCTTGGTAGTCCGAGCTTGGGCTACTCACGCCACGCTACAAGGCTTAATAGGCTTGGTAGTCCGAGCTTGGGCTACTCACGCCACGCTACAAGGCTTAATAGGCTTGGTAGTCCGAGCTTGGGCTACTCACGCCACGCTACAAGGCTTAATAGGCCTGATAGTCCGAGCTTGGGCTACTGCGAAGCGTCTGTTCACACAACCTGCTTCATGAGCATGCCGCGCTACACGGCCTAACAGGCCATCGCGTGCACATGGCAGGCAGGGACGCTAAGGGAGTCCTTAAGGCTTATTAGCTTGCACAGATCATGCAGAAAGCAACCTGATTCATCCGGCACGCCATGCTACAAGGCCTAACGGGCCTAATAGCCCCTCCCCATCCCTTCACCCGAGCCTGCTTCCTCCAGCACGCGACGGTACAAGGCCTAGCATGCCCGATATCACCTCCCTATCCCTTCACCCGAGCCTGCTTCCTCCAGCACGCGACGGTACAAGGCCTAGCATGCCCGATATCACCTCCCTATCCCTTCACCCGAGCCTGCTTCCTCCAGCACGCGACGGTACAAGGCCTAGCATGCCCGATATCACCTCCCTATCCCTTCACCCGAGCCTGCTTCCTCCAGCACGCGACGGTACAAGGCCTAGCATGCCCGATATCACCTCCCTATCCCTTCACCCGAGCCTGCTTCCTCCAGCACGCGACGGTACAAGGCCTAGCATGCCCGATATCACCTCCCCATCCCTTCACCCGAGCCTGCTTCCTCCAGCAGTACACGGCCTGACAGACCATTTCGCATGCACACGGCAGGCAGCGACGCCACGAGAGTCCTAACAGGTGCAATAACAAGCCACCACGGCCTAATCTCACACCAGCACGGCCTAACCTCACCTCACACCACCACGGCCTAATCTCACCTCACACCACCACGGCCTAATCGCACACCACCCTTGCCTAATCGCACACCACCCTGGCCTGATCATGGCAGTTTTGCACAAATGCAAAAAACGACCTATTGCATAAAAGAATGCCCACCACAGGTCAACGCCTGACAAACTCACGGGCCCTAGCTTGCACAAACAACCGGTGATCAATTATTAGGAAAAGAAGATAAAGAGAAAGAATGCTAAAACAGCTTCTTCTACCGAGCACACCTCGGTACAAGGCCTAACAGACGATCGCATGCACACGCTTGCAACCCTCAAGTCTGTCAGCCACTGGAAAAATATCACTAAACTTACCGCAATCTTAGGTTGGCGTTACTAGGGCTAACAGGCGATCGCGTACACGCGCTTGCAACCCTGAATCTGTCAGCTAGTGCTGGAAATCCCCACTGAACACACCGTAACCTCAGGGTGACGTTACAAGGTTTAACAGACGATCGCATACGCACGCTAGTCAGCTACCTGAAAGTCTGAATCTGAGGTGCCTCAGCACTTGCAACCCTCGAGTCTGTCAGCTAGTACTGGAAATCCCCACCGAACTTAACCGTGATCTCAGGGTGACGTTACTAGACCGAGACGACGATCGCATACACACGCTAGCGATCCTCGACTTTGTCAGCTACTGAAAGTCTGAATTTGAGGCGCCTGCTGGCACTAGCAACCCTCGACTCTGCCAGCTGGCACTGAACATTCTCCACTGCACTTACCGTGACCTTAAGGTGGTGACATTGCCAGCGGTAACGTTAATGTTGCGTTCGCGCAACGACAGGGTAACGTTAGCGACGAGAATCTGCGATGCGACAGCCCTCGAATTTGTCAGCAAGTACTTAAGAGTTAACCCGTGCGCTAACGTAACGTATGGGTGGTAACGTCAACGACGAGAATTTGTAATGCGAAAGACTGACGGCCTTTCCGCATGCGACCGTGTCCAAGCTACCCTTTCACCAGTCGTGACATAAAACGCTCCTCCTCCTTTCCAGCCGGCTACCTGAGAATTCTATAGAGCTTTCCGCATGAGACGGTGTCCAAGGTGCCCTTTCAAAATCAGTCGCGACTCGCGACAAGAAAAGCAGGGAAATTGGTCGATTGTTACACCCAGGGTGGGTTGGGTTGGGTAGGGTAGTAACTGGTGAATCTGGCTTGCAAGCAGGGAAGAACGAAACACATCCCCTAAAGAAGTCGCCTCGAACCCGTATGACAACACTGATGGCGTAAGGCACACCAGCTGGTTGCAAAGCGAGCTTACACGTGGCAAGTGCGTCCCACAAACCGTTTCAGCTCGCACCAATCCAATCACAATAAGATCCAATTTCCGACATCTATTTATCATACTTACCTGGGCGGGGTCTATCGGTGATCAAGAAGGCCGATGGCCTAGGGGTGGGCCCGCCATTGCACTTCGGCCGGCCCTACTCCTAGCACGCCGGAACTCCCGGTGATGCACGTCATCATTTGTGGCAGCGGGGGCTCGCGTTCGCGCGGCCCCTACCAAAAGGAATCCAAATGGGAATAAGGGCGCTTCACCTCTCAGTTCGAATAGCATGCTCGTTCGAACAGGCGAAATGTTACTTACTTCGTCACTCATCGTTTGGGTATTCGCGACGTCGCAAGTAGGAAATTTCGCGAATCAGAACAGAGCTGTCACATGGGGCACGAAGCTCTTCATTTCGCACGTTCGAAAAGAGTAGTTCGAACAAGTTGGGCTCGGTGACAGGGATTCCGCACGGACGACTGATTTGATTGGTCAGCAGGCTTCGGGTCGAATACGAATGTTTGCGACCATTGCAAGTGTCGCCGGGCAGGAGAAAGTGCATCGAAAATGACATTGTTGCTGGGAAACAACAAGGTGAGCAGTAGTAAAAGAGCACGAAGAGACATTTTGACTGGATGGGCTAAAAATGGGTCAAACTGGAATGGCAGACGACTGAAATTTTTTTCTTGCGACGTTTCGCGACGTCGTCCAACACTTGGCGACGTCGCATGTTCGAACAGGCTGTCACCTCTAGTCACCAGCTGTCACATTCACCAGGGTGTTCAAATTTGTGTTGGGATCTTGTCAGGAAATTGTTCGTACAGTGAATTCATTACGTATGTTCGGATTTGGCCCTTCCAGCCCCGAGGTGATTAGCCCACAGGGATGCACTAGCAGGAGCTTCTAAGGTACAAGACTTAATGTACACTACTGTACACTGGCAGCAACTTCATCCACAGGTTTTGTTTCAACCACCACCCTCGCCTGGTGTTGCATCCTTTAGCAAAACACCAAAAATATCAGGCTGACCCTGGCTCAACCCCTCCTGCATGTACACTCCAAACAGAGCTACAGTAGGATCTTTGAGTATTTCTTGCCAAGCTGCTGCATCAGCATTGGAAGAAGCCACCCCTGATTCTGCTGCATCGCCAGTGCTGGAGGACATTGTGGAAATGTCTAGGCTGCCCGAACAGGTCCATTCAGCAGTCCCATCATTCACAGCCTGCCACGGGCATGGCAGAAATAATCTTATTACATCACTGCCCTTCATGCTGCTGCTGCTGCTGCTGCTGCTGGTACTGGCCCCGCCGCCGCCGCCGCCGCCGCCGCCACCACCACCACCACCACCACCACCACCACCACCAGTGCTGCTGCTGCTTGCACCAGAATTGTCTATTTCTGCAGCGCCGCTTCCAACATCTTCCGTTCCTCCTGCTTCCACCACACCAGCCCCATTCACGAACCCACCTCCACCTGCCCGCAAGCCTTCACGCCTTGGTGCAACGCTGGGCTTAGGGGACGGCTTGACATTGCCCTTGGGTTTGAGGTTAAGGCGTGTTCTAAGAGAATCCACTACCGCGACTGGGTCCTTGACCAGAGATGGCCTGCTGCCGCCACCTCTGTTGCTGCCGCCACTTCCATTGCTGCCGCTCCCTGTCCCTTTGCCTTTGTCTCCTCGTCTGCTGCCTCCTTGTATCTTGCTGCCTCCTTTCTTGGGCTCCACTTGCGGGAGTAATGCTACTGCTTCTGAGGAGGAGGAGGAGGAGGAGGAGGAGGAGGAGGAGGAGGAGGAGGAGGAGGAGGAGGAGGAGGAGGAGGAGGAGGAGGAGGAGGAGGAGGAGGAGGAGGAGGAGGATGAGGAGGAGGAGGAGGAGGAGGAGGAGGAGGAGGAGGAGGAGGAGGAGGAGGAGGAGGAGGAGGAGGGGAGGAGGAGGAGGAGCTGTCAACTCCTAGGGGGACGTTCTTGTAGAGAATGACACTGTAGAGAGCGGAGCTCTGAGTGTGTGCTGTGAGAGTGTAGGCAATAGACTGGGGCTGAGAGGAGGGAGGGCTGGCAGGGAGATAGGGAAGAAAAAAAGGAGGGAAGTGGAAGGAAAGTAGAGAGTGGGGCTGTTTTTGAGACGTCTCAAGAAAAGTAGAGAGTGGGGCTCTGAGCATGTGACGTGAGATTGTAGGCGATAGACTGAGGCTGAGAGGAAGGGGAGCTGGCAGCGGGGCATGGGGTTAGAGAAAGGGGAAGGAGGAAGGCGGTCGAAGGAAATAGGAAAGTAGAGAATGGAGCTCTTAGTGAGTGCTGTGAGAGTGTAGGCGATGATGGACTGAGGCTGAGAGGAAGGCGGGCTGGCAGGGAGTCAAGGGGAGAGAGGAAGCAGGCAAGAGAGAGGAAGCAGGCAAGAGAGTAAAAACAAGCACTACCACCGACCGAAAGGTCGTTTTCTACTAAGCATCTGAACTACTATTGCTGCCACACAACGAAACAATGGATCCCAAATGGGGCTTCCTCCCACTCGCAGGGAGTCAAGGGGAGAGAGAAAGCAGGCAAGAGAGTAAAAACAAGGTGACTTTTGAGTCGACTCAAAAGTCAAAAGAAAGTGAGGAAAGAGTGGTGATGAGGGTGGAGCTCTGGGTGTGTTGTGTGGTGTAGGCGATGGACAGGTGCTGCTGAGAGGAGGGCAGGCTGGCCGTGGGGCATGAGAAAGGAGGAAGGAGGGAAGGGGGAATGCGGATTAAGGAAAACGGAAAGAAGAGGAGGAGCATTTAATGTGCGCTGTGAGAGCAAAGAGATGGAGTGAGGTTGAGCGCTGGCAGGGGGGCATGGGGGGAGACGCAGAGGTAAGGGGGAAAATGATTCTTGAGGCGCCTCAGAATGATTCTGGGGCCGTGAGTGTGTGCTCTTAGGGTGTATGCGATGGACTGTGAGAGACGTATGTGAGGAGAAGGGGGAAATGGAGGAGAAGGGGGAAATGGAGGAGAAGGGGGAAATGGAGGAGAAGGGGGAAATGGATTCTTTTGAGCGGACTCAAAAGTCACCTTGGGGACTGGTGGCTGGCAGGCAGCACTGGTGACTCGAGCGCATTCACCCCTTTGCCCCCAGTCACACGGGTGGGGGCGAAGGGGTGAACTGAATGCGCTCGAGTCAAAAGATGATTTTTGAGACGTCTCAGAAATCATCTTTTTACACGTGAAGTGAATGTGCTCGAGTGCGGATAGGCACACAGCTATCCACTGTGCACACAGCCACCCCCACCCCACCTACTTACCTGTCAGGCGCGTTTACAGTCAGAGCGAAGGTGCCCGTGGTGGCTGGTACAACGCTGGTGGGTTTCGAGTTGGCTCAGAACACGCTAGCACACTAACACACTGAGTGAGACTGTGAGAGTGAATGAACAGCCATCCCACCCCGCCTACCTACCTGTCAGGCGTGCCCACAGTCAGAGCCAATGTGCCTGTGGTGGCAGGCAGGCAGGCAGCACACCTGGTTGGGTTTGAGTCACTCAAAGCACACATGCGCTCGAGCGCATATGCGGTACAGTTACCTCCCTTACCGTACCTGTCTGGGGTATCAGCAGTGAGTGAGGGTGAAGGTGGCCGTGGTGGCAGGCAGCACACCTGGTTGGGTTTGAGTCACAGTGCGAGCGAATGTGCCGGTGGCAGCTAGCTGGCATGGCACAACACTGGAGTGTTTCAAGTCGACAGAGTCACTCAGAACACACTAGTACAGCTACAGCTTAACCCTCCCACCTACAGGATGTTCCCTTGCATCCCACTTGTCGTACCTGTCTGTCTGGGTGGCAACAGTGAGAGCGAATGTGCCTGTGGTGGCTGGCACAAGACTGGTCCACCCAAAGCACGCGTCAGAGTGTAAGAGGTGAACAGCTATCCCCTCCAATCGTAAGAGGCTCAAATCGTACTTCAGACTGAGAGTGTGAACAGCTATCCCCTCCACTACCTCAACTGCAGCAGTACCTTTCAGGGGTGTCCACAGCCAGAGCGAATGTGCCTGTGGTGGCTGGCACAACGCTGGTTGGAGCGATTCTCCATCGCAGCGACGAGTAGTGCGCTGGTGGGGGTGGCGGGTGAGATAGGTGCAAGGGGCAAGGAGGGTGGACCGTGAGGGTGGACCGTGAGGGGGGGTAGAGCTGGAAGCACCACGCTGGTGGGGGCGATTCTCCATCGCAGCGACGAGTAGTGCGTTGGTGGGGCCGACTTGGGTGGTGAGGGAGGGGCAAGGGTCAAGGGTTGGTGGGGTGGGGGCAGCCCTCCACCAGAGAAACGAGTAGTGCGCTGGTGGTGGCGGCAAGAGGCAAATAGGAGCCGGTGATGCAGGTGGGTGGGTGGGAGGGAGGGAGGGAGGGGAGGAGTGAGAGGGAAAGGGAGGGCAGAGTGAGTGAGGTGGATTCAGGGAACTAAGAGAACGAGCAGACCTGACACAGAACAACCAACTAGAGCAGCCGCCTTGTATTGAAACAGTGGCAGAAGAGCATAGGCTCCTAACGGACATTGCATGTGCTTGTAACGAGGACATACTTGTAAGAGCAGCAGCGGGCCGAAGCAGTGTGGCAAGCGGCAGCACGCAGAGCAGCACTGCGGGCACACATGAATGACGAAACAGGGAAGGTGAATGGCGAGAATAAGAACGTTAGTGCGTCATTTTCTCTCGTTTTTGCAACAGGGAATGGTGGGACAGGGAATGGTGGGACAGGGAATGGTGTCCTTGTTTATTTTTTTTTTTGCACAGCACGACGGGCAGATGGGGTCGAGAAGAGAGTGATGGCAGTGGGGATGGCGACAGTGAGGACTCAGGCGCGGCATGGCAGCATCATCAATGCAACACAGCAATAAGGGATGGCGAGAATGCGGACTCAGGTGCAGCAGTGCAGCAGTGCAGCAGTGCAGCATCATCAATGCAACAATGCATCAAGCAAGCCCTTCAGAGCCCTCACTCCTCTCCTCCCTCACCCCCTCTCGCCCTCCTCACTGAAACGAGCTCAAAAGCACGGCGGCCAGATTGGGTCTAGAAGAGAGTGATGGCTCTGGAAATGGTGAGACTAAGAAGTGCACCACACCATCCCTCTCACCTTCCTCATCTCTCTCACCCCCCTCATCCCCATCACCCCCCTCATCCCCATCACCCCCCTCATCCCCATCACCCCACTCACCGCCCTCACCACTAATTAGTTCCCTCGGTGGCGGACGCCTGTTGGAAGCATGGTGATGGGTGGGGGGAATGGGGGAGCACACGTGCGACGATGGGGAGCACACGCGCGACGATGGGGAGCACACGCGCGACGATGGGGAGCACACGTGCGACGATGGGGCGCACTCATTGGTAACGACCGTACTCCCCCCTCACCCCCTCACCAATAACGAGCTCCCTCGGCGGCGGACGTCCCATGCGACACATGCTCATGGGGGGAGAGGAAGCAACCCCCTTCGCTGCCTTCACCACTCACCCCTCTTACCCCCCCTCACCAATAACGACCTCCCTCGGCGGCGGACGCCTGTTGCGACGCATACTGATGGGTGCGTGGAGCGGAAAGCGCGCGTCAGGAGTGGCGGAAGCCGCGGGCGCGCGGAAGCCGCGGGTGCGCGGAAGCCGCAGGGGTGGCGGGGAGAGCGAGCGGCGACGGCGAATTCGACGACAGGCAGTGGTAATGACTTCTGCTGAAGACTCTGAACTTAGCGCTTTGACGTCAGCGGAAATGGACGGGCCGTCTGAAACCTGACGGTCGGAAATGCACAGGATGGGAGGTCTGACAGCTGGAAGTGGAACCGGGTAAGAAGGCAGCGGAAAGAAAGGAGAGAGCTCCTTCACGACGAATTCACTTTATGTTGATTGTGGGGTGCGCCGCGCGAAGACAATACACAGTGCAAGTTGCGTGCTGAATTCGTTATTCCGACGAATCGCGGAGTTAATATACATTTTGGTGTTCCGTTGGTCATAAACTGTCGTAATAGGCTGTTATAGTCCGCTCGCCATCATTACAGGAATGCGAAAGCGCGTGAGCTGCTAACACCACAATTGTAACTAGAATCTCACCAACCAAACCATTCAGCCAAGGGAGCCATGGCGTAACAGAAGCACTACACACAGGGCGAGAGCAAGAGAATTCCAGCGAAGGCGTGTTTAGACGCGGGTTTCAAGCCCAGTGCAGCGCTCATGACAATTGACGTGTGTACAGAGGACACGCGGTTGTGACTAGGACGACACAGGGATGAAACGTCTTCGACTCGATGTTGTTTCATAACACGCGAGAGTTCCTTGAATGCTGAACACAGGTGTATGAATGCCTCGAATTTAACAGCACCGTTTCGTTTCTAACTCGGAGAAAAATCATGTTTCCTTAGAAATCATATCACAACATAATGCCCTTACTTTTCGAAGCCTTCGTTGAACACTCCATGAGCTATAATATTCCCGAAAATCTCAACCCATGTGTCAACCGGACCCGGTGTACAGTAGTGCAAACAATCCGTTATTCCTCTCTCCTTAACGTACCCCTTATGACCATCTGGTCTAAGCGCCGTCATTGTATCAACATCCATATACACTGCTTTCACCTCCTCCGCTATCTCCCTCGCAATATCATTTTGACCCGAAAACGTATCCCAGTGGTATGGTAGTGTAGCTGGGTCCTGCCGAATTTTGATTGGCCGATTGTACGATGAACAGTTGATATGCCCCGGCGGCGAGTTCCTGTATACGAGAAGCGCATGTGGAAGCTTCCTACGAAGCAACCTCATGGCAGCTCGTACCGAGAGCTCGAAATCCCTTCCACCAACAAAGTGTGCGCCCCGGTTAACCACCACAACATCAGCATTCAAAAGCCCATCATACAAGTGCCACGGCATGTGGTCGAATGGCACGCTGCCACTTGTCGCACTCCCATTGCTGCTGCTGCTGCTGCTGCCGCCGCCGCTGCTGCTGCTGCCACTGCTGCTGTTACTGTCAGCTGCAGTGATCAAGTCAGGGTCCTGGATATAAAGGTGGTCATTACGAATCACGTGTACTGTTACTCCCGGACACACATTCTCGTGAAACGCGTAGACCTTGCAGAATGCATGCGGTGTCACCACCACTGGAGCAGAACCCCCATCCTCCTCTGCATCCTCCTCTTCCTCCTCTCCTTCCTCTCCATCCCCCAAATTATCAGCTCCTGTAGCAGCACTAGTATTACCATCCCGACTTCTTAAATTCCTCCAGCGAGCAGCGCGACGCAGTTTCTTGGAACCATCCTCACCCACTCCTGCTCCTACTCTGGTTCCTCCCCCTCCCCTCCCAAGCAGCCAATCAACACACTGCTTAGGTTCGGATTCGTCAACAGCCCAGGACGCAGGCTTGGCAACGTGCCGAAGCAGCCCGTTCAGGAAGCTCCCGGCCATTTGGAAGGTCAGCGAGTCCCCAAGAAACACGATATTAAATGTCCCCCTTTCCTCCCTAGCCCGCTTGCAAAACGCCGCTCCGTCAAAAGGTTTTAAGCCACCCAATGGGCACTTGCCAGGTGGCGTCCTCCATTCGTACTTAAGCGATTCTCTTACCGTCCACTCCTCGCTCCCACCCCTCCTTACAATCTCATCCGCTTTAAGACCAGACACCCCCACTCCCTCATCCGCTTGCCTGTGATCGCAGAGGTTCATAAACCCGGGATATTCCCAGGGTAAAACCCTCGGAGTCGGGTTATACACCCAGTTTCCCTCGCGGCTGATGCACTCTAGCCACCGCTCAAACACCCGCACGTCGCGCCGGCGCCGCAGCCAGCTTCCAGGAACCTTCCAGGCCTCAGCCTCCCGCCTCTGTAATCTCTTTTCCAGCCTCTCCTGTTTCTTCCGCTCTGCTTCACTCACTCGCCCCTCTGCTGCTGCTGCCGCTGCTCTGCTTCCCAGCGAAAGACAATCCAGGCCCAGGTGAATGCATGACTCAGATACAGCCTCCCCCAGGTCCTCCCTGCTCCAGGTAATCCGGATCCCTCCCACATCCTCCTCTTTCTCTCCGCTCTCCTCCGCTTCTTCACGCTTCCCTTCTACATGCGTACTCTTGGTCTCGCCGTCCCTCACTTCCTCCGCTCCCTCTCCCCAATCAGCATCATCATCACCCTCATCACCATTTTCCCTCCTCTCATTTGCATCTCTAACAGTAGCATCCATCTCTGAACCTCCACCCTCCGCACCTACTGCCGAACCTCCTCCTTGGGAATCTCCTAGCTCCATCTCCCCATCATCCCGAGCCTCAGGCTCGGTGACAAGCCACAGCTTTGGCAGAGGCTTGAAATTTAGCCGCTCCGACGGCACCGAGACGATGTGCAGGTGACACGTGGCGCTCAGGGATTGGACGATGGAAGATGACGAAAGGAACGGGTCGGGCGAGGGGTTGGAGAGAAGGGGCTGGGAGGGCAAGGAATCGTCCTTTGAGTGAGTGAGGGAGGACGAGGAGGAGAGGGAGGAGGAAGAGTGAGAGAGCGAGAGACCAGTGGGGGGTTGGAGGAGGAGGAGGGAGGAGTTGGGGCGAGAGTAGATGAGGAGGGGGAGGAGGGAGGGGAGGGGCAGGGAAACGAGGAGGGAGGTGCGGGGGAGGAGTGTGCGTGCTGTTGGGGGGGAGGAAACAGTGGGAAGAAGAGCAGGAGTGTTTTTTTTTCTTCTTCTTCTTCTTCTTCTTCTTAAGCATCTCACACTCACAGGGAGAAAGAGGGGCAGGGAAACGAGGGAGGAGGAGTGTGCGAGCAAGCAGGTAGGGGGAACGAAATGGGGAGAAGGGAGGAGAGAGGAGATGTGAGGGCAAGGCAAGCACGAGGCAGTGAGAGGTCAACATCAATACCTCTGTATCCATTCTTTATCCCACAATACTGCACAGTACCGCACTTATTGTATCATCCCCCATCCCCCACCCCCCCCCCGCAACCCCCATCATATCCCAGCAACCCCCATCACCTCCCAACACCCTCCAGCATCCCCCAATCACCCCCCAGCATCCCTCATCACCCCTCAGTACCTTTTTTCCAACCAAGCCTCTTCACCACAGTGACGTTGCTCTCCCCAAACTGCTGCCTCAGCTGACCCACGAGCCAATCAAACTCCGCCATGTGGACGCCACGTGGCATCGCCACCACCATCACCTTTCCCCCTCCTCTCCTCCTCTCTCCACCCTATTCCGCCCCTCATTCTCCTCCCCAGAACCCCTACTGTCATCCTCCCTTTCACTGCTCTCTGGGCGGGTGCTTTCGTCCTGGTCTGCACCGTCTGCGCCGCCCGCTGCCAGCCGCAGCGACCAATCAGGTTGCAGCAGGGGCAGGTGGTTAGATGATGGGTGGAGGAGGAAGGAGGAGCGCAGGTGGGACCACACTGAGGGGCTCAAACGGCCGCAGTGCTGCTGGGTGGGCTGGGGGAAGGGAAGAGGGGAGGGGGAGGGAGGGAAGCAAGAGAATGGGGGAAATGACACAATAAAGGCATGGATGTGGGGTGGAAGGCAGATGGAGGAAAAAAGCACGGAGGTGGGTTCACACTGAGGTGAGGGGCTCAGACGCCTGACTTTTGAGTGGGATGGTGAGCTGGGGGAAGGAGAGAAGAAGAGGGCGCAGGCGATGGAGCGGAGGTGTATCCACACTGAACTAATACGGCGCCCAAAAAGGGTAAGGGGTAAGGGCGCCCACCCACAGTGCTGCTGGGTGGACTGGGGAAAGGGGAGCGGTAGAAGAGAGTAGGGTAGCAAAAGGTAGGGTGGGAGGAATTTAAATGGGAGGAATTTAAATGGGAGGAATTTAAATGGGAGGAAATTAAATGGGGGGAAAAGGAGGAATGTGGAGCGTTGGGTGGGGAGGAATCAAGAACTTACTGGTTCACCTGAATATTGTGAAAAAACACCTGAAGGATCACCTGAGTGACGTAAATCACCTGAGTCACCTGAAGAATCACCTGAATGAGGCGCCTGACAAAGTAGAGCTCGTCAGCAGCAGGAGGCGCGACGACGGTGGCGTTGAGAGATGCCGGGGCGAGCAGGCGGGGAAGCTGGGGGGAGATGACGAAAACACAAAGAGACAAGGGCGGGAGGCAAACGATGGCTTTGAGACGTCTCAAAAGCTCCCTTCTACCCATGGGGGGAAAGCTGCGAATAGCACCATGGAGGAGTGGAGAGGATACAAATGCAGAAAGAGAAGAGTGGAGAGGAGACAAACGCAGAAAGGGAAGAGTAGAGGTCCCAGAGGTCGATTGGAACATGATGAGAGGGAGTTCTTTCCAATGGACAGTGGCACACAGAAACATGATGATGTGAGGTTGCACGCAGGGCCAAAGAGGAGAGGACATATGATGATGTGAGGTGTTCTCGCATGCTTTATCAGGAGCGGTGCTAGCTTGCCACAGCTGCAGCAGAGGCATTTCCCCAATTCCGCTCATTTCCTCTTTCTGAGACGCCACCAGAACTCACATCACTTACCCATGCCTGCCTTAGCAGCAGCACAGGCTCCACTAACCCAAACCCGTTTCTCATAGCCTCTTTCTCAAGGTTAAAAAACAAAAAAAGGGCGACGGCACCTACCCATGCCTGCCTCAGCTGCTGCAGCAGCTGCATTTCTCCATTCTGTCACATTGCCTCATTCTGAGACGCCTCGAGTACTCACACCACTTACCCGTGCCTGCTCCAGCAGCAGAGGCAACTCCGGGTTCTCTTTCAAAAACGGTGCCACTTGCAGCAAGAGCGGTGCCAGCTGTAACACCGTCGCTCCGCTCCTGCCTCTGCTGCTTGCCACGTCAGCAGCTGCCACGTGGCCTCTTGGGACGAGGAGATTGACGAGGGTATCGTGGATGGTTACCCTGGTGCCGAAAGGGTAGAAGAACTATCGTGCTTGAAGGGAGGGAGAGAAGGAGAGAGAGAGGGAATAAAGGAGGGGGGGAGGTTCAGCGGGAAAAGGGGAATAGGGAAGTTGGGGGCGAGGGAGAGGGTGGGGGAAGGGAGGAGGATGGAGGGTGGGGGAAGGGAGGAGGATGGAGGGTGGGGGAAGACGGGAAAGACAAAGAGGGTGAAGAGGGGAAATTGACAAAACCGAAAGAATGATAAGCAGTTCTCTAAAGGCATCGCCTGGTGCAGGCATCACCTGGTGCAGGCATCACCTGGTGCAGGCATCACCTGGTGCAGGCATCACCTGGTGCAGGCATCACCTGGTGCAGGCATCACCTGGTGCAGGCATCACCTGGTGCAGGCATCACCACCCAACAAGGGGAGAGGTGCTGAACGCCACGAGATGAGGCCCGCAGCATGGCCTCACCTGGGTGAGCCCGTGTAGAGAGGGTGAGCCGTGGCAGCCAGCCATTGGCATGGAATGCGTCGGTCGCACTGAACCAACACCCGCTCTTACCCCCTCACAAGCTCACCTGTCAGTCAGCACGTGGTAACCAGAGGCCAGAGACCGCTGAACTGCTGCCCTTGCTTGGTGCACAGTAACAGATGCTGATTCACCTAACATATGCGTCTCACTCACCTGGGTGAGCCCGTGGCAGCCGTTGGCATGGAACACGTGGGTCGCATTGAACACCCGCCCCTCACCGCTCACAAACACGCCTCCCAGCTCATGCACCCGCCCCGCCCACTCTGCCCACTGCACTCCTCCGCTTCCCCACCTTCCCCCGCTGCTTCCCCCGCCCACCCCCACGAGATCTACGTACTGGGGGTTTTCACACACCCACACGCCCCCTCCCCTGCCCAACCCCTCGCTCCCCCCGTCGCCATTGCTGCTGCCCTCCCCCAGCCGCCCCTCCCCCACTTCCCCTGCCTCCCCATTCCCCCCGTCACCCTCCCCCGGATCTTCCCCCCGATCTTCCCCCTCGCCTTCCCCCAGCCCTGGCGGTTGCAGGCCTGGGGGACCAAGGCAGGGGGCCATGCGCGGACACTGAGGGGGGGACTGACAGCTGGCGACGTGCCATTGGGCGTGCGGTGGGGGCGAGTCTAGTGAGACAGATGTAACGCCCGAGTGAGATGTAACGCCCAATGTAACGCCTAATGTAACGCCTGCGCCACCATTGGTGGTATCTGCTCCCGCTCCTGCTGCTGCTGCGGAGCCTGCTGCCTGGAAGTGACTGTAACGACCAGTGCTTATAACGGATGGAGCCATAACGGGGATGGAAGCAGTGACGTGGCGAGAATCGTGGGGGTTCAGGTCGATGATATCGAGACCGTACGATTCCAAGGGCTGCAGCAGGTGGTGCGGGGATTGTTGCTGCTGGCCTTGGGATTGGTTCGTCCGGGTTTGCTGTTGAGAGATGTCGCTTTGGCTTCCGCTGCTGCTGTTGCTGCTGCTGTTACCACTGCTGCTGCCGCTGTTGCTGCTGCTGCTTGTGCTGCTGCTGATGATCAAACCGAATACGCCATCGCTTGGCTTTCCAGCTGCAGAAGCCTCCGCTGCCGCTGCTACTGCTGTAGTTTTGGCCGCCTCTGCCGCTGCTGCTACTGCTGCTGCTGTAGCTTTGGCTGCTGCTGTAGTCTTGGCCGCTGCTGCCAATGCTGCGGCTGCGGAGAGAGCAGGCGATGACGACGACGACACATCCGAGCCCTTCAGATCTTTCCTCGCCAAAATTCGCCTCATTTCGCCGCCTTCTCCCTTCGCCTCAACAGTACCGAATCGCCCCGATAAGAGCAGCCCCGATACAAGCAGAAACGCTACAAGAACGGCAGGTCGGAAAGAGCACATTCTGATAATCTTTCCACTACCGAACTCCCTCCGGTTGAACGAGGGAGTTCCTCCACGAGGACGGCCGACTTGTCTCCATTTCAAGCCGTCGTCGGTCCCACTTCGCTTCCCCATCATTCTCCGAGCCAATCGCGCTGGAAAGCCGCCTAAAATGGCATTCTTTCGGCGTTAACCATTTTACTCGCTAGCAGTTCTACGAGCGTGCTCTCGTCGCCGCATTAGTGTGCCGCATCTGGTGAGAGCAGTGATCTCTGGGACACATTAATAGGATGCGATTCGTTACGGTTTGCGACTAGCTTCAGAGCGCATGCACGGGGTTTAGCGTGCCATTTCACTGTGCGAATTCACGGCGTTGAGTAATCGGCGGTTCGTGTGTTGAGGAATGAGGAGATGTGGTGGTGAGGTGATGCTTCTGGGGACGCCATGGATGAACCAACCACCACAGTCCCTGCGAAATGCGGCACAGTGCGCAAGGAAGCACGCCACCTCAACTCCCTCGAATGCTCCTTTCTTTACAGCTGCCTTAGTACTACAGCTGCCTATGTACTATCTTCAGAATCTTCATTGACAACTATGTATATTCTCATTATTTTTTTCTGGGGTTTCTTTCCTGTCTACAAAATTGGAGACGGCCATTGCAAGTTACCCTCCATAATTTCGGGCCGCAAAGGTGTTTCATATCATAACACAGATAGTATTTTGTGCATTCACCAAGTGAGTCATAGGACAATTCTGTTGAAACTAGAAGCAGAAAGGATTGCAATGATGAGATTGTGGGTACGGTTACTAACCCTAATATTGGGTTGTACCCCATATGGGCTACCCCACTATAGCCTACACAGAACTAACACATATATAGTTTGACACACCCCCATAGGCAAAGTGGGGGAGAACAAGGGGTCACAAGACAAGTAAAGAAAAGCAAGCAAGCCTAGGGTGGATCACAACGTCACCACACACACTGAGCACAAACAAAGGGCCACAAGGCCAGTTCGCATGCAGAGGTATATATGCAACAACACAGTACAGTGATTACTACCTAGCAAGAGCAAGCATGCAGGTATATATACATAGATCACAGTACAAGCAAAGCCTACAGCAAGTGAGGAAACGTAGGCACGAGGCCCAACAAAGTACAAAAGCGCTGATGATCACCAGGCGGAAGTGCCTTGGTGAATATATCAGCAGTGTTGGCCCTGGTGGCCACGTGAGCAAGACGAAGCTGACCACGCTGCTGCAACTCTCGAGCCAGAAAGTACCGCAGAGCGATGTGCTTCGTTCTGTGCTCCAGTCTGTGCTCCTGACACAAGGCAATGGCGGCCTTGTTGTCGACGTACAGAACTGGAGGAGAACGAGGCCTCTCTCCCAAGTCGGTCAGCAGGTAGGTGAGCCAGCGCAACTCCTGAGCAGCCATGGCTGTGGCGTAGATCTCAGCCTCACAACTGGAGCTGAGAACAGAAGACGAGCGAGTAGAACGCCAAGAAATAGAGTCAGAGCCAAGGCTGAAGGTGTAACCCTGTGACGACCGCTGCGTAGCCTGGTCGTCAACCCAAGAAGCGTCTGAGTGCCCAGTGAGGACAACGTCGCTCCGTCCTCCAAGCACGAGCCCCATGCCCGATGTACTGCACAAGTAGCACAGTACCCTCTTTGCAGCATCCATGTGCACCTTTCGGTGCCGACCAGGAGCCACGTAGCGAGCCAAAAGGCCAAGAGGGTACGCAAGGTCAGGTTGAGTGCAGGTCATCAGGTACATGAGGCAGCCCACAAGCTCTGGATACGGGCCACTCGGCTCTACGGACTCATCCGAAGGCAGAGCTGAGAGCGAGTGACCGGTAGGCATAGGAGTGGACTGTGGCGAGGACCAAGTGAAGCCGAAGCGCTGAAGGACCTGCTGTCAGAAGTCTAGGCAGGAATGAATAAACTAGGAGCATGATGGGTACAAGTAGGAAACCCTAATCTGGGTTGTACCCCATATGGGCTACCCCACTACAGCCTATACAATAAGCAGCATATATATTTGACACACCCCCATAGGCAAAGTGGGGGAGAACAAGAGGTCACAGGACCAGTCAAGAAAGGCAAAGCAAGCTCAGGGTGGATCACAAAGTCACCACGCATTCTGAGCCTAAGCAAAGGGCCACAAGGCCAGTTCACATGCAGAGGTATATATGCAACAACACAGTACAGTGATCACTACCTAGCAAGAGCAAGCATGCAGGTATATATACATAGATCACAGTACAAGCAAAGCCTACAGCAAGTGAGGAAACGTAGGCACTGTTAAACTGTATTATGCTTGTAGGCTGTAGTGGGGTAGCCAATATGGGGTACAACCCCAACTAGGGTTTCATATTTGTACCCAAACTTCTGTTAGTTCATTCATTCTTGCCTAGTTATTCTGAGATGGTATTCAGAGCAGGAGGTCCCTAGGACCTACCGACCGTTTTTTTTTAAGGGCCCACCACCGCTCGCATGCGGTTACCACGCTACCCCGTGCCCTAGCCTCGTAGCGCCCTCGTGCGCCCTCGTTAGCGCCCTCGCGCGCCCCTCGTTAGCGCCCTCGCGCGCACCCTCGTTAGCGCCCTCGCGCGCCCCTTCGTTAGCGCCCTCGCGCGCCCCTTGCTAGCGCCCTCGCGCGCCCCTCACTAGCGCCCTCGCGCGCCCCTCGCCGAGCCGCCCGCTCGCAGCCCGCCCGCCCGCTCGCTGCCCGCTTCGCGGCCCGCTCGCTACGCAGCCCGCCCGCCCGCTCGCTGCCCGCTTCGCGGCCCGCCCGCTTCGCAGCCCGCTCGCTCGCTGCCCGCTTCGCGGCCCGCCCGCTTCGCAGCCCGCTCGCTCGCTGCCCGCTTCGCGGCCCGCCCACTTCGCAGCCCGCCCGCCCGCTCGCTGCCCGCTTCGCGGCCCGCCCGCTTCGCAGCCCGCTCGCCCCGCTGCCCGCTTCGCAGCCCGCCCGCCCGCCCGCTGCCCGCTTCGCGGCCCGCCCGCCTCGCAGCCCGCTCGCCCCGCTGCCCGCTTCGCAGCCCGCCCACTTCGCAGCCCGCCCGCCCGCTAGCTGCCCGCTTCGCGGCCCGCCCGCTTCGCTGCCCGCTCGCAGCGCCGCCCGCTCGCCCGCTACCTGCTTCGCAGCGCCGCCCGCTGCCTCACTGCCCGCTTGCTGCGTCGCCCGCCCACACCGCTGCCCGCTTCGCAGCTCGCCCGCCGCGCTTCTCACCTGCTGCTCCCTGCCTGTGCACTGCCGCTTTCTCCTGCTGTGGCTACTAGCTTCGCTCTAGCGTGTCCCCTCTGCTGCTGCCGCTGCTCTGCTGTGCCCTCACGCCTGAGCTATGGCCTCTATTCGCGTTCTTTCCTTCGATGCTGAGGGCCGTCCCGTGCAGTTCACTTCCTGGCTCGACGACCTGCAGTTGTATCTTATGAGCAATAGCACGGACCACATCTCCCTCTATGACTACGCGTCTGGTGCTGCCGCTGCTCCTGCTGCCACAGCCGAGCTTAGTGTTCGTTCCCACTGGCAGACTCGTGACGCAGCTGCTCGCCTAGCCATTCGCAGTCACCTCCCGCTAGCTGAGCTCGAGCATTTTGGCGACTGCAAATCCGCTAAGGCCCTGTACGATGCTGTCGTCGCTCGCTACTCCTCGCCTGCCACAGCCGAGCTTAGCCGCCTCATGCTGCCGTACCTGTTCCCCGATCTGTCCACCTTTACTACAGTCGCCGATCTTATCACCCACCTTCGCACTAGTGATGCTCGCCTGCGTGCCGCCCTTCCCACCGAGTTCTGCGCTAAGAACCCCCCTCCACTGTACTGGACACTCCACTTCATAGTCACCCGTCTCCCTGACACCCTCCGCTCAGTTCGAGACCACTTCCTTGCTCGCTGTCCCACTGAGCTCACAGTCGCCCTCCTAGAGGAGCACCTGCTCGCGGCCGAAAAGAGCATTGTAGCTGTCGGTGCTGCTCGTGGCGCTCCTCGCACCCCCATCTTTGAGGGGTGTTCTCCCTCTCCCCTCGCTCCCTCCTACGCTGCTGCTGCTGCTGTTGACTTCCTTGGTGCTGAGTCTGTTGGCGCTGCTTCTACTCCTGGTGGGAGGCGCCGCACCGGCAAGGGCAAGGGGGGCAAAAGTGGTGGTGGTGGCGCTGGGGGGGGAGGAGGTGGGGGAGGTGGGGGGGGAGGCGGTGCTGGAGGGAGCGGTGGCGGGAGCGCTGGTGGGAGTGGGGTCGGTGGTGGAGGCGGGGGCGGCGGAGGAAGCAGTGGCAGTAGTGGCGGCGGCGGCGGTGGCGGCGGTGGCGGTGGTGGCGGTGGTGGCGGTGGCGGTCGGAGCGGTGGTAGTGGTGGCGGCGGAGGTCGGAGTGGAGGCACTGGCTCGGGCCAGAGCTCCCAGCAGCAGCAGCGTCCCCAGACGACCCAGCAGCTTCGTGAGTGGCTTGCTCAGCGTGGGACGTCGGGGGCCAGTGGCCGCTGTTCTTATGTCATTCGCACAGGTGACCGCAAGGGACAGACGTGTGGGAGGTTCCACACCCCGTACCGCTGCTTCTCCCGCCTTGACGACGCTTGGCGTGAGGAGATGGGTGCGGATGTTGAGCGCCCCCGCTGGGCTGAGCTCATGAGGGCTGGTGTTGATGTCTTTGCTCTTGACTATGATGCTATTATTGCTGCCATGTATGCATTGACTGTTAGTGCCGAGGGAGACTGTTACTTGTGTGTGCCGCCTGACCCAGGTATAGAGCCCGCTGCCCTGGGTACTAGTGAGTCTGCTCTCTCTGGTATGGTGCCCCCTGTACTTGCTCCCTCCAGTGCTGTCCCGGCTGGTTTCGAGTCTGCTCTCTCAGGTACAGCACCCACAGAGACTGCTCTCTCAGGTACCGCACCGGCTGAGGCCTGTCACACCTTCACCCTTGACTCAGGTGCTTCCCGTTGCTTCTTCCGTGACAGTACTGAGCTCACACCGCTTCCTGCACCGGTCCCAGTCTCCTTGGCTGACCCCTCTGGGGGCCCAGTCCTTGCCCAGTCCACCACTGTCCTCCCTTGTCCGGCGGTTCCGTCTGGCTCGTTGTCGGGTTTCCACCTCCCCTCGTTCTCGACGAACCTGGTGAGCAACGCTGTCCTCCAGGATCAGTGGGTTGACACCTTTACCCCTGGCGGACAGCGTGTGGCGATCTGCACGTGCTCCAGGACCGGCCGTCACCTGGCTACGTTTACCCGTCGGCCGGGGTCGAGTCTCTACACACTGACCACTGCGTCTCCTCAGGTAGCTGCTGTCGGTCAGGTGTCTGCGTCAGGTCTGGTAGCCCACGCCTGTGAGTGTCGTTCCCTGTCGCACCAGACTCTTCTCTGGCACCACCGCCTGGGTCACCCCTCCTTGCCACGCCTTCGTGGCATGCACCGTCGCCACCTTGTGTCCGGTCTTCCCAGGTCCCTCCCTCCCCTCCCTGCCTCGCCTGCGCCGCCTTGCCTTCCTTGCGTCGAGGGGCGGCAGCGCGCCGCTCCTCACTCCTCCTCGTTTCCCCCGACAGAGGCTCCTCTGCAGACCCTCCACCCGGACGTGTGGGGCCCAGCCCGCGTTCGTGGTCAGGGCGGTGAGCGGTACTTTTTGCTGGTTGTCGACGACTACTCGCGTTACACCACGGTCTTCCCCTTGCGCACCAAGGGTGAGGTCCCTGCTGTTCTGATCCCTTGGATCCGCACGGTTCGTCTCCAGCTCCGCCGCCGTTTCCGGACGGATCTTCCTGTCCTGCGTCTGCACTCTGACAGAGGTGGTGAGTTTTCCTCCGATCTCTTGAGGACCTTCTGTCAGGCGGAGGGCATCGAGCAGACCTTCACGCTTCCGGACTCCCCACAGCAGAATGGGGTTGCTGAGCGCCGCATTGGCCTGGTCATGGAGGTCGCTCGTACCTCCTTGGTCCACGCGGCGGCTCCCCATTTTCTGTGGCCGTTTGCTGTCCGGTACGCCGCGCATCAGCTCAACCTCTGGCCCCGTGTCTCCTTACCGGAGACCTCGCCCACACTGCGTTGGACGGGGGAGGTTGGCGATGCGTCGCGCTTCCGGGTGTGGGGTGCTTGTGCCCTTGTCCGCGATACGTCCGCGGACAAGCTCTCCTCCCGCACGCTTCCCTGTGTCTTCCTTGGCTTTGTCCCTGACGCGCCTGGCTGGCAGTTTTACCACCCCACCTCGCGCCGGGTCTTCGCCTCTCAGGATGTCACCTTTGACGAGTCGGTCCCTTTTTACCGTCTCTTCCCCTACCGCACTGCCCCCCTCCCTCCCCCGCCGCTTTTCCTTGCTCCTGGTCCCCCTCCGGTAGACCCCCTTCCCCCTCAGGGTCCTGCTCCTTCAGGTGTCTCTCAGGTAGACCCTCCTCCCGTCGCTGAGCCTGTCGAGGTCACAGGTGACTCAGGTGCTGCTGCGGGTGGTGCTGCTGGGAGTGCTGAGCCTGGGGGTGCTGAGCCTGGGGGTGCTGGGCCTGGGGGTGCTGGGGCTGCAGGTGCTGGGACTGAGGGTGCTGGAGCTGAGGGTACGGTGCCTGAGAGTACGGAGCCTGGGGGTGCTGCGCCTGGGGGTGCTGAGCCTGCGGGTGCGGGGCCTGGGAGTGCTGGGACTGCGGGTGCTGGAGCTGAGGGTACTGTGCCTGAGAGTTTGCCGCCTGGGGGTGCTGCGACTGGGGGTGCTGAGCCTGCGGGTACTGAGCCTGCGGGTACTGAGCCTGGGGGTGCTGCTACTGAGCCTACGGAGCCTCGGGTTACTGCGTCTGGGGGTGCTCCGGTTCGGGGTGCTGAGCAGTCTCTCACACCGCAGCAGCTTCGTGACTGGTACGTCCGACGCTTTCGCCGTCCTAGTGGCTCGGCTGGAGTTGGGGGTGCTGGAGCTGCTCGTCCTGGGGGTGCTCGTACTGGGGGTACTGGAGCTGCCGGGACTGGCTGTTCTGGGAGCACTGCGACTGGAGCTGCTGGAGCTGGGGACTCTGGCGCTGGCGGTGCTAGCGGAGTTGGAGCTGCCGACTCTGGGGGTGACGCTGCTGCTGGTGCTGCGGACCCACCTGGTGGAGCTGCTGCTGGTGCTGAGGAGTCGGACGGTGGAGCTGCTGCTGGAGCTGGGGACCCGGCCGGTGGAGCTGCTGCTGGTGCTGTGGACCCGGACGCTGGAGCTCCTACTGGTGCTGAGGACCCGGCCGCTGGAGTCCCTTCTGCTTCTGGAGACGCTGCGCGGCCGCGACCGTACTTCGTACCGCTCCTTCAGCAGGTTCTTGGGCAGGCTCCTCCTCCTTGTCCTCCTCCCTCCGTAGAGTGTCCTCCGCCTGTCCAGCCGTAGTCACAGTTACCGCCTGCCTCGCCTCTCCCTGCTCCCTCTCCTTATACTGGTCCCACAGGAGGTCTTACAGAGCGTCGTGAGCCTGAGTCTCGTCCTGCGTCGCCTGTTCGTCCTGCTCGCACTGGTAGTCGTGTCCGTCGTGAGCGTCCTCCTCCTGTCCCAGGCACTCACTACATGACTCTGCGTCCCTCTACTGCTCCTCGGCGTGTCCCTCTACCGTCTCCTCCTGCGTCCTCTTTGCCTGCCGTTCCGGACCCTGAGTCTGACCGGTATCGCGCTGAGCACCCTACAGTCACGCGTCTCCTCGCTACTGTTGTCACTGACCCTACCTTTGAGTCCTCGGCTGCGTCTGCTCTGGTCGCTGAGTTGGTTGACTTTGCTGCTGCCTGTCGTCTAGACTACGCTGCTAGCCTTGTTGCTGAGTCAGAGTCTGCGTCTGTCTGTCCTCCGTCCGTCGGGGGTGAGTGTGCTCTTGGCACGGACGTCCTTGAGGACAGGCAGGAGGACTTTGACTCTCTTGCGGCTGCTGTACCTCATCTCGTGGCCTGGTTGCTTGCCCCTGAGGGAGACCCGGATGCACTAGACATCCCCACTCCGCGCACTTACGCAGAGGCGATCTCGGGTCCCTACTCCTCTCAGTGGCAGACAGCCATGGACGCAGAGATGGCATCCTGGAAGTCCACAGGCACCTACGTCGACGAGGTTCCCCCTCCTGGGGCGAACATCGTCGATGGCATGTGGATTTTCAGGGTGAAGCGGCCGCCAGGTTCTCCGCCTGTCTTCAAGGCTCGTTACGTTGCTAGAGGCTTCAGTCAGCGTCAGGGGGTCGACTTCTTCCAGACCTTCTCCCCCACCCCGAAGATGACCACTCTTCGGGTTCTGCTGCACGTTGCTGCTCAGCGTGACTACGAGCTTCACTCTCTTGACTTCAGCACAGCGTTCCTGCAGGGCAGCCTGCACGAGGAGATCTGGCTGCGCCGCCCACCTGGCTTTACTGGGTCGTTTCCCCCTGGTACCCAGTGGAGTCTCCGCCGGCCAGTCTACGGTCTCCGCCAGGCGCCACGTGAGTGGCACGACACACTGAGGACTACTCTTGCGGCTCTTGGGTTCGCGCCGTCTACTGCTGACCCGTCGCTGTTTCTGCGCACAGACACGTCGCTGCCGCCGTTCTACATTCTCGTGTACGTCGACGACTTGGTCTTTGCTACTGCTGACACTGAGGCACTCGCTCGTGTGAAGTCGGAGCTGCAGAAGAGACACACCTGCACTGACCTGGGTGAACTGCGTAGCTACCTTGGCTTGCAGATCACCCGGGACAGAGCTCGCCGCACCATCACCCTGACTCAGTCACACATGGTGCAGCAGGTCCTTCAGCGCTTCGGCTTCCAGTTCTCCTCACCACAGGCCACACCTCTGGCTACCAGCCACTCGCTCTCAGCTCCACCTTCGGACGAGTCCGTAGAGCCGAGTGGCCCGTACCCAGAGCTTGTAGGCTGCCTCATGTACCTGATGACTTGCACGCGACCTGACCTCGCGTACCCTCTTAGCATCCTTGCTCGTTACGTTGCGCCTGGGAGACACAGGCGAGAGCACTGGGAGGCTGCTAAGAGGGTGCTGCGTTACCTGTGCAGTACATCAGGCATGGGGCTGGTGCTTGGAGGACGCGACAGAGTTGTCCTCACTGGTCACTCGGACGCCTCTTGGGTGGACGACCTGGCTACGCAGCGGTCGTCACAGGGTTACACCTTCAGCCTTGGCTCAGGTTCTGTCTCGTGGCGGTCCACCCGCTCTTCCTCTGTTCTCGGCTCTAGTTGTGAGGCTGAGATCTACGCCACAGCCATGGCTGCACAGGAGTTACGCTGGCTCACCTACCTGCTGACTGACTTGGGAGAGCAGCCTAGTTCTCCTCCAGTTCTGTACGGTGACAACAAGGCGGCTCTTGCCTTGTGTCAGGAGCACAGACTGGAGCACAGGACGAAGCACATTGCTCTTCGCTACTTTCTTGCTCGAGAGCTTCAGCAGCGCGGTCAGCTTCGGCTTGTGTACGTGGACTCGAAGGCCAACACTGCTGATATCTTCACCAAGGCGCTCCCGCCTAGTGATCATCAGCGGCACTGTACTTCTTTAGGCCTTGTGTCCACGTTTCCTCACTTGCTCACTGCTTGACATTCTTTGTACTGTACTTTATATATATCTTGTTGCTTGCTTGCTAGGTTTTGATCACTGTGTTGCTTGTCTTGTACTATATCTAGCACTGCATGTGAACTGGCCTTGTGGCCTTTACTTGTGCTCGGAGTGTGGTGACGTTGTGATCCACCCTGGGCTTTGTTTTGCTTTGCTGGACTGGTCTTGTGACCCTTTGTTCTCCCCCACTTTGCCTATGGGGGTGTGTTAAACTGTATTATGCTTGTAGGCTGTAGTGGGGTAGCCAATATGGGGTACAACCCCAACTAGGGTTTCATATTTGTACCCAAACTTCTGTTAGTTCATTCATTCTTGCCTAGTTATTCTGAGAGGCACGAGGCCCAACAAAGTACAAAAGCGCTGATGATCACCAGGCGGAAGTGCCTTGGTGAATATATCAGCAGTGTTGGCCCTGGTGGCCACGTGAGCAAGACGAAGCTGACCACGCTGCTGCAACTCTCGAGCCAGAAAGTAACGCAGAGCGATGTGCTTCGTTCTGTGCTCCAGTCTGTGCTCCTGACACAAGGCAATGGCGGCCTTGTTGTCGACGTACAGAACTGGAGGAGAACGAGGCCTCTCTCCCAAGTCGGTCAGCAGGTAGGTGAGCCAGCGCAACTCTTGAGCAGCCATGGCTGTGGCGTAGATCTCAGCCTCACAACTGGAGCTGAGAACAGAAGACGAGCGAGTAGAACGCCAAGAAACAGAGCCAGAGCCAAGGCTGAAGGTGTAACCCTGTGACGACCGCTGCGTAGCCTGGTCGTCAACCCAAGAAGCGTCTGAGTGCCCAGTGAGGACAACGTCGCTCCGTCCTCCAAGCACGAGCCCCATGCCCGATGTACTGCACAAGTAGCGCAGTACCCTCTTTGCAGCATCCATGTGCACCTTTTGGTGCCGACCAGGAGCCACGTAGCGAGCCAAAAGGCCAAGAGGGTACGCAAGGTCAGGTCGAGTGCAGGTCATCAGGTACATGAGGCAGCCCACTAGCTCTGCGTAAGGACCACTCGACTCTACGGACTCGTCCGAAGGTGGAGCTGAGAGTGAGTGACCTGTAGCAAGAGGAGTGGACTGTGCGGAGGACCAGGTGAAGCCGAAGCGCTGAAAGACCTGCTGCACCATGTGTGACTGAGTCAGTGTGATGGTGCGGCGTGCTCTGTCCCGGGTGATCTGCAAGCCAAGGTAACTGCGCAGCTCACCCAGGTCTGTGCACGTGTGTCTCTTCTGCAGCTCCGACTTCACCAGAGCGAGAGCCTCAGTGTCAGCAGTGGCAAAGACTAAGTCGTCGACGTACACGAGGATGTAGAACGACGGCAGCGAAGTGTCGGTGCGCAGAAACAGCGACGGGTCAGCAGTCGAAGGAGCGAACCCAAGAGCCGTAAGTGTAGTCCTCAGTGTGTCGTGCCACTCACGAGGTGCCTGGCGGAGACCGTAGACTGGCCGCCGGAGGCTCCACTGGGTACCAGGAGGAAACGACTCAGTGAAGCCAGGTGGGCGGCGCAGCCAGATCTCCTCGTGCAGGCTACCCTGTAAGAAGGCTGTGCTGAAGTCAAGAGAGTAAAGCTCGTAGTCACGCTGAGCGGCAACGTGCAGCAGCACCCGAAGAGTGGTCATCTTCGGGGTAGGGGAGAAGGTCTGGAAGAAGTCAACTCCCTCACGCTGACTGAATCCTCTAGCAACGTAACGAGCCTTGAAGACAGGCGGAGAACCCGGCGGCCGCTTCACCCTGAAAATCCACATGCCATCGACTATGTTCGCCCCAGGAGGGGGAACCTCGTCGACGTAAGTGCCTGTGGACTTCCAGTATGCCATCTCTGCGTCCATGGCTGTCTGCCACTGAGAGGAGTAGGGACCCGCGATCGCCTCAGCGTAAGAGCGCGGGGTCGGGATGTCTACAGCATCCGGGTCTCCCTCAGGGGCAAGCAGCATGGCCACGAGATGAGGCGCAGCGGCTGCAAGACACTCAAGGTCCTCCTGCCTGTCCTCAAGGACGTCCGTGCCAAGAGCACACTCAACCCCGACGGACGGAGGACAGACAGACTCAGACTCAGCAATAAGGCTAGCGGCGTAGTCTAGACGACAGGCAGCAGCAAAGTCAACAAGCTCAGCGACCAAGGCAGACGCAGCAGCAGACTCAAACGACGGGTCAGTGACAACAGTGGCAAGCAGACGCGTGACAGTAGGGTGCTCAGCACGAAACCGGTCAGACTCAGGGTCGGCAACGTCAGGCAAAGAGGACGCAGGGGGAGACGGCAGAGGAACAGACTGCGGAGCAGAGGAAAGACGACGGACTATGAGGTGTGTATCGGGGAGAGCCGGCTGACGCGAACGAGGAACACGACGACCGGAACGACCAGGACGAACAGGCGAGACAGGACGCGACGCAGGCTCACGACGCTCAGCAAGACCACCAGGCTGCTCAGTGTAAGGAGGAGGAGCAGGGAGCGGTGAGCCAGGCAGTAACGGAAGACCAGTAGACGACGGAAGGGTAAGAACCTGACGAAGAACAGAGTCAGGCGGCGGCAGAGACGACGGAGACGGCGGAGCGAAGAACAGTCGTGTCGGCGCAGCTGCACCAGCACCGGCAGCTCCAGCAGCTCCAGTGGCTCCAGCACCTCCAGTAGCTCCAGCACCTCCAGCAGCTCCAGAACCTCCAGCGCCAGCACCTCCAGCAGTAGCACCCCCAGAACCAGTACCTCCAGTCCTAGGGTCACCAACCTCAGCGTCTCCAGCAGCAGCACCCCCAGAACCGACACCTCCAGTCCCAGGGTCTCCAGCCTCGGTGTCTCCAGCAGCAGCACCCCCAGACGCAGCACCTCTAGCCCCAGCAGCTCCAGTACCTCCAGTACGAGCACCTCCGGGACCAGCGACTCCAGCACCTCCTGTAGACACAGCACCACTCCCAGCTCCAGCGACGACAGCAGAAACACCTCCAGCGGTAGAGCCCCGAGCTCCAGCAGCGCGACCCTGACGGCGAGTGTACCACTCGGGCAACTGCTGCGAGGAGAGAGGCGCCACGGATGAAGGCGGCTACTCCAAGGAGACCGCGCACCAGCAGTCTCAGTACCCGCAGGCGCCGCACCCCCAGACTCAGCACTCTCAGGCTCAGCACCCCCGGATGCAGCACCCCCAGGCACAGCACCTCCAGTCTCCTCACGCACAGGCTCAGCACCTCCAGCAGGCAAAGAACCAGCACCACTCCCAGCTCCAGTGACGTCAGCAGAAGTACCTCCAGCGGTAGAGCCCCGAGCCCCAGCAGCGCGACCCTGACGGCGACCGTACCACTCGTGCAGCTGCTGTGAGGTGAGAGGCGTACGCGAACGAAGGCGGCCACTCCAAGGAGACCGCGCACCAGCAGTCGCAGTACCCTCAGGCGCCGCACCCCCAGACTCAGCACCCCCAGGCTCCTCACGCTCAGGCTCAGTACCTCCAGGCTCAGCACCCTCAGGCCCCTCACACGCAGGCTCAGCACCCTCAGACTCGGCACCCCCAGGCTCAGCACCTCCAGGCTCCTCACGCTCAGGCACAGCACCCCCAGACTCCGCACCCCCAGGCTCAGCACCCCCAGGCTCCTCTCGCTCGGGCTCCGTACCCCCAGGCTCAGCACCCCCAGAGACAGCACCCCGAGCAGGACTACCCCCAGCAGGACCTGAGTCACAAGTGACTTCAACAGGCGCAGGCACAGGAGGATCTACCTGAGAAACACCTGAAGGAGCAGGACCTGGCACGGGGAGGGGGTCTACCTGGGAAGGACCTGGAGCGAGAAAGAGCGGCGGGGGGGGGGGCGAGGGGCAGTGCGGTAGGGAAAGAGACGGTAGAAGGGGACGGACTCGTCAAAAGTGACGTCCTGAGATGCAAAGACACGGCGCGAGGCGGGGTCGTAAAACTGCCAGCCAGGCGCGTCAGGAGGAAAACCAAGGAAGACGCAGGGAATGGCGCGGGCAGAGAGCTTGTCCGCGGTGAGATCGCGGACAAAGGCACGAGCACCCCAGACCCGAAAGCGCGACGCATTGCCAACCTCCCCCGTCCACAGCAGTGTGGGCGAGGTCTCCGGCAAGGAGACACGGGGCCAGAGGTTGAGCTGATGCGCGGCGTACCGGACCGCAAACGGCCACAGAAAATGGGGAGCCGCCGCATGGATCATGGAGGTACGAGCGACCTCCATGACTAAGCCAATGTGGCGCTCAGCAACCCCACTCTTCTGCGGAGAGGCCGGAAGCGTGAACGACTGGCGAATGCCATGCTCCTCATAGAAGGCTCGCAAGAGGTCGGAGGTGAACTCACCACCTCTGTCAGAGTGCAGACGCAAGACAGGAAAGTCCGACTGAAACCGCTCGCGGAGCTGGAGACGAATAGCGCGGATCCAGGGGATCAGAACATCAGGGACCTGACCCTTGCTGCGCAAGGGGAAGACCGTGGTGTAACGCGTGTAGTCGTCGACGACCAGCAGGAAGTACCGCTCGCGGCCCTGTCCCCGGACGCGGGCTGGGCCCCACACGTCCAGGTGGAGAGTCTACAGTGGAGCCTCCGTGGGAGGGAACGAGGAGGAGTGAGGAGCGGCGCTCTGCCGCCCCTCGACGCAAGGAATGCAGGGCGGTGCAGGCGATGGAGGGAGGGCGGGCAAAGAGCTGGGAAGGCCAGAGACCAGTAGGCGAGAGTGCATGCCACGAAGGCGGGGTAGAGAGGGGTGACCAAGGCGGTGGTGCCACAGGAGAGTGTCGTGCGACAGGCGGCGACACTCACACTGGGTAGCTACCTGAGCGGACGCGTACAGCTGAGGAGACACAGGGGTGTAGCGCGACACAGTGGTGAGGGTGTACAGACTGGACCCTGGCGCACGTGTGAACGTGGCCAGGTGGCGGCCAGTCCTAGAGCACGTACAGATCGCCACACGCTGTCCTCCAGGAGTAAAGGTGTCAACCCAATGATCCTGAAGGACGGCGTTGCTCACCAGGTTCGTAGAGAACGAGGGGATGTGGAGACCAGACAGCTCACCAGACGGGACCGCCGGACACGGAAGCACAGTGGTAGACCGTGCAAGCACTGGGCCCCCAGAGGGGTCAGCCAGTGAGAAAGGGACATGTGTAGGGAGGGGTGTGACCGTGGTACTGTCGCGAAAGAAACAGCGGGAAGCACCAGCAGGTGCAGTACCAGAGAGAGCAGACTCACTAGCACCTAGAGCAGCAGCCGCTATACCAGGGTCAGGGGGCACACACAGGTAACAGTCACCCTCAGACGTAACAGTCAAAACATACATGGCAGTAAGGATAGTGTCATAGTCTAAGGCAAATATATCTACTCCGTCCTGAAGCAGCTCTAGCCAGAGGGGTAGCTCAGTCCCGTCTCCAAACCGTGCTCGCCAAGCGTCGCTCAGACGGGAGAAGCAGCGGGAATCTGTTTGACTAACTGTCCCGCAAGTCTGACCAGCTCGATCACCTGTGCGAATAACGTACGGGCAGCGAGCAGTAGTCCTACACCCCCAACTCTGAGCGTACCACTCATGCAGCTGCCGGGGCGTAAGGTTCTCGCACGGGCGCCACTGCAGCTGCATCTGGCCACCGCCAGAGACTCCGCACTGACCAGCTCCACCACGACTGCTACTACGGCCGCCGCCACCTCTCCGAGACGCACAACGCTGAGCGTACCACGCATGAAGCTGCTGGGGTGGAAGGGTCTCGCTCGGACGCCGCTGCAGCTGGATCTCGCCACCGCCAGAAACTCCGCACTGAACAGCTCCACCGCGACTGCAACTATGGTCGCCGCCACAACTCCCACTGCCGCCACCGCGGCCGCCACCACTCCCACCGCCATTACGAAGGGAAGTCATAGCGGGTAAGCAAGGAGGCGTGCGAGGAGGAGGGCGGTACGGAGGGAAGACAGCAGCACGAGCAGCAGCAACAGCAGTAAGAGCAGTAGAGCGGCCCGGTGAGGCTAGGCTGCAGCACCTCCAGCACTCCTAGCAGCACCTCCACCAGCAGCAGTAGTAGCACGAGCAGGAGGGCGGATCGGGTCGGGTAGGGCGGCTCGGCTCGGCCTGGGCGGCGCGAGCAGCAGGGCGCGCTTCGTGCAGGGCAGCAGGGCGCGACGCGCGGGCTGCAGCAGAGCGCGACGCGCGGGGCTGCAGAGCGCGGCGCGCGGGCTGCCGTAGGGCGCGACGCGCGGGGCAGCAGAGGCGCGACGCGCGGGCTGCAAGGCGGACGGGCGACGCGACGGGCAGGCAGCCCGTACGGGCGACGCGACGGGCTGGGACAGCCCGTACGGGCGACGCGACAGGCAGGCAGGGCGGACGGGCGACGCGACGGGCTGGGACAGCCCGTACGGGCGACGCGACAGGCAGGCAGGGCGGACGGGCGACGCGACGGGCTGGGACAGCCCGTACGGGCGACGCGACGGGCAGAGGCAGGGCAGACGGGCGACGCGACGGGCTGCAGGGGCGCGCGACGCCAGGCAAAGTAGAGCGTGCGCGGGGCAGCGCAACGCGGGGCAGGGCACAGCGTGCGCGGGGCAGCACAACACGGGGCAGGGCAGGGCGTGCGCGCGGGCGGCGCAGCGCAGGCAAGGCAAGGCGCGGCGCAGGCAAGGCAAGGCAAGGTGCAGGCAAGGCAAGGCGCGCGCGGGCAGCGCAGCGCAGGCAAGGCAAGACGCGCGCGGGCAGCGCAGCGCAGGCACGGCAAGGCGCGCGCGGGCGGCGCAGCGCAGGCAACACGTGGGGCAGCTCAGTAACCACAACGGTAGGTGGGCCCGAAAAAAAAACGGTCCTACGGACCTACTGCTCTGAAACCATGTCAGAAGTCTAGGCAGGAATGAATGAACTAGGAGCATGATGGGTACAAGTAGGAAACCCTAATCTGGGTTGTACCCCATATGGGCTACCCCACTACAGCCTACACAATAAGCAGCATATATGTTTGACACCTGCTGCACCATGTGTGACTGAGTCAGGGTGATGGTGCGGCGTGCTCTGTCCCGGGTGATCTGCAAGCCAAGGTAACTGCGCAACTCACCCAGGTCTATGCACGTGTGTCTCTTCTGCAGCTCCGACTTCACATGGGCGAGAGCCTCAGTGTCAGCAGTGGCAAAGACCAAGTTGTCGACGTACACGAGGATGTAGAACGGTGGCAGCGAGGTGTTGGTGCGTAGAAACAGCGACGGGTCAGCAGTGGAAGGAGCAAACCCAAGAGCCGCCAGTGTCGTCCTCAGTGTGTCGTGCCACTCGCGAGGCGCCTGACGGAGACTATAGACTGGCCGCCAAAGGCTCCACCGGGTACCAGAAGGAAAAGAACCAGTGAATCCAGGTGGGCGGCGCAGCCAGATCTCCTCGTGCAGGCTGCCCTGTAAGAACGCTGTGCTGAAGTCCAGAGAGTGAAGCTCGTAGTCACGCTGAGCGGCAACGTGCAGCAGCACCCGAAGAGTGGTCATCTTCGGGGTAGGGGAGAAGGTCTGGAAGAAGTCAACTCCCTCTCGCTGACTGAAGCCTCGTGCAACATAACGAGCCTTGAAGACAGGCGGAGAACCTGGCGGCCGCTTCACCCTGAAAATCCACATGCCATCGACTATGTTCGCCCCAGGAGGGGGAACCTCGTCGACGTAAGTGCCTGTGGACTTCCAGTATGCCATCTCTGCGTCCATGGCTGTCTGCCACTGAGAGGAGTAGGGGCCCTCAATCGCCTTTGCGTAGGAGCGCGAGGTCGGGATGTCCAGTGCATCCGGGTCTCCCTCAGGAGCAAGCAGCATGGCCACGAGATGAGGCGCAGCGGCTGCAAGACACTCAAAGTCCTCCTGCCTGTCCTCAAGGACGTCCGTGCCAAGAGCACACTCACCCCCGACGGACGGAGGACAGACAGACTCAGGCTCAGCAACAAGACTGGCAGCGTAGTCTAGACGACACACAGCAGCAAAGTCAACGAGCTCAGCAACTAAGGCAGACGCAACAGCAGACTCAAACGACGGGTCAGTGACAACAGTAGCCAGAAGACGCGTGACGGTGGGACTAGCAGCACGAACAGCGTCAGACTCAGGGTCAGGAAGCTCAGGAAGAGAGGACGCAGGAAGAGACGGCATTGGGACGCGCTGTGGAGCAGAGGAGGGACGAAGTGCCATAGTGTGAGTGCCTGGTTAGCACAGGAGGAGGACGCGGACGCGGGACACGGCGAGCAGTGCGAGCGGCGTGAACAGGTGAGGCAGGACGAGACGCAGGCTCACGACGCTCTGTAAGCGAGTCAGTCTGCTTAGTGTAAGGAGAAGGAGCAGGCAGCGGAGAGCCAGGCTGTAACGGAAGACCAGTAGAAGACGGGAGGGTAAGAACCTGACGAAGCACGGAGTCAGACGGTGGGAGAGACGACGGCGACGGTGGAGCGAAGAACAGACGCCGCTGCACAGCACCACCAGCAGTAGTACCTCCAATGCTAGCATTACCAGCTCCACCTCCTCCAGCCCCAGAGTCTCCAGCACCAGGGCCTCCAGCATCAGCGCCTCCAGCACCAAGACCACCAGTCCCCGTGTCTCCAGCCCCAGAGTCTCCAGCGTCAGCACCTACGGCTCAAGTAGCCCCAGAACGAGCACCACCAGCCCCGGCAGCTCCAGTACCTCCAGTACGAGCACCTCCGGGACCAACAGCACCAGGGGCTCCTCCAGCACCAGTAGCGTCAGGAGGTCTAGCAGTCCCAGCACCTCCAGCTCCAGCAGCGCCACCACCAGCAGCTCCAGTGGCCGAGCCCCCAGCACCAGCAGCGCCACGCCGGCAGTAGCGTCGAGTGTAGCACTCACGTAGTAGGCTGCTGCGGGGAGAGAGGCTCCTGCCGGTGGGACTGAGGCTCAGCACCCCCAGGCTCCTCACGCTCAGGCTCAGTACCCCCAGGCTCCACGCGCTTAGGCTCAGCACCCCCAGGCTCAGCACCTCCAGGCTCCACACGCTCAAGCACAACACCCCCAGGCTCCACGCGCTCAGGCTCAGCACCCCCAGGCTCAGCACCCCCAGGCTCCACGCGCTCAGGCACAGCACCCCCAGGCTCAGCAACCCCAGGCTCCTCACGCTCAGGCTCAGCACCCCCAGGCTCCACGTGCTCAGGCTCAGCACCCCCAGGCTCCGCACCCGCAGGCTCAGCACCCTCAGGCCCCGCACCCGCAGGCTCAGCACCCCCAGACACAGGACCCCTAGCAGAACCTCCTCTAGCAGCACCAGAGTCACCAGTGACCTCGACAGGCTCAACATGGGGAGGGGGGTCTACCTGAGAGACACCTGAGGGAGCAGGACCCTGAGGGGGGAGGAGGTCTACCGAGGGTGGACCTGGAGCGAGGAAGAGCGGCGGGGGGGGGAGAGAGGCAGTGCGGTAGGGGAAGAGACGGTAAAAGGGAACCGACTCGTCAAACGTGACGTCCTGAGAGGACAGAACACGACGCGAGGTGGGGTGGTAAAACTGCCAGCCAGGCGCGTCAGGAGGAAAGCCAAGGAAGACACAGGGAACAGCGCGAGCGGAGAGCTTGTCCGCGGTGGTATCGCGGACAAAGGCACGAGAGCCCCAGACCCGGAAACGCGACGCATCGCCAACCTCTCCCGTCCAACGCAGGGTGGGCGAGGTCTCCGGCAAGGAGACACGGGGCCAGAGGTTGAGCTGATGCGCAGCGTATTGGACCGCAAACGGCCACAGAAAATGGGGAGCAGCCGCATGGATCATGGAGGTGCGAGCGACCTCCATGACTAGGCCAATGCGGCGCTCAGCAACCCCATTCTGCTACGGAGAGGCCGGAAGCGTGAACGACTGGAGGATGCCCTCCCCTTGACAAAAGTCCCGCAAGAGGTCAGAGGAGAACTCACCACCTCTGTTAGAGTGCAGACGCAGGGCGGGAAAGTCCGTGCGAAACCGCTCGCGGAGCTGGAGACGAACAGCGCGGATCCAAGGGATCAAAACAGCAGGGACCTCACCCTTGCTGCGCAAGGGGAAGACCGTGGTGTACCGCGAGTAGTCGTCAACAACCAGCAGAAAGTACCGCTCGCGGCCCTGTCCCTGGACACGGGCTGGGCCCCACACGTCCATGTGGAGGGTCTGCAGGGGAGCGTCTGATGGGGGAAACGAGGAGGAGTGAGGAGCGGCGCGCTGCCGCCCCTCGACGCAAGGAAGACACGGCGGGGCAGGCGAGCGTGGGAGCGAGGGCAGCGGCAGGGGAAGACCAGAGACAAGCAGACGGGAGTGCATGCCACGGAGGCGCGGCAGAGAGGGGTGACCGAGGCGGTGGTGCCAGAGGAGAGTCTGGTGCGACAGGCGACGACACAAGCAGGGGGCAGACTCCGGACCGGACAAGGACACCTGACCAGTAGCAGCAACCTGGGGAGACCCGACAGTCAGGGTGTACAGACTCGACCCAGGCCGACGGGTGAACGTGGCCAGGTGGCGGCCCGTGCGGGCACACGTGCAGATCGCCACACGACGTCCTCCAGGGGTGAAGGTGTCAACCCACTCATCCTGGATGACGGCGTTACTCACCAGGTTCGTGGAGAATGAGGGGAGGTGGAGACTTGTGAGTGAGCCAGACGGGACCGCCGGACACGGGAGGACTGAGGGGGAACGTGCAAGGACAGGGCCCCCGGAGGGGTCAGCAAGAGAGACCGGAACAGGTGCAGAGAGCGGTGTGACTGTGGTGCTGTCGCGAAAGAAGCAGCGGGAGGCACCTGAGTCTAGCGTGAAAGTGTACAAGGCCTCAGTAGGCGCAGTACCTGAGAGAGCAGACTCACAAGCACCTGGAGCAGCAGCCTCTACACCGGAGTCTGGCGGAACACACAGGTAACAGTCACCCTCAGCACTAACAGTCAATGCATACATGGCAGCAAGGATAGCATCATAGTCAAGATCAAAGATATCTACGCCCCTCTTAAGCAGCTCCGCCCAGTTGGGCATCTCAGTGCAGTCAGGAAACTGAGCACGCCAGGCGTCACTAAGGCGGGAAAAGCAGCGGTGCTGAGTGTGAAGCTTCCCGCACGTCTGACCAGCACGCTCACCCGTACGAATGACATACGGGCAGGTACCACCACCCCCAGGCGACTGACGCTGCGCCTACCACTCACGAAGCTCATGTGGCGTCCGGGGCGCGCGCTGGCGCTGCTGCTGCTGCGCCTGGCTACCTCCAGAACCTCCGCGCTGGGCCGCACCACTGCGACCGCTGCCACCGGCGCCACCGCCACTCCCACTGCCGCCACCCCCGCTGCTGCCACTCCCACTGCCGCCGCCACCACTGACCCCGGCACCAGTACCCCCACCCCCACCCCCGCCACTCCCACCGCCTCCTCCTCCGCCACCCCAGCCTCCACCACCGCCTCCACCCCCGCCACCCCCACCACCCTTGCCTCCCTTGCCCTTGCCGCTGCGGCGCCTCCCACTAGGAGCAGACGCAGCCCCAACCTCCTCAGCACCAAGGAGGTCGACAGCAGCAGCAGTGGCGACAGAGGGGAGGAGGGGAGAGGGGGAACACCCCTCGAAGAAGGGGGTGCGAGGAGTGCCACGAGAAGCGCCTACAGCGTTAATGCTAACCTCGGCCGCTGTAAGGTGCTTCTCGAGGAGGTCTATAGTGAGCTCTGTGGGGTCTTTGGCTAGAAAGAGGTCCCTGACAGCACAAAGAGAGTCAGGGAGGCGAGTGACTAGGAGGTAGAGGATGTAGTGGATAGGGGGGGGGTCTTGGTAAGAAACTCGGCGGGGGTCGTAGCACGTACACGAGCGTCGCTGGTGCGAAGGTGGGTGATAAGATCAGCGACTGTGGGAAAGGCGGACAGGTCAGGAAAGAGGTAGGGCAGGATGAGACGGCTTAGCGCAGCAGTGGCAGGAGAGCTGTAACGAGCGACAACTGCGTCGAACAGGGCCTTAGCAGTTTTCTGCTGGCTAAAGTGCGCGTGTTCGGCTTACGGTAGGTGGTTTCGCACAGCTAGGCGAGCAGCAGCGTCGCGAATAAGCCACTGGTCACGAGTGTCAGCGTCAGCAGTGTCTGCAGGAGCGCTAGAGCTACCGGACGTATGAGCAAACAGGGACACACGATCATTCAACTCGCACTGAAGGTAGAGCTTAAGGTCATCTAGCCAGGTTTCAAATTCGATCGGGCGGCCCTCTGCGTCAAAGGTGAGAACATTGTAGGTTGTCATATGAAGCAGAGCAGGGCAGCAAGTAGAGGTGCAAGCGGCCGGCAAGGCAGGAGTCAGGCGGCGCGCAGGGCAAAAAGGCGGCTTTTAGGGCAGGTGGCGGGCGGCGCATGCAGGGCAGTAGCCGGCCGGCAGGGCAGTGCTCGGCGGCGGGCGGCGCACGGGCAGGGCAGGCGCGCGGCGGCGGGCGGCGCACGGGCAGGGCAGGCGCGCGGCGGCGGGCGGCGCACGGGCAGGGCAGTGCGCGGCGGCGGGCGGCGCACGGGCAGGGCAGGCGTGCGGCTTACGGGCGGCGTAGGGCACGGGGCGCAGCGTCGGCGCACGGGCAGGGCAGCGCGCGGCGGCTTAGGGCGGCGCTGTGCGCGGGGTGCTGCAGCGGCGCACGGGCAGGGCAGTGCGCGGCTGCGGCGGGCAGCGCACGGGCAGGGCACGCGTGGCGACGGGCAGCGCAGTGCGCGGAGCGCGGTGGCGGCGCACGGGCAGGGCAGTGCGCGGCGCTGCGGGTGTGCGACGTGCGGGTAAGGCAGCGCGGCGCTAGGGTAGGGCAGGGCGCGCGGCTGAAAAAAGGTGCGCGGGCAGGGCACGTCGCGCAGCAGCGAGCAGCGCGCGGGCAGGGCAGGGCAGGGCGTGCGCGGCAGCGCAACGCAGGGCAGGGTAGGGTGACTCGTGGGGTAGTGCGGTACGGTGGGCCCTAAGAAAGCGGTCCTAGGTTAGGACCTGCTATGAAACCATGTTGAAACTAGAAGCAAGAAGGATTGCATTGAAGAGATTGTGGGTACAAGTACTAACCCTAATATTGGGTTGTACCCCATATGGGCTACCCCACTATAGTTTGACAAATTCATCATGGCAAACAATAAGTGCTTCGCTAGAATGGAAACTCAATAATACACCTCTACCAAGTGGCAAACACTACCTTATGTCCAAGCTCGAGAGACCACTTATATACAAAAGAGGAGATTTCAGACACACACAAAGAAACTCCTCTTGTTAGCACTTCTCTCAAGCCCACAACACCTGAAAACCAGTCGTTCTGTACATGCGCTTGACACATCACACCCGCTGGCACCTTCTTCGGCAGTGCAGTCGTGACGAGGGATGACAATAGCAGCTAACAAACTACCTCACGCACCAACTGCCTCCTGCCCCTCCCGCCCTTCCTGCCCTTCCTGCCCTTCCTCCCCCGCCCGCCCACCATAACTCTCCCTCTCTGCCTCCGCTAGCACGCTCTTGAGCAGCCTGTGCGTCCCACTAGTGTGCCAGTGACGGTAATTCACGCACATCACTCACGCACCAACTGCCTCCTGCACTTCCTTCCCTTCCTTCCCTTCTCTCCACAGCGCCCTCCCCCTCTCTGCCTCCGCCAGAACGCCCTTGAGCAGCCTGTGCGCCCCATTGTCGTCCAGAATGGCCACGGCACTCACTTTACAGCGAGGGCGATTCAGTGCCTGTCAGTCAGAGCAATGCAGTGCAAGCAAGAGGAGAGGAGATAGTCAGTGAGTGAGGGTACTGCGAAGCAAGCACGTCCCCATTGTCGTCCAGAATGGCCACGGCACTCACCCGGCAGCGAGGGCGATTCAGTGCCTGAAAAGAGGCAGCGTAAGGTTTTCAAGAAAGGCGTGAGGGTGAGAGCAACGCAGTGCAAGCAAGAGGCGAGGAGTGGGTTAGGGCACAGCGCTGCAAGCACCGTCCAGAATCGCCATTGCACTCACTCGGCAGCGAGGGCGGTTCAAGGCCTGGCAGAGAGGGAGGAGGATTGATGGGGCGAGGGTTGCGGGTGAGGGTAAGGGGCAATGCAAGGATCGCAGGCGAGGAGTGGGTGAGGGCACTGCCGTGCAGCCTGTGCGCCCAGCGTCGTCCCGAAAGGCCATTGCACTCACATAGCAGCACGGGCGGCTGAAGGCCTGGTAAGAGAGGGAGGAGATGGGAGGATGCCAGGCGAAAGAGGTGAGGAGAGGGTGAGTTTTAATGAAGGGAAAGCACGGCCCCATAGCTGTCCTGAATCACCATGGCGCCCATGTGACAGCACAGACAGTTCAAGGGCTGGAAGGGATGCAAGGAGGGAAAACGAGGTGTGGGTGAGTGCAACTACAGAGAAAGGAAATGAGGAGAGGAGAGAGGGAGGGAACAAGCGCAAGAACGGCCCCGTTACGGAGAGTGTACTTTTGAGAAATTTCAAAAGTAAACTCAACGAACCTCACAAATCGCCAGGATCCCTCCCTATGCAGAAGCGCGGCCAGGGCTGAGGTTGGGATGAGTCAGTCAAGAGTGACTGAGGTTGGGATGAGTCAGTCAAGAGTGACTGAGGTTGCGAGGTCAAGAGTGACTGAGTGACTGCGAGGTGATAGAGATCTGCGAGGGGATAGAGATCTGCGAGGGGATAGAGATCTGCGAGGGGATAGAGATCTGCGAGGGGATAGAGATCTGCGAGGGGATAGAGATCTCGAAAATTTGAGATGTCTCGAAATAGCCGTGTGATAACAAATTTGATATTGATTGAAGAGAGAGACACTGCCACAGGGACGCTGCGAGCATTACCTTACCCCTCACACTTGCTCTCCCTCCACTCCCCACCTTACCGTGCGCTGGCTCATAGCACCACACCCCACCGCATTCAACAACTGCACTCACCTTGGCGAGGCGGCGTCTAGAGAGAGCCACGACCACGGGAATGCTGCGAGTGGCGGCATCTGATAGGATGGACGAGAGGGCCGCGTCAAGACCGCCTAAGCGACAGGGCAGGAGCGTGGATGGGTGGGGTGGGGTGGGGTGGGGTGGGGTGGGGTGGGGTAGGGTGGGGTGGGTGGTTAGGTTTGTTTGAGATGGGAATGCAGTGCTGCGAGTGGCGGCGTTTGATAGGATGGATGAGAGGGCAGCGTCAAGACCACCTGGGGAGAGGCCACAATGGTGGATGAGGTGCGTGTGGTCGGGGTAGGTGGATTGGGTGGTTTGAGCTGGGATGGGAATGCCACACGTAGCGGGATCCGACCAACTGAGGGAAAGGGCGAAGTGGAGGTGGGATGAGGTGGGTGGTGGTGGTGTGGGTGGTTGGACAGGGTGGGTAGTGGACATTGTGCATGATGCGCAGCGCACGCCTTGAATTGTGGAATAGCATCTGATGTGTGCCATGTCAAGGCTGCCTAGGGGTCAAAAGGGAGGGTTAGGGCAGATGGATATGGGTGGCTAGAACGATGAGTGCCGCATATGCGCGAAAAAATATTCTCAAGTCAGCTTTGAGAATTCTAAAACATGGATAGCGTGAAAAAAAAAAAAAAAAAAAAAAAAAAAAAAACGAAACATTAACGATAATTCCCAACAAATGTCTCCCACCGTCTAATCCCACACACTTGGCCCTCCCAGCGCCACACACTTGGCCCTCCCAGCGCCACACACTTGGCCCTCCCACCGCTCACCATCTGCCCCCTGCTGCTCTCCCCTCTGCCGCCCCATTTCCCTGAGCCCCTCTGTTTTCCCTCCTCTGCTCCCTTTCCTTCTGACGCTCACTCCCTCCATCCTTCTCTTCCCCACCCAGTCACCTCACGTGCAGATTATCCTCCATTATTGGTGTGACTTTTGAGATTTCTCAAAAGTATTATCCACCATTATTGGTGTGACTTTTGAGAATTCTCAAAAGGGTTAAACAAATTCCATTATTGGTGTTACTTTTGAGAATTCTCAAAAGTATTATCCACCATTATTTGTGTTACTTTTGAAAATTCTCAAAAGTATTATCCATGATTATTGGTGTGACTTTTGAGAATTCTCAAAAGTATTATCCATCATCATTGGTGTGACTCTTGAGAATTCTTTAAAGTATTATCCACCAATATTGGTGTTACTTTTGAGAAATTTCAAAAGTGATATCCATCAATATTGGTGTTACTTTTGAGATTTCTCAACAGTATTATCCACCATTATTGGTGTTACTTCTGAGACTACTCAAAAGTATTATCCATCATCATCGGTTTTTCTTTTGAGAATACTCAAAAGTATTATCCACTAATATTGGTGTTTCTTTTGAGAATTCTCAAAAAGTATTTTCCACCAGCCGCTCACACTTGTGCACACAACCAAACGACCATACCAGCTCAACCCTGACTCCATGCCCCACCTCCCATCATCCCCTTCCCTCTCACCTGCCCCAGGCACCTCCTCCACGTTAGGCGCCAGCACCACACACTTGGCCCGCCCACTGCGCACCGCCTGCCCCACCTCCTTCAGTCCTGAGAGCACCCGCCGCCGCATAGCTCCCTGAGCGTGGGGGGTAAAGTGGGATAGGAGTGGTGGGGAGAGGGGGAATCACCTTCCGCCTTGCACTGCCTGCCCAACATCCTTCAGCCCTGCTAGCAACCGCATCCATCGCATCGCACCCTGTGCACGGCGCGGAGAAGGAGGGATGAAGGAGAAAGCTGGAATTTCTTTACGGTGGTGGCGGCCAAGGTGGGTGGGAAAAGGATTTTGGTGATTGCCCCCTGTGTAGAGGGGAGGAGGGACTTGTGAGTGAAAGGGAGAGGGGCTGTGATGACTTTTGAGGCGCCTCAAAACTGGTGAGAAAAAGGGAGAGGGGCTGTGCAGGGAACGGGAAGGAGAACTTTTCAAACCGCAGCAAGCTTGTATTCGCCTCATATTGCCTCATGTTGCTTCATGTGGGGGGTTCAGCAAAACGGGGGAGGAGGAGGAGAAGAACCTTGTTCAGTTGTCACCGCCTGCCCCTCTTCTCCTTCAGCCCTGCCTGCCAACATACAACGCCTCGTAGCGTCCTGTGCGTGGGGGAGGAGGAAAGGCGCAGGGAGAGTTTTCTTGAGTCCTGCACCGACTGCCCACCTCCTTCAGCCCAGCTAGTGAACGACTGCAGGGCCTCATAGCTCCCTGTGCGTGGGGGAGGGCAGAAGAGGAGAGGAGGAGGCAAGGCGAGGGGAAAATCTTTCTTCAGTCCTGCACCGCCTGCCCACCTGTTTCAGCCTGGCTAGCAAACGCCGCCTCATAGCTCCCTGTGCGTGGGGGGAGGTGGGAGTGGGGATGAACGAGGGCTAATCAGCCTTGGACTGCCTGCCGTCCTGCCGCCATTTCACTCACTGCTCGCTCGCTCCCGGCCATGTGTTGGTGGCCAAGGCGGGTGGGAAAAGGATTTTGGCGTGACAGGCGGGGGGGTGTGTTAGGGAGGGGGCATGTGCACTGCAGTGTGGTGGTTGCAACGCCAAGGCCTAGCCGTAACATGGGTCCAGCCTTTGAAAGCTAGAGAATGGGCTCACCTTGATTGGGTCTTTCTGCATTGCCCTGACTTGGAATCGCAGCAGCTCCCCCAGCAGCTCGCCCACGAGTGTGTTAAGCTCGGGTGTGATCACCTGTTGGGCGTACCTGGGGGAGGGGGAGGGAGAGGGCAGGAGTTAGGCGGCAGGAGGGAAGGGGGGGCAGTGGGTTGGTTGACGAGCAGTGGAAGCGCAGCAGCTCCGCCAGCAGCTCCGCCAGCAGCTCCGCCAGCAGCTCCGCCAGCAGCGTGTTGAGCTCGGGAGTGACCTCCTGGTGGGCGTACCTGGGAGGGGAATGGGGGAACATGGGGAGAGATGGGGAAGGGCGAACAGCAGTGGAATCGCAGCAGCTCCGCCAGCAGCTCTGCCAGCAGCTCATTCAGCTCCGGTGTGACCACCTGGTGGGTGTACCTGAGGGATAGTTGGGTCAGGCAGGAGAGGTAGACGGGGCATGGGTGGAGAGCAGGGAGGGGAACGGCAGTGGAACCTCAGCAGCTCCGCCAGCAGCTCTGCCACTAGAGCGTTGAGCTCCGCTGTTACCACCTGCTGGTGGGCGTAGCTGGGGTGAGGAGAGTGAAAAACAGCAGGAAGAGGTGGGAGGGAGGAGGGGGGTATGATGGACCCAGCAGCCCCACTAGCAGCCCAGCCACGAGCTCGAAAGTTCTTTGAGACACCTCAAACATCGCGTTGAGCTCGGCTGCCTGGTGGGCGGACTTGAGGGGGAGAGGAGAGAGGGAGGAGTGGGGGAGAGGAGGGGTTTCGCGCTAGCAGTGCAGCCACTAGCGTGTTGAGCTCCGCTGTTACCACCTGCTGGGCGTACCTGCGAGAGGGGGGGAGAGGGCAGGCGTTAGGGGGCGCGAAGGAAAGGGGGCAGTGGGTTGGATAACCAGCAGCAGCTCCGCCAGCAGCGCGTTGAGGTCGGGTGCGACCACCTAGTGGGCGTACCTGGGAGGGGAATGGGGGAACATGGGGAGAGATGGGGAAGGGCGAACAGCAGTGGAATCACAGCAGCTCCGCCAGCAGTGCGTTGAGCTAAAGGTGTGACCACTTGGCGGGCGTACCTGGGGGAAAGGGGGCAGGGGGGTTAGAGGGGGAAAGAGAAGGGGGAGGCGAGAGTGGGGGGGGGGTTGGACCAGCAGTGGAAGCGTAACAACTTTGCCAGCAGCGGAGTAGCCAGTTCGCTGAGCTCCCTGGGAGACAGACAGACAGACGGACGGACGGACGGACGGACGGACGGACGGACGGACGGACGGACGGACGGACGGACGGACGGACGGACGGACGGACGGACGGACGGACGGACGGACGGACGGACGGACGGACGGACGGACGGACGGACGGACGGACGGACGGACGGACGGACGGACGGACGGACGGACGGACGGACGGACGGACGGACGGACGGACGGACGGACGGACGGACGGACGGACGGACGGACGGACGGACGGACGGACGGACGGACGGACGGACGGACGGACGGACGGACGGACGGACGGACGGACGGACGGACGGACGGACGGACGGACGGACGGACGGACGGACGGACAGACAGACAGACGGACGGACGGACGGACGGACGGACGGACGGACGGACGGACGGACGGACGGACGGACGGACGGACGGACGGACGGACGGACGGACGGACGGACGGACGGACGGACGGACGGACGGACGGACGGACGGACGGACGGACGGACGGACGGACGGACGGACGGACGGACGGACGGACGGACGGACGGACGGACGGACGGACGGACAGACAGACAGACAGACAGACAGACGGACGGACGGACAGACAGACGGACGGACGGACGGACGGACGGACGGACGGACGGACGGACGGACGGACGGACAGACAGACAGACAGACAGACAGACAGACAGACAGACAGACAGACAGACAGACGGACGGACGGACGGACGGTCGGACGGACACAGACAGACAGACAGACAGACAGACAGACAGACAGACAGACAGACAGACAGACAGACAGACAGACAGACAGACAGACGGACGGACGGACGGACGGACGGACGGACGGACGGACGGACGGACGGACGGACAGACAGACAGACAGACAGACAGACAGACAGACAGACAGACAGACAGACAGACAGACAGACAGACAGGCAGCAGGGAGAGGTAGGTGGGAGAGGTAGGTGGGAGAGGTAGGTGGGAGAGGTAGGTGGGAGGGAGGAAAAGGGAGTTGAGCCAGCAGTGCCGCCAGCAGTGCGTTGCGCTCTGGGGTGGGCAAAGGCGAGGGGGGCGGTGCGTGGGAGGAAGGAGAGAGGGGGTGTGAGGGAGAAGATGGGTGATGGGGAGGAGATGGGTGATGGGGAGGAGATGCGTGAAGCGAGGGGTGCCGTGGGCAGGTGGAGCGTCAGCGCAAGGCTGTAAACATGCGAGCAATGACCGAGGCACATCTCGACGCGCCTCGAAATATGTTTCAAGTGACGTTTTAGGATGAGGGTGTGAACATGCGATCGCCAAGGCAAGTCAAACCAAGCCAACGCAAGCCAAGGCAAGTCAATGTAAGTCAAGGCACGTCAATGCAAGTCAAGGCAAGTCAATACAAGTCAAGGCAAGCCAATGCAAGTCAAGTCAAGGCAAGTCAAGGCAAGTCAAGGCAAGGCCGAAGCTCGGTCGAATGGCGAGTGATCGACTCACTGCCTCACCTGCTGCTTCCCTCCTCCTAGCCTCACATGCTGCATGCCCCACCTGCTGCATGCCTCACATGCTGCATGCCCCACATGCTGCATGCCCCACATGCTGCATGCCCCACATGCTGCATGCCCCACATGCTGCATGCCTCACCTGCTGCATGCCTCACCTGCTGCATGCCTCACCTGCTGCATGCCTCACCTGCTGCATGCATCCACGCCAATGTAAGTGGTCGGCGGAGTTTGCCTTTTCACCGCACTGCCTTCCTGCCCTCTCTTCTCTTCCCCTCCCTGCACCTCCTCCACCTTCACCTCCCCTCCCATCTCCTTTCCTTTCCATGCCTCCTCTCCTTTCTCCTTCCCTTCTTGCTCCCTCCCTTGCACTTTTCCTCCTCCCTTTCTCCTCCCTCGCCTTCGCCTACCCACTCGTTTCCCATCCACTTCCCCCCCATCCACTTCACCCTCCACCCCTTGCCCTCGCTCCCTCGCCACTTCCCTGCACTCCGCCTCCTCCTCTCCCACCACCGTCCCCTCCTCGCCCCTGCCCTCCATCCCACCCTCCCCTAACCGTACCCTCCCCTCTTCCCCATCTGGTCCCTCCCTCGCCTCTCCCCCTTCTGGGCCCTCCCTCCCATCTCCCACCCCCACCGCACATGCCCCTTCACGCCTCTCATGCGCCAACCATCCCGTGCCTCCTCCATTCCTCCCACCATCACCATGCACCACACGCTCTTCTTCCTCCTCCTCTTCCTCCTCCTCCTCTTCCTCCTCTTCCTCCTCCTCCTCCTCCTCCTCCTCCTCCTCCTCCTCCTCCTCCTCCTCCTCCTCCTCCTCCTCCTCCTCCTCCTCCTCCTCCTCCTCTCCCTCTCCCATTCCCACTCTCTCCCCCGCTTCCTCCCCCAACCCCTCTCGTTCGCTCATCTTCTCTTCCGTTCCCACCCCCTCCCCCTCCGCGTCCCTATTCTCACCTTCCCCCTGCTCCCCCTCCCCTTTCTCCCCCTCCCCCCGCGCCTGCCTAGCCTGCAACACCATCCGCTTCACTCGGCTCACTCGCTTCTGCTTCGCTGTCTGCCTCTCCTTCCTTCGCCTCACACCAATGCTCTCCGAAGTTGCTGGGTTCACCCGCACCCGCACCCCCTCTCGCCCCCCTCCGCGCCCTGCAACGCGCCCCCCCTCGCGCCCCTCCTCGCGCTCCCCCTTGCGCAAACCACACGCTCCCGCATCCCCTCTCACCCTTCCCCTCCCTGCGCCTCCCCTCCCCGCTCCGCCTCCCCTTCCTCCTCCGCACGGCCGCCCGTCGCTGCTACCCTCATCTGCGCTCCGTCTCCCGCTGGCGCGCAAACCAACTTCCGCGGACTCTCGCGGAGGCGGCGGTAGAGGCGCGGAAACGGTGCCGTCGGCGGCACGGGCGTCGGTGGTGGCGGCGGCGAGGAAATGATCCAGGCGGAGCGCGACTGGCGCTGGCTTCCACCGCCTCTTCGCGCCCCCGCCGCCGCCGCCGCTCCGGCCTGTGCTGCTCGCAGCGACGCTGCTGCCTCCGCCGCCACCGCCTTTGCCGCCGCCGCCGGGATTCCCGCCTGCGTGCGCGTGCTTGCCCCACCCGCCATTGCCGCTGACCCTCGCGCCTCTGCTGTCGCGGCTCTCCGCCATCGCGAATCGGATTTTATCGCTCTCGTCGTCTACTGCTGCTTTCTCGTTGTCTACTGCTGCTTTCTCGTCGCCTACTGCTGCTTTCTCGTCGCCTATTGCTTTCTCGTCGCCTACTGCTGCTTTCTCGTCGCCTACTGCTGCTTTCTCGTCGCCTACTGCTGCTTTCTCGTCGCCTACTGCTGCTTTCTCGTCGCCTACTGCTGCTTTCTCGTTGTCAACTGCTGCTTTCTCGTCGTCTACTGTCGCTTTTTAGCCGTCCGCAGTTACTGCTTCGTCTTCGTCTGCCGCTCTCTAATCGCCAGTCTGTCGCTTGGACGCGATGGCTGTCGAGCCACCATCTGACACCCCACTTTGCCTCTGGCTTCCACTCACACACCTGAACTGGTAGCAGCAGCCTTGTGTGCGATTTAGGGAGATTCGAAATTACGAGTAACGAACAAAAGATAAAGTTTACGGAGAACCGCACTATTTTTGAAATCTTGCAAGCCCAATACATATCTTTCTCCACAAGTTCTACAGCCCAACTTGCCACAAACCTTCCTTCACAAGCCACAACAACACGTACGAACCTAGCGCAGTGAAACTAATTTGCATATACGTACGCAACACTCTCGCTATTCTGTTTACATTTTCGTTGAGGCGAAATCGCCTGGCACACTGTACAGAAACAACAGTGCTGCCAAATGTATACTGCTGCTTTAACGAGAGAGGAACAGCCCCAATTGCCATAATGAGCTGTAGAAAATTATCCATGGTACCGTCATCCCCCGGATAAGCCCCCATGGGGGGGTATAATAAAACATGGTTTTTTGGGGGGTGGGTGTCAAATGTTGGTAGCCTGTAGTGAGATGTGTCTTTGGGGGTACGTATGTTAGGGTTTGCTACTTGTACCCCAACCACCATCAATGAAACAACACTTCCGATCTTGAGATGGTATCACCTAGGTTAGGATCCTGTAGGATCCCGTTCCTCCCGACCTCGTTCGTATCGCCCGAGCCTGTCTCCCTCTCTCGTATTACTTACGCACGTCTTGCCCGAGCCTAGCGCCGGCCCGCTCTCGTCCCGTTCCTTCGTTACCGCACGTTCCGCCGATCCCCTACTCGAGTAGCGTAGCGACCTTCCTCCCCCCTGCTGGCCCATCGCGTTTTCCCCCCCTCCGAGGCCCGTCGAGTCGCGTTTTTTTCCCCCCGCTGCCCGTCGAGTCGCGTTTTTCCCCCCGCTGCCCGTCGAGTCGCGTTTCCCCCCTTGCTGCCCGTCGCATCGCGCTCTCCCCGCCCGTCGTCCCGTCGCCCGTCCCCCCCTTACGCGCGCCACCGCTGCGCATTCCCCCGTCGCCCGCCGCAGCCTGCGCCCGTCGCCGCGGCGCCCGCCGTCGCTGCCCGCCGCGGCGCCCGACGTCGCGCCCGCAGCCTGCGCCCGTCGCCGCGGCGCCCGCCTTCGCTGCTCGTCGCGTCGCGCGCGCGACTGCCCTTAGCCCCCCGCGCGGCTCCCCCTTAACGCCCGCCCCCGCGCCCGCGCGGCTGCCCTTAGCCCCCGCGCGGCTGCCCCTTAACGTCCGCCCCCCGCGCCCGCGCGGCTGCCCTTAGCCCCCGTGCGGCTGCCCCTTAACGCCGCCCCCGTTTAGCTGCGCCTCTACCTCGTTTAGGGTTTCACGCTTCGCCCTTTGACCGCCCGATTTTCGCCACGCCATCTCGTTTAGGGTTTCCTGCCTCCGCTTTTCCGTCGGTTTTAACGATGGCGACTCCGCGTGTTCTTCGCTTCGACGCTGACGGTAGACCCCTTGACTTTTCGCTCTGGCTTCTGCGCGCTCGCCGTCAGTTGGAGAGTCAGGTCCAGTCAGGCGAGACCCTCTGGGCGCACGCTGCTGGTGCCCTCCCTGCGCCCCCCGACCCTACGCCTTTAGGTCCTGCCCCTGACGACGCCGCTAGAGCTCGCTTCGCTAGCCAGCGCGCTGACCTGACAGCCTGGACGTCGCGTGACGCTGCGGCCTGCATCGCGCTCAGCACCCTTCTCCCCGAGTCTGAGGAGGCTCACTTTGCTCAGGTTCGCACTGCTGCTGAGTACCTGACTGCGATTAAGGCCCGCTACTCCACTCCTGCTGCTGTCTCTCTTGGCCGCCTTTTCCTCCCGTTCCTGTTCCCTGATCTCGCCTCTTTTGAGCGCTCTGCTGACTTGATTGCTCACCTCCGCTCGCTCGACTCTAGTTACCGCGCTGCTTGCACTGAGGCCCAGCTCGCACTGCTTCCTCCTCCCATGGCGATTACTATCTATTTTATCGCCACCAGCCTCCCCGACCGCCTTGCCTCCGTTCGTGACGCGCTTCTCCTGAAGCACCCTAGTGAGCTCACTGTTGACGTCCTTGAGTCTGCTCTCAAGGACGTCGAGAGCAACCTCCGCTCCGTCGCCGCTGCCTCTGGTGCTGTGCCCCCTCCGCTCTTCCACGGGTGCACAGTTCCGCAGTTGCCCACCTTTACTGCCTCTCTCGCCACTGCCACTACTGACGCGACCGCAGCTGCTGTTACGACTTCGTCGCGGTCCCGCGGTAGGGGTGGCAAGAGGGGCGGTGCTGGTGGCGGCGTTGGTGGAGGCGGAGGTAGTGGGGGTGGCGTTGCGACTGGCGGTGGTGGGAGTGCAGGGCCTGGAGAGACGTCTCGTGCAGCGACCGGTGACTCCACTGCGACTGCTGGTGGTGGCGACGCCCGCGTTCGTCAGTCGCCCCCTGTACTGCCAGCCCCGGTGGGTGGGGCAGCGGCGTGGTACCGGGCCCAGCGTCAGCAGCAGCTTCAGCAGCAGCAGCAGCCCCTCTCCTCCCAGCAGCCTCCGCAGCAGCAGCGGCCGCAGCTGGCTTCGGGGTCGGGGCCGCGTCAGCCGCAGCGTGGTGCTGTTTACCCTCCCTGCGCCTATCAGGTTCTGACAGGTGCTCGCCGGGGCCACCCTTGTGGCCGCCTTCACCCCCCTGGTCAGTGTTTTGCTCAGCTCACTGACACGGTTCGTTTGGTTTACGGGGTTGGCGGTCCTGCCCCTGACTGGTTCCCCCTTGTTCAGCGTTACGGTTCCGCTCTGTGGGACATGTCTGCCGAGCAGTTAGCTGATCTGATTGGAACTCCTCATGCTATGTATGCTGTTGTTGACTCTAGTGTTTCTGACTCTGTTTACTCTGGTGTTGTTAGCTTAGGTGCTAGCCTTGCTCAGTTGCCTGTTGCTAGTGTAGGTTCTTGTGTAGACACTAGTCCAGCGGCTACCTCGGAGGACACTTCACTGTCTTTCACGCTGGACTCTGGAGCCTCGCACTGCTTCTTTCGTGACAGCACGACACTTACGCCACTTCCTGCGCCTGTCTCTGTGGCACTGGCTGATCCCACCTCGGGACCAGTCACTGCACGTCACACTACCACTTTGCCGTGTCCTGCTGCCCCCTCCGGGTCTCTCACTGGGTTTCATGTCCCCTCGTTCTCCCGGAACTTGGTGGGCGTGCGACCCCTCGTGAGTCAGCACGTGGGTGTGTGGTTTGAGCCTTCTGGGGAGACTGCAGTGTGTGTTGACGGTGACTCTTACCAGCCTCTCGCCACCTTTGCTGCTGAGCCGGGTTCCGGTCTCTACACTCTTCACACTGGCCCGCGCGCACGGCAGTGGACGCAGCAGCAGCAGCAGCAGCAGCAGCAGCAGCAGCAGCAGCAGCAGCAGCAGCAGCAGTAGCAGCAGCAGCAGCAGCAGCCGCAGCGGCCGCCGTCGCAGCAGCCCCTACTCCCAGTTCCTGTCCCTCCCCCTAGTCTCCTCCCTGCGTCTCACCAGGTGGTTCCGTCCCCTCAGGTTGTCGCGTCCAGTCCAGTCGCTGCGTCTTGCTCCTGTCGGTCGCTTGCCCACCCCACCGTTCTGTGGCACCACCGGATGGGACACCCTTCTCTTCCACGTCTGCGTGCTATGTCTAGTCAGCGTCTGGTCTTAGGTCTCCCGCGTGTCTTGCCGTCGCTGCCGCCGTCTCTTGCACCACCGTGCGGTCCTTGCGTCGAGGGTCGGCTGCGCGCCACCCCTCACTCCTCCTCCCTTCGTCTGGCCACCGAGCCGTTTGAGACGCTTCACCTAGATGTCTGGGGCCCCGCCTCTCGCCTTGGCCCTGAGCGTGAGCGTTTCTTTCTGGTGGTTGTTGACGACTACTCCCGCTACACCACGGTGTTCCCCCTGGCGAAGAAGTCTGAGGTGACTTCTACGCTGATCAGGTGGTTGCTCACCACCGCGGACACTCGTGGTCGTCGTGTCAGCTGTCTTCACTCTGACCGCGGGGGTGAGTTTCGCTCCGGCATTCTCGCTGGATTCTGTCGCGAACAGGGCATTCGTCAGTCCTGGACGCTTCCAAAGTCAACGCAGCAGAATGGGGTTGCTGAGCGCCGCATAGGCTTGGTCATGGAGATCGCCCGCACCTCCCTGACTCACGCCCGTGCCCCCCATTTTCTGTGGCCTTACGCGGTTCGGTACGCCGCGCACCAGCTGAACCTCTGGCCACGCGTCTCTCGGCCAGAGGCTTCACCGACCAGTCTTTGGACCGGGTCCCCTGGTGTTGCGTCGAGGTTTCGTGTCTGGGGTTGCTTGGCTCTTGTCCGCGACACCTCTGCGGACAAGCTCTCGCCTCGCGCCGTCCCCTGTGTCTTCCTTGGTTTCCCTGAGGACTCCTCTGACTTCACCTTTTACCACCCTCCCTCTCACCGGTTCTTTGACTCCCGTGACGTCCGTTTCGAGGAGTCCACCCCGTACTTCGTCAGGCACCCCGGTCGAGGTCTCCCGGTTCCTCCTCCCCCCCTCTTCCTGACTGCCGCTCCCCCTCCTGCTCCCCCGGTACAGCCTCCCCCCCCTGGTCCAGCCCCGTCAGGTGTGTCCCAGGCTACCCCTCCTCCTTCGGTAGCCCCTCCGGTACAGCCTCCCTCCCCACAGTCCTCCTCGCAGCGTGCCGCAGGTGCTAGCTCTCGAGAGGTTGGTGCCGAGCCTGTTCCAGTACCGGTTTCTAGTTCTGGGGGTGCTGGAGTTGGAGCTGAGCCGGTGGGTGCAGAGGACTCTTGTCTTCCGGGAGCTGGTGCTGGTCGCGCGGACACTGGGGGTGCTCTGTCTGGGGGTGAGGGTGCGCCTCCTTCAGGTTCTGGTGAGCCTGGGTCTGGAGCTGGTGTTAGTGCTGCCTCTGGGGGTGGTGTGCCTGGTCCTTCGGGGGTGGACTCTGGAGCTGCCGCTGCTCCGGACACTACTCCGCCCCCCCACCCCTACCCGACTAGGCACCAGGCTCGTGTTCGCCGTGCCCGTGAGGAGCAGCTGGCGTTGGAGAGAGAGGAGAGGGAGTTACAGCAGCTGGAGGAGCAGCAGCAGCAGCAGCAGCAGCAGCAGCAGCAGCAGCAGCAGCTGGAGCCGCAGGAGCAGCAGTCCCAGCAGCAGCCGCAGCCGCAGCAGCAGCAGCAGCAGCAGCAGCCACTTCCTCCTCCTGTCTCAGGTCTTCGGACCCTTGGTCTCCCCTCTCCTTCTCCTCCCTCCCCCGCCTCTCCTCCTGTCTACGGTCCCACGTTTCCTCCTCCTGACTCCTCCCCCGCTGTTTTCCCCAGTTCTCCGCCTTTGTCCTCTCCTCCTCCGTCTCGTACTTGGGCTACTCGTCGCTCTCCTCGTGCTCGTCCCTCGTCCCCTGTTCCTTTCACTGACCTTCGTACTGTCTTGTTACGTTCTAGTCCGTCTCGTTCGGCTCCTCCTGTGCTTCCTTCTCCTCCTGAGTCGGCCCTCACAGCTTCTCTCTCTACCCCTGTCACTGACTACTACCGCACGTACCGTCCTGTTCTCTCTCGTGTTCTCGCCTCTCTTGTTACCCACCCTCGTGCCTCTTTGTCCTCTGTCTCTGCTCTTACTGCCGCGGTCACTGAGTTTGCCTCTACTCGCCGCCTTGACTACGCCACCACTCTTGTGGCTGCTCCTCCTACCAGTCCTCTGGCCGTCGGGGGTGTGTCTGCCCTTGGCTGTGACGTCCTAGAGGACAGGCAGTTTGAGCTAGAGTTCCTGGCAGCCGCTTCCCCTCATCTCTGTGCCATGCTCCTCACCCCTGAGGGTGACCCTGACGCCCTTGACATTCCGACTCCTCGCACTTACGCTGAGGCAGTGTCAGGGCCTTGGGCCTCTCAGTGGAGAGCTGCCATGGACGCAGAGATGGCCTCCTACAGATCCACAGGCACCTACGTCGATGAGGTTCCCCCCCCTGGGACGAACGTAGTCGATGGCATGTGGATCTACAGGGTGAAGCGGCCACCAGGATCTCCTCCAGTCTTCAAGGCGCGCTACGTTGCTAGAGGTTTCAGTCAGCGCGAGGGAGTTGACTTCTTTCAGACCTTCGCGCCCACCCCGAAGATGACCACTCTTCGGGTGTTACTGCACGTAGCAGCACAGAGAGACTACGAGTTACACTCTCTCGACTTCTCCACTGCTTTTCTTCAGGGCAGCCTACACGAGGAGGTCTGGCTGCGTCGTCCCTCTGCCTTCACTGGCACTTTCCCTCCTGGGACCCAGTGGAGGCTGAGGCGACCTGTCTACGGTCTTCGCCAGGCACCTCGTGAGTGGCACGACACTCTTCGCTCTACCCTCTCTGACCTTGGGTTCCAGCCGTCTTCTGCCGACCCGTCGCTGTTCATTCGCCGTGGCTCCACACCGTTCTTCGTTCTGGTTTACGTCGACGACCTAGTTTTCGCCACTGCTGACAGGGTTGCTTTGGCAGACGTGAAGTCCGAACTGCAGAAGAGACACACGTGCACTGACCTTGGTGAGCTGCGCCATTACCTTGGGCTGCCCATCACCAGGGACAGAGCTGCTCGCACCATCACACTCTCACAGTCACACATGGTGCAGCAGGTCCTTCAGCGGTTCGAGCTTCAGCACTCCACAGTACAGCGCACACCTCTTGCTGTTGACCACAGACTCACTGGCCCCTTTCCTGACGAGCCGTTTGAGCCTAGTGGTCCCTACGCAGAGCTTGTGGGTTGCCTCATGTACCTGATGACTTGTACTCGCCCGGACCTCGCTTTCCCTCTCAGCATCCTTGCGCGCTTTGTTGCGCCAGGGAGACACCGTCCTGTTCACTGGACAGCAGCTGTGAGGGTGGCGAAGTACCTAGCGACGACATCAGGCGTGGGGCTAGTTCTTGGAGGGCAGCAGTCTGTTGTACTTACTGGTCACTATGACTCTTCTTACGCTGACGACGCTGAGACTCACAGGTCTACTCAGGGGTACTGTTTCAGTCTGGGTTCTGGAGCTGTTTCCTGGCGGTCCACGCGCTCCTCTTCGGTCTCGACCTCTACAGCTGAGGCTGAGATCTATGCTGGTGCCATGGCGGCACAGGAGCTGCGTTGGTTGACGTTCTTGCTCGCCGACCTGGGTGAGCGGCCGAGCTCTGCACCGACCTTGTTCACTGACAACAAGGCATCCATTCTCCTTTGTCGAGAGCCGCGACTGGAGAGCAGAGTGAAGCACATTAACGTCAGGTACTTTCTTCTGCGAGAGTTGCAGAGGCGTGGACAGGCTCGCTTCGAGTTTGTGGAGTCTGAGGCCAACACTGCAGACATCTTCACCAAGGCGCTTCCGCTTTGTGACCACCACAGGTGTTGTGTGCAGTTAGGCCTTGTTGACACTGGTTTTCGGCTTACTTAGTCTTGAGTTCACTGCTTGCTTTGCTTGTACCCTTTCTATATATCTCTGTTATTGTTTGGACTGGCCTTGTGGCCATTGTTGCTTGTGCTCAGAGTTTGTGGTGACGTTGTGATCCACCCTGAGCTTTGTTTCTTTGTGACTGGTCTTGTGACCGTACTCTTTTGGTTTTGCTAGACACCCCTCACTTAGGCTATGGGGGTGTGTCAAATGTTGGTAGCCTGTAGTGAGATGTGTCTTTGGGGGTACGTATGTTAGGGTTTGCTACTTGTACCCCAACCACCATCAATGAAACAACACTTCCGATCTTGAGAGTGGGCTTATAATTGAGTAAATTTATAAGCGCCGGGGCTTATGTAATGACATATATGAATTTCATATTTTTTCCATCAAAGTGTTCATCTCGTTCTTGCGATTTGAATCGAGTCGGAATTTTATATGACCGTGAATGAGAATCTCGCGTACGTTGGCAGGGAACGATTCCCTGCCAACTCACACAGTCAGAATGAGTCATGTATTCCCCATGACAGGTCATTCTGACTAGACGCGAACGAGATGAGTCGTGAAGACCATCGAAATTGTAAATGTTGGGATGCAAAATGTGTGTTTCGTTACAGATGTTCCATAAAAAATATAGATAAATAATACAGACCGTAGTGCTTATAGTCTGTAAGCCGTTAGGGGTGCGCTTATAATCGAGGACCGGATATAAGCGCCATATGCCAATTATAAGCGCTGGGCGCTTATCAGAGGGTGGCGCTTATATCCGCGGGCTTGCGGTATAGGACCCTGCATTGACTAGCTACTCTTGGCTTCAGCATGGCTGCCTTGCCTTAAGCTCCTGCCAGGGCTGACGCTATCAGACTAAATAGTCTGATTAGTATGACGAATCAGACCATACAGTTTGTGGAAAATGTACTTCCAGAGTAGTCAAATTTCATCACTGTGAGCCTCAGTGATCAGTTTTATGGCCCCTGATTCAGTGTAATATGTCAAAACTAGAAGACAGAAACAAGAATGAAGAAAGGAGGGGTTTCACTAGCAGCAGTTGGGATACATGAAATTTTTTGAAAGTGTGAAACACTTTCTAAAAATGATTATTTTGAAAGCGCAGCTGACTGTAGTGAAGCAAGGCAACTGCAAATGCAAATTTCCGAGTACATAACGAGGGTTGGAGGCCATTTGGCCTCCACCCACGTCTTCATTTCGGAACTTTACAGTTCCGCTTCATTCTCGTCCAACCACCTCTCCTCTCACCCATTCCTAGTTTCCACTCACTCATTCTCATTCCTAATTACTACGGAGACAACGCTAGGACAAGTGCAGCAACAGCAACGTAACTTAGTAGCTGCTATGCGCGTTAACTGCGGAGGGTACAGCATCGCGCCCGCGATGCACCTGGCGTGCGCACAACCGAGAAAGAGCTGCGAATGAAGCAACGGCCACTGGCGCATCAGTGACGAAATTGCCACGTGCGCCAGTGGCGTAAGATTTTGGCGAAATAGTCACTTGCGCCACTGGCGCGCGTGTGTGGCGAAATCGCCACTTGCGCCACTGGCGCGCGTGTAGGGCGAAATCGCCACTTGCGCCACTGGCGCGTTTGTGGCGAACTCGCCACTTGCGCGCGCGCGTGTGTGGCGAAATCGCCACTGGCGCCAGTGGCGTGCGTCTGTGGCGAAATCGTCACGGACGAAATGGCCAGTGGCGCGGCAGTCAAGAAACTGCCACTGCAGCGCCTAAGGCGTACTGGGCGTCAACCACCAGGGCAGCACCCCATGTCACCTCATATATTATTTAAGCTGCATATAAATTGTTGCAAAGTTCTTTTTTTTTTTCTTTTTTTTTTTTTTTCCCCAGCTCTAATTTCTTCTCTCATTGCCTATCAATCTCGATACTCCCTCATGGCAGAAAAACGGGCACAAGACGGAAAGCCGCTGATTGAAGTCGGACTCCAGGGGGGACACCAGTCGCGCGGGAAAATTGCAACGACGACGGGATCAACTCCACGCATATCGAAACGAGGGGACCGAGAGCCGCCCCCAGGGGGGAAGGGGACCGAGGGTCCCCAAGTTGGCCTGAGAGCCGCCCTCAGGGGGGGAAGGGGACCGAGGGTCCCCAAGTGGGCCTGAGAGCCGCCCCAGGGGGGGAATGGGGACCGAGGGTCCCCAAGTCGGCCTGAGAGCCGCCCCCAGGGGGGGAATGGGGACCGAGGGTCCCCAAGTCGGCCTGAGAGCCGTCCCCCAGGGGGGGAAGGGGACCGAGGGTCCCCAAGTCGGCCTGAGAGCCGCCCCCGGGGGGGGAAGGGGACCGAGGGTCCCCAAGTTGGCCTGAGAGCCGCCCCCAGGGGGGGGAATGGGGACCGAGGGTCCCCAAGTTGGCCTGAGAGCCGTCCCCCAGGGGGGGAAGGGGACCGAGGGTCCCCAATTTGGCATGAGAGCCGCCCCTATGGGGGGGAAGGGGACCGAGGGTCCCCGAGTTGGCCTGAGATTCGTTTCCCATGGGGCAAAGGGGGCCAAGATCCGGGTGTAGGTACCTACGAAGGTACGCTGGCCAGAGAAGCCACCTTCTTAGAAAGGGGGGATGTGCGTACTAAAGTTGAGATGTGGAAATCCCCAACCATGTAATGTGTTTGTTGATATGTATGTATCATTGGCTAATTGTTTGACGATATAAATATAGTGAAAAAAAAAAACAAGAGGCGACGAAATCGTCTTAGGGTTGCGGAGCAGCTTTACTTAAGTACATTTTTCTGTTTGGATGGTATATTTATATAAAACTTTGAATCATGTAACACTTATTGCTGCTTTTTCAAAATTGAAACTGCAAAGTGCCCCGTGCAAGAATCGAAACAGAGACCTTCCGATTGTACACTCGATCTCAAACCACTGAGTCAACTGCTACTGATCTGCAAAGTAGTTCTAAATTAGAAAAATATAAGAACGCGATAAAATAAATCACCTCGTTAGGGTTTTTTCTTCCTTTCTCTTCCTCGTCGAACTCATCCAGATCTTGTTCCCGCTTGCTATTCCCGCTCCTGCTCCACCTAACTCTCCAAGGTCAGAACTAAGCTCTCAGCTATTAGTTAAAGCCAGGGTCTTATGTACTACAAGTGTTTTGCAGTCGACAGTGCAAGTTTGTGTGTGATTGGTTGGCGAGTTGTGAAGTTTGAAGAGGGGTGAAGCGAGGGGTACGAAACGAATCCAAATCGCTAGGTGTAGCCGAACCTTCTAGGTTTGTAAATTTGGTTCGGAACCAAACCTAAAATGCCCCAAACTCGTCGAAAGTCTCACGTACTCAAAACTTGTTGTGCAATTGCTTTTGAGGCACTGACGGGAGAAGGTTTCCAACCCAACCAAAGAGAAATTCGCCTGCACTAACAAGGTAACCTATCTTCAACTGCTTTGCAGTTGATGGCTGCTTTGCTTACTTGAGACCCTGGCTTTAATAGTCAACTACATTCCCCTTAGTGTCGTATCCTACTCATTAAGTATTGTGTTCGCCGTTTTAAAGGTGCGCAAGTCGTTTAAGATAGGTCCTGAACTTTCGGTTTATGTCGTAATAGTCTCTAGGTAGTCGATAGGTCTGCTTTCATTCTCGTTTATTCATTCACGCCGCTCTCGACCACGCATTTTCTCGTTTTCATTCGACTATTAAGTCGGTTTTCAATGGATGCAGCCCTTTTTGCTACGTCGTTTTGAAAGGTTGGAGCCCAATTTGACGTAGATCCTAGTAACGACCAAATATACAATCCATCGATCTTGAAACTGGTCTACTGCATGTGTGAATTTGAGGTCAACATTATGTACTAGTCTTTTGTACCTGTTTGCTTGTTTCTATGATCGTGCTAGCTGCAGGAAACGCTCAAGCACGTTGTTGTTTCACTCCATCGTCTTGTTAAGGTGAGAACATCTTGGAAAAGAGAGCGAGAGAGAGCTTATGTAGGCAAAGAATTGTATTGCTGTGGCAATAGCCTACCTTAAACCGTAAACTTCAGAACATCGGCCATCTCTCCCTTGTCCGTCCGCCTCTCTCCTTCATCCGTCACTCTCTCTCTCTCTCTCTCTCTCTCTCTCTCTCTCTCTCTCTCTCTCTCTCTCTCTCTCTCATTGTTCAAAACTCTTCGATTATGATTTTACTGTTTTCAGTTTCATAATTTCCATTTCTTCTCCGCTTACTAGTAAATATCTTGTGTCCTTCTCTGTTGTTTCGAAAAGTATGCGCTCTTTTCCCCTGCAAGCTTGGTTTGGAGTTAAAATATTCTGATTTTCTGTCTTGAAGTTTCGACTGTGTTTTATGCTATCAGTTTTGTTTCTCGTTAATTGAAACCATCCTTTTCTGTTTTTTCTTTTTCTGTTTTCTTTGTGATACCGTATGTGTTTTTTTTATTGCAGATACTGATTCGTGTGGGAGATGGAAGGGAATGTCTTGTTCAACGTATGGTGCAATTGTTAAATTGGTTTTAATCCTGAGTATAAGTTTAATTTGTTTCATTTCTGTTTGTACTATGCTTCTTGTTGTTTGCAACCGTAATGCATGTCTGCACATTTCAAAAAGATGTCTTGCCGATCATCGTCACAAAAGGTCGAGTGGTGTACCACTATGACAGTGAAGCCATTTTCAGCTGGACTTGATCGGTGTAGATGTTTGTTTGGGATTTGCAGATTGTATTGCGTTGTCATTGTTTTGTTTACCGTATATTGCCGGACTTCCCCCCCACGCTAGGCTGGGGAAGCAGTAGTAGTAGTATATATATATATATATTTTATTTTCGTTAACGATACAAAATGTTTGCTCATTCAAACTCAAACCATGAGGCATATTCATCAATTCAATTGATGAATATGCATGCTTACATCTTGTCTCGTGTATATCGTACTAGTTGTTGAGAGAATTAGGCAAAAAAGAGAGGGGGCTGAACTAGCAAGAATGGGGATACAAATAGCAAACCCTAGAAGGGTTGTACTCGCTACAGAGCACCCCACTACAGGCTAGAGCATAATATTCTGACACACCCCCATAGCCAAAGTGGGGTGTAATCAGCAGAGGAAACAAAGCAGTACAAGCTCAGGGTGGATCACGATGTCACCACACATTCTGAGCACAAGCAAGAAGTAATAGTTTATAAGTTATGAGCAAAGCTAGAGGCGGTCACAGAGGACAAATGAGGAGGAGGAGGGCTGGCGAGAGGAGAAAGGAGTGGAGGCGACGACTGAAGCTGCAGACACACGGGCATCAGACGGCTCTGGCGCAACGCTAGTGGCTACCGGAAGCAGAGCCCCGGACTACAGGGGTAATAGTCGCTGCGGAGGGTGCAGCGGACCCACGGGCGACAGGTGCAGCCGGCTCTCTGAGCTACCGGAGGTCCGCGGAACCCCGGAATACAGGTGCTGCGGACGACACGACGGCAGTCTCCGCTCAACCTCCCCCAACAGTCCCACACCCCTCGACACACACCCCTTGCTTCACCCCTAGCTCCACTCCCACGGTACCCCCCCTTAAACCCCAAACCCTAGACTCCCACACACCACCCCCCTCAGCGGCAGCTGCAGTAGAGGGAGACTAGGGAGGAGGAGGAGTAGGTAGAGTAACGCACAACCGACACCCCCACAGCCGCCACCCCCACACTCCCCACCCCCAAACCCTAAAACGGGCGAAAGGGAGAAGGAGCGCGGGGGACGGCGAGGGGGAAGGCGCGCGACCCCCAGGGCGCCACCTCTGGGCAGCGGGGGCCGCGCGCGGCTCCCCAGGGCGCCTCGACGGGGCAGCGGGGGGCCGCGCGCGGCTCCCTAAGGCGTCGCGACGAGGCAGCGGGGGCCGCGCGCAGCTCCCCACGGCGTCGCGACGAGGTAGCGGGGGGCCGCGCGCGGCTCCCCAAGGTGTCGCGACGAGACGTCGGGGGCGACGCGCGGGGCTGCGGGGCGACGCGGGGGGTCGACGGCGACGGGGGGAGGGCGCTTCGACGGTGGGAAACCGCCGCGCGCCTCGGGGCGCACGGCGGGCAGAAAACCGCCGCGCGCCCCGAGCGCACGGCGGGATGAAAACCGCCGAAACCCTAGAAAAAAAAAAATTCGCCGCGCGCTCCGCGCGCGGCAGGAAGAAGTCGTCGCGCGAACAATAGAACAGCAGCGGAAGCATTTGGTGGTGGGCCCACCCACAGGATCGACCCAACAGGATCGTCCTGCTCTGATAGCATGTTGAGAGAATTAGGCAAAAAAGAGAGGGGGCTGAACTAGCAAGAATGGGGATACAAATAGCAAACCCTAGAAGGGTTGTACTCGCTACAGAGCACCCCACTACAGGCTAGAGCATAATATTCTGACACTAGTTGGTATACGCAAGGAGAAATACAGTTATCGTTTGGATGGTCAGTCATTGTATTTCACTAATGATTATTAGAGTTCAAAGTCGTGCAAATATATGTAGATGACAAATTTACAACAGAAGAATATAGAGTGGGTGTGGCCAGCTAACATTCCTTCTTGCTATTTAACATTTTTCTTCGAAGTTATTAAAAATTTCAGTGAATTTTTTTTTTTTTTTTGTCCAGTCGATCGCAATAGGTTGCTCCGCAACCCAAAAATCACGAGCTTCTCTTGCCTTGCCCCAACAGGATGTTGGAGCCACATTTAGTGATTTGACTGACTGTGGTGATTGGTAGAGTGAAACTACCTGTAGCAAGGACGCGTACGGCATTGGTTGTATCACTCCCCCACCCACACTGAACATACACAACTAAGGGAGGAGGGGAGGGAGGGAGTGTATTTCAACCATTATTCACTCCTATCTTGTTCTGTCACACCGGACAAGATACGTACGCGAAAGTAAAACATTTACCAAATTTCAATGTACCTTGCATTCCATTACCGGTTATTGTTCGCGCTTCAACAATATTTGGAGCTACGGGACTGCCATAACATAATGTGGCAGGGCAGCCAAGGCATATCTTGTTGTCTTTTCTTGTCTGGTTGTCATAACACGGCATCGGTCAGAGATGAGCATCCGAGGGGCCAAGAGATGAGCAACCGACGGGCCAAGCGATGAGCAACCGACAGGCCAAGAGATGAGCAATCAACAGGCCAAGTGATGAGCAACCAACAGGCCAAGAGATGAGCAACTAATGGGCAAATGAAGGGCAAAGAGATGAGCAACCGACAGGCCATGAGCAACCAACAAGCCAAGAGATGAGCAACTAATGGGCAAGCAATGAGCAACGGGCGGGCCAAGCGATGAGCAACCAACAGGCCAAAAGATGAGCAACCAACAGGCCAAGAGATGAGCACCCAACAGACCAAAGATGAGCAACTAATGGGCCAAGAGATGAGCAACCGAAGGGAAAAGAGATGAGCAACCGACAGGCCAAGAGATGAGAACCAACAGGCCAAGAGATGAGCAACTCATGGGCAAAGCGATGAGCAACGGATGCGCCAAGCGATGAGCAACCGACGGGTCAAGCGATGGGCGACCAACGGGCCAAGCGATGAGCAACTGACCGGCAAAGGGATGAGCGATCGATCAGCCAAGAGACGAGCAACTGACGGGCCGAGCGACGGGCAACCGACGGGCCAAGAGATGGGCATCTTACGCGCCGAGCGATGAGCAACAGATGGGTTGACGAGGAGCAATCGATGGGTCAAGCGATGAGCAACCAATGTGCCAAGAGATGAGCAATTGATAGGGCTAGTAACCCTCGATTGGAGGCATTTCCTCAAGCTCTCTTACAATGCGTATTGTTATGCGACATTATGCCTACGAACCAGTATTTCGTTGGATCCACAAATCTTGCAAACGAGGCATGCCGTACTGCTCTGGTCGGCGTAGTCGGCCGCTCCACCACAATTATATACGATTCTGGGCCCTTTCGTTCCTATGGCTTACGGGTGGAATCGCAACTATGAAAGGTTACTCAATACGTGCCTTCATCTGTGACGCGCCTTCATTCATACAAGGTCATGATGCACCCTGGACAGATTTGCAATCTATCGTATTGCACATATCTGCTACGACGTTGTTTAGCTTTGTATGTCAAGCCCACCACCACCGCACCAGTTATTGACGTAGCCAAATGGTACCCTTTCCTCAAAATTTGGTCCGTCACCTCCAGTTTCACAACTGCTACTGTATGAGCTAATGACCCTATACCTCAATATTCTGCAAAGAGCATGGAAATAGCGGCTTCAGTCTTCATGCAACACTGGCAACTTAATGAATGACAGATGGGCCGTCTTCAACAGCAACCTTCTCCACCTTTCGCTCCAGCACAAAAATCACTTCAAACCACAGTCTTCCACCCCACCGACAACCCTCGGCACAGACATCTACCTCAAGGAAGGAGCAACTCGCATAACATCGTCGACGTGGAGTGCAACGACCGTCATTGACAGCCAATCTCACTGGACATCGCCATCAACCGGCTCCACTATCCACACTTCGTCCGCAGATGCACATGTCTCAGAAGACCCAATTGAAATGAAGCACGTTGCCTTGCAAGGAACAGAAAGCAAGCTTTCTCAATATGAAATTTTTTGAAAGTGTGAAACACTTTCTAAAAATGATTATTTTGAAAGCGCAGCTGACTGTAGTGAAGCAAGGCAACTGCAAATGCAAATTTCCGAGTACATAACGAGGGTTGGAGGCCATTTGGCCTCCACCCACGTCTTCATTTCGGAACTTTACAGTTCCGCTTCCCCCCCACCCGCCCCTAATTGATCTCTATGTGTTGTTTTAGTTGGACGAGAATGTTGTAATTACCCAATTGAAATGAAGCACGTTGCCTGAAATGAAGCACGTTGCCTTGCAAGAAACAGAGAGCAAGCTTTCTCAATATATAGCAAACCCTAACTGGGTTGTACTCGCTATAGAGCACCCCACTACAGGCTAGATAATAACATTCTGACACACCCCCATAGCCAAAGTGGGGTGTAATCAGCACAATAAGCAAGCAAAGCTAGAGGCTATCACAGAGGGCAAGTGAGGAGGAGAGACTGTGGGGCGAGAAGATGGGAGGCGACGGCTGAAGCTGCAGACACACGGGCAACAGGAGGACTGGCACAGTGGCTACCGGCGCACGAGGGCACCGGACTACAGGGAGTAACAGGCTCTGCGGCGCGGCAGGAGCAACGGACCCACAGGCGACTGGCACAGCAAGGCTCTCTGGGCTACCGAGAGCACGACGGCTCCGGACTACAGGCGCTGCGAACGACACGACGGCGGCCTCCACGCAACTTCCCCCAACTGTCCCATCCCCCTTTCACACACACCCCCTGCTGCACCCCTAGCTCCAATCTCACGGCACCCCCCTTAAACCTTAAACCCCTGGCTCCCACACACCCACCCCCCTGAGCGGCAGCTGCAGCAGCGGGAGACGGAGGAGGAGGAGGAGTAGGGAACGGTGCACAGAACCGGCACCCCCACAACCGCCACCCCCACACTCCTCACCCCCAAACCCTAAAACAGGTGACACGGGGTAGGAGCGCGGGGGACGGCGAGGGGGACGGCGCGCGGCCCCCAGGGCGCCACCACGGGGCAGCGAGGGGGCCACGCGCGGCTCCCCAGGGCGCCGTGACGGGGCAGCGGGGGGGTCGCGCACGGCTCCAGGGGTGGCGCGCGGGGCCCCGGGGGCGACGCGAGGGTCGACGGGGGTGGCGCGTGGGTCCCGCGGGGCAGAGCGAGCGCCGACGAGGGGCGCGCGCGGGTCCCCTGAGGCGACGCGAGGGCCGACGGGGGTGGCGCGCCGGTCCCCTGAGGCGACGCGAGGGCCGACGGGGGGGGCGCGCCATGTAGGAAACCGCCGCGCGCCTCGGGGCACACGGCGGGCAGAAAACCGCCGCGCGCCTCGGAGCGCACGGCAGGAAGAAGACGGCGCGCGCCCGAGGCGCGCGAGAAGCAGAACAGCAGCGGAAGCAGTTAGGTGGCGGGCCCACCCACAGGATCGACCCAAGGGGGTCGACCTGCTCTGATAGCATGTCAAAACTAGAAGACAGAAACAAGAATGAAGAAAGGAGGGGTTTCACTAGCAGCAGTTGGGATACATATAGCTGTCAGAAATAACTGAGCAGGAATGAAATGAACTAGCACAGAGTTTGGTACAAGTAGGAAACCCTAACTTTGTGTACCCTCTAAGGTGTAACCCACTACAGCCTACACAATATAAACATGCAATGTTTGACACACCCCCATAGGCGCAGTGGGAGACAACCACAGGGTCACAAGACCAGTCAAAGCAAAGCAAAGCAAGCTCAGGGTGGATCTCAAGGATTCCACACAAATTCCGAGCACAAGCAAGCGGTCACAAGACCAGTTCACATGCAGGTTTATAACAAAGCAAGAGATACAGTGATCACAACCTAGCAAAAGTAAACAAGTAGGCATATATACATAGTGATCACAGTACAAGCAAGGTCAAGAGGTAAGCAAGTGAGGCCCAGTAGGTACAAGGCCTAGCAGAGTGCAAAAGCGCTGATGGTCACAAGGCTGAAGCGCCTTGGTGAACACATCAGCAGTGTTGGCCTCCGTGGCCACGTAACGCAGACAAAGCTGACCACGCTGCTGCAGCTCTCGAGCAAGGAAGTACCGCAGAGCGATGTGCTTCGTTCTGTGCTCCAGTCTGTGCTCCTCACACAAGGCAATGGCAGCCTTGTTGTCGACGTACAGCACTGGAGGAGAACGAGGCCGCTCTCCGAGGTCGGTCAGCAGGTAGGTCAGCCAGCGTAGCTCCTGAGCAGCCATGGCTGTGGCGTAGATCTCAGCCTCACAACTGGAGCTGAGAACAGAGGAAGAGCGAGTAGAACGCCAAGAAACTGAGCCAGAGCCAAGGCTGAAGGTGTAACCCTGGGACGACCGCTGAGTAGCCTGGTCGTCTGCCCAAGAAGCGTCTGAGTGCCCTGTGAGAACAACCCGGTCTCGCCCTCCAAGCACAAGCCCCATGCCCGACGTACTGCACAAGTAGCGCAACACCCTCTTAGCAGCATCCATGTGCTCCTTCCGGTGACGGCCAGGAGCGACATAGCGTGCTAGGATGCTAAGAGGGTATGCAAGGTCAGGTCGAGTGCAGGTCATCAGGTACATGAGGCAGCCCACAAGCTCTGGATACGGGCCACTCGGCTCTACGGACTCATCCGAAGGCAGAGCTGAGAGCGAGTGACCGGTAGGCAGAGGAGTGGACTGAGGCGAGGAGTACGTGAAGCGGAAGCGCTGGAGAACCTGCTGCACCATGTGTGACTGAGTCAGGGTGATGGTGCGCCGTGCTCTGTCCCGGGTGATCCGCAAGCCAAGATAGCTCGTCAGTTCACCCAGGTCTGTGCACGTGTGTCTCCTCTGCAGCTCCGACTTCACGTGAGCGAGTGCCGCGGTGTCAGCAGTGGCAAAGACCAAGTCGTCGACGTACACGAGGATGTAGAAAGGCGGCAGCGAGGTGTCGGTGCGTAGAAACAGCGACGGGTCAGCAGTAGAGGGAGCGAACCCAAGAGCCGCAAGTGTCGTCCTCAGTGTGTCGTGCCACTCACGTGGCGCCTGGCGGAGACCGTAGACCGGCCGCTGAAGCCTCCACTGGGTGCCAGGAGGAACTGACCCAGTGAAGCCAGGGGGGCGGCGCAGCCAGATCTCCTCGTGCAGGCTGCCCTGCAAGAAAGCAGTGCTGAAGTCAAGAGAGTGAAGCTCGTAGTCGCGGTGAGCGGCTATGTGCAGCAGTACCCGAAGAGTAGTCATCTTCGGGGTGGGGGAGAAGGTCTGAAAGAAGTCTACTCCCTCTCGCTGACTGAAGCCTCGAGCCACGTAGCGCGCCTTGAAGACAGGCGGAGAACCCGGCGGCCGCTTCACCCTGAAAATCCACATGCCACTGACGATGTTCGCCCCAGGAGGGGGAACCTCGTCTACGTAGGTGCCTGTGGACTTCCAGGAGGCCATCTCTGCGTCCATGGCTGTCTGCCACTGAGAGGAGTAGGGACCCGCCATCGCCTCAGCGTAAGAGCGTGGGGTCGGGATGTCTGGTGCATCCGGGTCTCCCTCAGGGGCAACTAGCAAGGACACGAGACGGGGCAAAGCAGCAGCAAGGCAGTGGAACTCCTCCTGTCTGTCCTCAAGGACGTCCGTGCCGAGGGCACACTCACCCCCGACGGACGGAGGACAGGCAGACGCAGACTCAGACCTAGCGACAAGGCTGGCAGCGTAGTCTAGGCGACAGCGAGCAGCAAAGTCAACCAACTCAGCGACCAGAGCAGACGCAGCAGAGGACTCAAAGGTCGGGTCAGTGACAACTGTAGCGAGGAGACGCGTAACAGTGGGACTGGCAGCACGACGGGAGTCAGACTCCGGGTCAGGAAGAGTAGGAAGAGAGGACGCAGGAGGAGACGGCAGCGGGACACGCTGCGGAGCAGTGGAGGGACGCAGAGTCATGTAGTGAGTGCCAGGGACAGGAGGAGGACGCTCACGTGGGACACGACGACCAGTGCGAGCAGTACGAACAGGCGACGCAGGACGAGACTCAGGCTCACGACGCTCTGTAAGACCTCCTGTGGGACCAGCGTAAGGAGAGGGAGCAGGGAGAGGCGAGGCAGGCGGTAACTGTGACTGCGGCTGGACAGGCAGAGGACACTCGACGGAGGGAGGAGGACTAGGAGGAGGAGCCTGACCAAGAACCTGCTGAAGGAGCGGTACGAAGTACGGTCGCGGCCGCGCAGCGTCTCCAGAAGCAGCAGGGACACCAGTGGCAGTCCCAACGCCCGAGTCCTCAGCACCAGCAGCAGCTCCAACGCCCGGGTCCTCAGCACCAGCAGCAGCGCCACCGGTCGGGTCCTCAGCACCAGCAGCAGCTCCAACGCCCGGGTCCTCAGCACCAGCAGCAGGGCCACTGGTCAGGTCCTCAGCACCAGCAGCAGCGCCACCGGTCGGGTCCTCAGCACCAGCAGCAGCTCCAACGCCCGGGTCCTCAGCACCAGCAGCAGCTCCAGCTCCCGGGTCCTCAGCACCAGCAGCAGCTCCAGCGTCCGGGTCCTCAGCACCAGCAACAGCACCACCGCTCGGGTCCGCAGCACCAGGAGCACCACTACGAAGACTGCAGCGCCGCGTGTACCACTCGCGGATCACCTGAATGGGGGGGAGCTCCTGGGTAGGAGGGGAAGTACCGGGACGAGCTCCAGCAGCACCTCTCCAGAGGCGGCAGTACTCGAGGTACCTCTCCTGCAGCTGCTGGGAGGAGAGGGCTCCTCCAGGTGGAGCACGCTCAGGCTCAGCACCCCCAGACTCAGTACCCCCAGACTCAGCACCCCCAGACTCAGCACGTCCAGACTCAGCACCCCCAGGCTCAGTACCTCCAGGCTCCGCACCTCCAGGCTCCGCACCTCCAGGCTCAGCACCCCCAGGCTCCGCACCTCCAGGCTCAGCACCCCCAGGCTCCGCACCCTCAGACGCAGCACTCCCAGGCTCAGCACCCCCAGACGCAGGACTCGAGTCAACAGCTACCTCGACAGGCTCACCCGGGTCTACCTGGGACACACCTGAGGGAGCGGCACCCTGAGGGGGGAGGGGGTCTGGTACCTCAGCACCTGGAGCGAGGAAGAGAGGGGGGGGGGGAGCGGGGCAGTGCGGTAGGGGAAGAGGCGGTAGAAGGGGACGGACTCGTCAAAAGTGACGTCCTGAGAGGCCAGAACCCGGCGCGAGGTGACGTGGTAAAACTGCCATCCAGGCGCGTCGGGAACAAAGCCAAGAAAGACACAGGGAACAGCGCGACGCGAGAGCTTGTCCGCGGACGTGTCGCGGACAAAAGCTCGAGATCCCCAGACCCGGAAACGCGACGCATCGCCAACCTCTCCCGTCCACCGTAGAGTCGGGGAAGTCTCCGGCAAGGAGACACGGGGCCAGAGGTTGAGCTGATGCGCTGCGTACCGGACCGCAAACGGCCACAGAAAGTGGGGAGCAGCCGCATGGGTCAGGGAGGTACGAGCGACCTCCATGACTAAGCCAATGCGGCGCTCAGCAACCCCATTCTGCTGTGGAGAGGCCGGAAGCGTGTACGACTGCTCAATGCCGTGCTCAGCACAGTAGGCTGCCAAGAGGTCGGAGGCGAACTCACCACCCCTGTCAGAGTGCAAGCGCAGGACAGGAAAGTCCGAGTGAAAGCGCTCGCCTAGCTGGAGACGGGCTCGGCTGATCCAGGGGATCAAAACACCAGGGACGTCACCCTTGGCGCGCAAGGGGAAGACCGTGGTGTAGCGCGAGTAGTCGTCAACAACTATCAGGAAGTACCTCTCCTGACCCTGACCACGGACGCGGGCTGGGCCCCACACGTCCATGTGGAGCGTCTGCAGGGGAGCGGTCGTCGGGGGAAAGGAGGAGGAGTGAGGAGCGGCGCGCTGCCGCCCCTCGACACAGGGAATGCAGTCAGGAGCAGGGGAGTCAGGAAGGGGAGGGAGCACCCTGGGAAGACCAGCAACAAGGTCCCGTTTGTGCATGGCCCGCAGGCGCTGCACAGACGGGTGACCAAGGCGGTGGTGCCAGAGGACGGTGTCGTTCGCCAGAGAGCGACACGAGCAGGGGGCGGACAGCTGACCTGACGCTGACGCAGACGCAGCTACCTGAGGGGACTCAGTGGTCAGTGTGTACAGGTCAGACCCCGGCTCTCGAGTGAAAGTAGCCAGGTGGCGGCCCGTCCGAGCACACGTGCAGTGAGTCACACGCTCGTAGGCAGGGGTGAACTGGTGAACACCCGAGTCCTGGAGCGCACTACCTGCCACCAAGTTCGTGGAGAACGAGGGGAGGTAGAGACCTGAGAGCGTGCCGGACGGAACCGCTGGACACGGAAGGGTGGTGGAGGAGGTGGCAAGGACCGGACCCCCAGAGGGGTCAGCAAGAGAGACAGCAACCGGCCGAGCTAGAGGCTCAAGGACAGTGCGGTCACGAAAGAAAGAGCGAGAAGCACCTGAGTCCAGTGTGAAGGTGTGCAGTGCTGCAGTCGACTCAGTACCAGGGGGCACAGACGCACAAGCACCTAGAGCAGCAGCTGCAGTAGTACCTGTGGAAGCAGACACACTAGCACCTAGAGCAGCAGCGGGGCTGGCCTGAATGCCCGGGTCGGGCGGAACACGCAAGTACTGAGCACCCTCTCCACTAATAGACATCGCATACATGGCAGTGAGAATAGCATCAAAGTCAAGTGCCCAAATATCAACACCCTTCCTGAGCAGATCAGCCCAGCGCGGCAGCTCACCCCCACCAGGAAACTGAGTGCGCCACGCATCGTTGAGGCGGGCGAAGCAGCGCTCCGTCTGGTGCGGCCCCCCACACGTCTGGCCAGTGCGGTCACCTGTACGAATAACGTACTGGCAGGTGACGCTGCGCCGCGCATACCACTCACGGGCGGCCTGAAGGGTCGGGGCAGGCTGCTGACTCTGACCGCCCCCCGGGCCTCCACGACCACCACCCCCACCGCCGCCACCCCGGCCACCTCCACCCCTGCCGCTGCCACGACCACCTCCGCCTCCGCTGCCACCTCCGCCCCTGTCACCACTCCCAACACCGCTGTCACCTCCACCACCGCCGCCACTAGCCTCTCCAGTCGCACCTCCACCGCCACCACCTCCACCCCCGCCTCCTCCGCCACCACCCCCACTCCTGCCACTCCTGCCCCTGCGTCGTCCGCCTGAAGCAGACGCAGCCCCGACCTTCTCAGCACCAAGGAGGTCGACAGCAGCAGCAGAGGCGACAGAGGGGAGGAGGGGGGAAGGGGAGCACCCCTCAAAGAAGGGGCCGCGGGGGTCGCCACGAGAGGTGCCTACAGCGACGATACTAGCCTCGGCTGCAAGCAGTTCCTTCTCGAGGAGGGCTATGGTGAGCTCAGTGGGGGAGCGAGAGAGGAACTGGTCCCTGACAGGGCGCAGAGAGTCAGGGAGGCGGGTGACAACGTGGTAGAGAGTGATCCAGAGCGGGGGGGGGTTGCTAGCGAGGAACTCATCAGGCATGGCAGCGCGAAAGCGAGCCTCACTAGTCTTAAGGTGGGTGATGAGGTCTGCGACAGTGTGAAAAGAGGCTAGGTCGGGGAACAGGTAGGGGAGAGTGAGGCGGCCTAGTGTGGCAGAAGCGGGTGAGGAGTAGCGGGCCACTACAGCTGTGTAGAGGTCCTTAGCAGTCTTGCACTGGCCGAAGTGCTCGCGCTCATCTAGCGGCAGGGAGTTGCGAATAGCAAAGCGAGCGTGCGCGTCACGGGTCTGCCACTGTGAGCGCTCAGCTGGGGGGGCAGTAGCGAGTGGGGCGGTCGCATGGCCGAGAGCGTGGTCGTACAGTGTAATATCTTCCTTGGCAGTGAGCTGTAGGAAAAGGTGCAGGTCATCTAGCCAGGTTTCGAATTTGACCGGACGGCCCTCGGCGTCGAAAGCTAGAACAGGAGGACTAGCCATAGTGACAGCGGCAGTAGTAGAAGCAGTAAAGTCACTGAACAGGCGTGCGCAGGGTCAGCAGGGCCGGTGGGGCCTACGGACTGTAGTGGCGCACAAGCAGCAGTAGCAGGAAGTGTAGTAGTAGGATCTGCAGTGGTGCACAGGCGCAGCAGGCGGCAGCGAGAGCCGGCGCAGCAGGGGCGGGCTCAGCAGCGGTGATACGCGGGCGGCAGCGGGCGCAGCAGCGGCGGTGCGCGGGCGGCGGCGGGCTCAGCAGCGGCGGTGCGCGGGCGGCGGCGGGTTCAGCAGCGGCGGTGCGCGGGCGGCTGCGGGCTCAGCAGCGGCGGGCCGGGAGCAGTGCGGGCAGCGTGCGGGCCGGCGGCGGTCAGCGCACGAGCCGCGCAGGCTCAGCGCGGGCTGCGCGGGCTGCTCGCGGGCTGCGTAAGCGGGTCGCGGGCGGCTCGCGGGGGTTCGCGGGCAGGTCGCGGGCTGCTCGCGGGCAGTTCGCGGGCTGTGCGCGGGCTGCGCGGGCTGGTCGCGGGCTGCGCAGGCGGGTCGCGGGCTGTGCGCGGGCGGTTCGCGGGCTGTGAGCGCGGCGCGCTGTGCGGTTCGCGGGCGGCGTGACGGGGCCGATCGGGGCGCTAAGGGGCGACGCGACGGGGGCCGTGAGAGGCCGCTAAAAAAAAAATTTCGACGGGGCCGCAGGGCCGCTAGATCGTGCTAGATCGACGGGGCCAGCGGGGCCGGAAACAAGCGAAGGTAAGCAGGTAGGTAAGTCGGTGGGCCCTAAGAACAGTCCTAGCGAAGGACCTGCTCTGATACCATGTCAGAAATAACTGAGCAGGAATGAAATGAACTAGCACAGAGTTTGGTACAAGTAGGAAACCCTAACTTTGTGTACCCTCTAAGGTGTAACCCACTACAGCCTACACAATATAAACATGCAATGTTTGACAATAGCAAACCCTAACTGGGTTGTACTCGCTACAGAGCACCCCACTACAGGCTAGATAATAACATTCTGACATAATTGTGTCAAATGTGTAGCCTGTAGTGAGGCTTGTCTTAGGGGGTACATCTGTTAGGGTTTCTATATGTACCCCAACCACATCAATGAAACACAACATTCTCTCATTCTAACATGGTATCAGCTAGTTGGATCCTATTGGATCCCGATCCTCCAGTTCCCGTTCGTTACGCCCGAGCCTCTCGTTACTGTTACGCCCGAGCCTTCCGTTAGCGGTAGATCGCATGGTCGCGCCTTCTCCCCCGCTTCTCGTCGCGTCGCCCTGGCCCGTCGCCCTAGCCGCGCCCTAGCCCGTCGCCCTGCCCACGCCCTAGCCCGTCGCCCTAGCTCGTCGCCCTGGCCCGTCGCCCTGGCTGCGCCCTAGCCCGTCGCCCTAGCCCGTCGCCCTGGCCCGTCGCCCTGGCTGCGCCCTAGCCCGTCGCCCTAGCCCGTCGCCCTAGCCCATCGCCCTGGCCCGCGCCCCAGCCCGTCGCCATGGCCCGCGCCCTAGCCCGTCGCCCAGGCCCGCGCCCCAGCCCGCCCCAGCCCGTCGCCCCAGCCCGTCGCCCAGGCCCGCGCCCTAGCCCGTCGCCCTGGCCCGCGCCCCAGCCTGTCGCCCCAGCCCGCGCCCTAACTCGTCGCCCTGGCCCGTGCCCTAGCCCTTCGCCCAGGCCTGAGCCCTAGCCCGTCGCCCAGGCCCGCGCCCTAGCCCGTCCCCCTGGCCCGCGCCCTGGCCCGTCGCCCCAGCCCGCGCCCTCGCCCGTCGCCCTTGCCTGCGCCCTAGCCCGTCGCCCAGGCCCGCGCCCCAGCCTACGCCCTACCTCTGCCGCCCGGCGCCTTTGCCCTACCCGCCCGGCGCCCCTGCCCTAGACCGCTCGCGCGCTCCTCCCCTAGCCCACGTGCACCTGCCCTAGTCCGCCCGCACGCACCTGCTCTTCCCACCCGTTCCCCCCTGCCTTACCCGCCCGCTGCGACCTGCCTTCCTAGGCTGTTACACCTGTCGCTGCGCCCTGCTTTCCCTGCCGCTTCGGTTTGCGAACAATGGAGACACCTCGCGTCCTTCGTTTCGATGCTGACGGTCGCCCGCTCGATTTCTCGGTCTGGCTCCTCCGCGCGCGTCGCCTGCTAGAGAGTCAGGTCCAGTCGGGAGAGACCCTCTGGGCGCACGCTGCTGGTGTTCTTCCTGCGCCCCCCGACCCCACGCCATTAGGCCCGGACCCAGACGACACTGCCCGCGACCGCTTTGACCGCCAGCGTGCCGCTCTTACGGCGTGGACGTCGCGTGACGCTGCGGCCTGCATCGCCCTCAGCAGCCTCCTCCCTGAGTCTGAGGAGGTTCACTTCACTCAGGTTCGCTCTACTAGCGTGTTCCTGACTGCGATTAAGGCCCGCTACGCTACTCCCGCTACTGTCTCTCTTGGTCGTCTTTTCCTCCCGTTCCTGTTCCCTGATCTCGCTTCGTTTGAGCGCTCAGCTGACTTGGTCGCTCACCTCCGCTCGCTTGACTCTAGCTACCGCGCTGCCTGCACTGACGCACAACTCGCACTGCTCCCTCCCCCGATGGCGATTACTATCTATTTCATCGCCACTAGCCTCCCTGACCGCCTTGCCTCTGTTCGTGACGCGCTTCTTCTGAAGCACCCTACTAAGCTCACTATCGAGGTCCTTGAGTCCGCACTCAAGGACGTCGAGAGCAACCTTCGCTCTGTAGCCGCTGCCTCTGGTGCTGTCTCCCCCCCCCACTGTTCCACGGGTGCACAGTTCCACAGCTGCCCACCTTTACTGCCTCTCTAGCCACGGCTGCCACTGACGTCACTGCAGCAGCTGCTACGACTTCCTCGCGGTCCCGGAGTAGGGGCACCAGGAAGGGCGGTTCGGGATCGGGCAATGGGGGTGGTGGAGGCGGAGGTGGTGGGGGTGACGTCGCGCCTGGGGGTGGTGGAGGAGCTGGGTCTGGAGAGGCGTCCTGAGCGGCGACCACTGACTCCCCTGCTGATGCTGGCGACGTCCGCGTTCGTCAGTCGCCCCCTGGACTCCCGGCCGCGGCGGGTGGAGCAGCGGCGTGGTACCTGACTCAGCGGCAGCAGCAGCAGCAGCAGCAGCCCCTCACCTCCCAGCAGCCTTCGCAGCAGCAGCGACTGCAGCCGGCTTCGGGGTTAGGGCAGCGTCAGCCCCAGCGCAGTGCTGTTCACCGTTCGTGCACCTATCAGGTTCTGACAGGTGCGCACCGCGGCCGGTCGTGTGGCCGCACTCACCCTCCTGGTCAGTGTTTTGCTCAGCTCACTGACACGGTTCGTCTGGCCTACGGGGTTGGCGGTCCTGCCCCTGACTGGCTTCCTCTTGTGTCGCAGCACGGCTCCGCTCTGTGGGGCATGTCCGCTGCGCAGCTTGTTGATCTGTTAGGAACTCTTCCTGCTATGTATGTTGTTGTTGACTCTAGTGTTTCTGACTCTGTTTACTCTGGTGTTGTTAGCTTAGGTGCTAGCCTTGCTGAGTTGCCTGTTGCTAGTGTAGGTTCTTGTTTAGACACTAGTACAGCGACTACCTCGGAGGACACGTCGCTGTCATTCACACTGGACTCTGGAGCCTCGCACTGCTTCTTCCGCGACCGCACGACACTCACACCTCTACCGGCGCCCGTTTTTGTAGCGCTAGCTGATCCCACCTCGGGACCAGTCCTTGCGCGCCATACTACCACTCTTCCGTGCCCTGCTGCTCCCTCCGGGTCCCTTACCGGGTTTCACGTCCCCTCGTTCTCGAGGAACTTGGTGGGCGTACGACCCCTTGTGAGCCAGCACGTGGGTGTGTGGATTGAACCCTTAGGCGAGACAGCAGTGTGTGTTGACGGGGATTCTTACCAGCCCCTTGCCACCTTTACTGCTGAGCCGGGCTCCGGTCTCTACACCCTCCACACGCGCCCTGGTGAGTAGCAGCAGCAGCCGCAGCAGCAGCAGCAGCAGCAGCAGCAGCAGCAGCAGCAGCAGCAGCAGCAGCAGCAGCAGCAGCAGCAGCAGCAGCAGCAGCAGCCGCAGCTGTCGCAGCAGCAGCAGCAGCCGCAGCAGCCGCCGCCGCGGGAGCTCCTCCTCCCGACCCCTGTCCCTCCCCCCTGTCTCCTCCCTGCGTCTCACAAGGTTGTTCCGTCCCCTCAGGTAGTCGTGTCTATTCTAGTCGATGCGTCTTGCTCCTGCCGGTCGCTTGCCCACCCCACCGTTCTGTGGCACCACCGGATGGGGCACCCGTCGCTCCCTCGTCTTCGCGCCATGTCTAGTCAGCGTCTTGTCCTAGGCCTCCCGCGTGTCTTGCCGTCGCTGCCGCCCTCGCTTGCGCCTCCTTGCGGTCCTTGCGTCGAGGGTCGGCTGCGCGCCACCCCTCACTCCTCCTCCCTTCGTCCGGCCACCGAGCCTTTTGAGACGCTCCACTTGGACGTCTGGGGCCCCTCTCCTCGCCCTGGCCCTGAGCGTGAGCGTTTCTTTTTTGTGGTCGTTGACGACTACTCCCGCTACACCATGGTATTCCCCCTGGCGAAGAAGTCTGAGGTGACTTCTACGCTGATCAGGTGGTTGCTTTCCACTGCGGACACTCGTGGTCGTCGTGTCAGCTGTCTGCACTCTGACCGTGGGGGTGAGTTTCGCTCAGGCATTCTCGCTGGATTCTGTCGCGAACAGGGCATTCGTCAGTCCTGGACGCTTCCGGAGTCCCCACAGCAGAATGGGGTTGCTGAGCGCCATGGAGAATAGGCTTGGTCATGGAGATTGCGCGCACCTCCTTGACTCACGCCCGTGCCCCCCATTTTCTGTGGCCCTACGCGGTTCGGTACGCCGCTCACCAGCTGAACCTCTGGCCTCGTGTCTCTCGGCCAGAGGTTTCACCGACCAGTCTTTGGACCGGGTCCCCTGGTGTTGCGTCGAGGTTTCGTGTCTGGGGTTGCTTGGCTCTTGTTCGCGACACCTCCGCGGACAAGCTCTCGCCTCGCGCCGTTCCCTGTGTCTTCCTTGGTTTCCCTGAGGACTCCTCTGACTACACCTTTTACCACCCTCCTTCTCACAGGTTCTTTGACTCCCGTGACGTTCGTTTTGAGGAGTCCGTCCCCTTCTACGTCAGGTACCCCTCTAGAGGTCTCCCGGTTCCTCCCCCTCCTCTCTTCCTGGCTCCCGCCCCACCTCCTGCTCCCCCGGTACAGCCTCCCCCCCCTGGTCCAGCCCCGTCAGGTGTGTCCCACGCTACCCCTCCCCCCTCGGTAGCCCCTCAGGTACTGTCTCCTTCCCCGCAGTCCTCCTCGCAGCCTGCTGCAGTCCCGGCCGGTGCTCGCTCTAGAGGAGTTGGAGTTGGAGTTGGAGTTGGAGTTGAGAGCGTACCTGTGCTGGGCCCTGGTTCTGGGGGTGCTGGAGTTGCGGGTGAGCTTGAGACTACAGGAGAGTCTCCGCTTCCGGGAGCTGGTGCTGGTGACACGTCTGGGGGTGCAGTTTCTGGTGAGCCTGGCCGGGTTGCGGTTCCTGGTGCTGACTCTGGGGGTGGTGCACCTGGTGTTCCTAGTGGCGGTCCTGCGTCTGCTGCCGCCCAGGACGCTACACCTCCTCCCCACCCCTACCCGACCCGCCACCAGGCTCGTGTTCGTCGTGCTCGTGAGGAGCAGTTGGAGTTGGAGAGAGAGAGAGAGAGAGAGAGAGAGAGAGAGAGAGAGAGAGAGAGTTGCAGCAGCAGCAGCAGCCGGAGCAGCTGTCGCAGGACGCTACACCTCCTCCTCCTGTCTCTGGTCTTCGGGCCCTCCGTATCCCCTCTCCCTCTCCTTCCTCCTCCCCCTCTCCTCCCGTGTCTGCTCCTCCCCTTCCTCCTCCTGACCCTTCGCCTCCTGTTTACGGCCCCACGTTTCCTCCTCCAGACTCCTCCCCTGCTGACTTCCCTCGTTCTCCCCCTCAGTTGTCTGCGACTCCTTCCCACACTTGGACCTCCCGTCGCTCTCCTCGTGCTCGTCCCTCGTCCCCTGTTGCTCTCACTGACCTCCGTACTGCCCTGTTCCGTTCTCCTCCGCCCAGTTCTCCTCCTTCTGTACTTCCTTCTCCTCCTGAGTCTGCCCTCACTGCTTCTCTCTCTACTCCCGTCACTGACTACTACCGTACCTACCGTCCTGTCCTCTCTCGAGTTCTCGCCTCTCTTGTTACCCACCCACGTGCCTCTCTGTCCTCTGTCTCCGCTCTTACTGCCGCAGTCACTGAGTTTGCCTCTACTCGCCGCCTTGACTACGCCACCGCTCTTGTGGCTGCTCCTCCTACCAGTCCTCTGGCCGTCGGGGGTGAGTTTGCCCTTGGCTGTGACGCCCTAGAGGACAGGCAGTTTGAGCTAGAGTTCCTGGCCGCCGCTTCCCCTCATCTCTGTGCCATGCTCCTCTCCCCTGAGGGAGACCCCGACGCCCTTGACATACCGACTCCTCGCACTTACGCTGAGGCAGTGTCAGGGCCTTGGGCCTCTCAGTGGAGAGCTGCCATGGACGCAGAGATGGATTCCTACAGATCCACACGCACCTACGTCGACGAGGTTCCCCCCCCTTGGGCGAACGTAGTCGATGGCATGTGGATCTACAGGGTGAAGCGGCCACCAGGATCTCCTCTCCTCTTCAAGGCGCGCTACGTGGCTAGAGGTTTCAGTCAGCGCGATGGAGTTGACTTCTTTCAGACCTTCGCGCCTACCCCGAAGGTGACCACTCTTCTGTCAGAATCCCAGCCACTAACCACTGGGATAAAAGGGCTTGTTTGTGTAGCGGGTGAGTGCGCCCATAACCCCCCAGGCCGACGTGCCTGTAACCCTTCCCTAGGATCATCGGGGATCCCCAGTGGACCTCTGACACCCCCCCGCACTGGGATGCCCGAAGTGCACACACCGGGAATCGAACCCGAGACCTTCGCTCTGATACCATGTCAGAATCCCAGCCACTAACCACTGGGATAAAAGGGCTTGTTTGTGTAGCGGGTGAGTGCGCCCATAACCCCCCAGGCCGACGTGCCTGTAACCCTTCCCTAGGATCATCGGGGATCCCCAGTGGACCTCTGACATCTTCGGGTGTTACTGCACGTAGCAGCACAGAGAGACTACGAGTTACACTCTCTAGACTTCTCCACTGCTTTCCTTCAGGGTAGCCTTCACGAGGAGGTCTGGCTTCGTCGTCCCTCTGCCTTCACTGGCTCTTTCCCTCCTGGGACCCAGTGGAGGCTGAGGCGACCGGTTTACGGTCTTCGTCAGGCTCCTCGTGAGTGGCACGACACCCTTCGTTCTACCCTGTCTGACCTTGGTTTCCAGCCGTCTTCTGCTGACCCTTCACTGTTCGTTCGTCGAGGTACCACACCGTTCTTTGTTCTTGTCTACGTCGACGACCTAGTGTTCGCTACTGCTGACAGGGTTGCCTTGGCAGACGTGAAGTCCGAACTGCTGAAGAGACACACTTGCACTGACCTTGGTGAGCTGCGCCACTACCTTGGCTTGCAGATCACCAGGGACAGAGCTGCTCGCACCATCACACTCTCTCAGTCACACGTGGTGCAGCAGGTCCTTCAGCGGTTCGGGCTTCAGCACTCCACAGTACAGCGCAGAGCTCTTGCTGTTGACCACAGACTCACTGGTCCTTTTCCTGACGAGCCGTTCGTGCCTAATGGTCCCTACGCAGAGCTGGTGGGTTGCCTCATGTACCTGATGACTTGTACTCGCCCGGACCTCGCCTTCCCTCTCAGCATCCTTGCGCGCTTTGTTGCGCCAGGGAGACACCGTCCTGTTCACTGGACGGCAGCTGTGAGGGTGGCGAAGTACCTAGCGACTACATCAGGCGTGGGGCTAGTTCTTGGAGGGCAGCAGTCTGTCGCACTTACTGGTCACTGTGACTCTTCTTACGCTGACGACGCCGAGACTCACAGGTCTACTCAGGGTTACTGTTTCAGTCTGGGTTCTGGAGCTGTTTCTTGGAGGTCCACGCGCTCCTCCTCGGTCTCGACCTCCACCGCTGAGGCTGAGATCTACGCTGGTGCCATGGCGGCACAGGAGCTGCGTTGGTTGACCTTCTTGCTCACTGACCTTGGTGAGAGGCCGAGCTCTGCACCGACCTTGTTCTCTGACAATTCTCCTTTGTCGTGAGCCACGACTGGAGAGCAGAGTGAAGCACATCAATGTCAGGTACTTTCTTCTGCGAGAGTTACAGAGGCGTGGACAGTCTCGTTTCAAGTTTGTGGAGTCCGAGGCCAACACTGCAGACATCTTCACCAAGGCGCTTCTGCCTTGTGACCACCAGAGGTGTTGTGTGCAGTTAGGCCTTGTTGACACTGGTTCTCGTCTTGTGTAGACTTGAGTTGACTGTTTGTTTTGCTTGTACACTTGCTGTGTATCTTTGTGAGTTCTTGGACTGGCCTTGTGGCCCCTGGTGTTTGTGCTCAGAGTGTGTGGTGATGTTGTGATCCACCCTGAGCTTTGTTTCTTTTGGACTGGTCTTATGACCGTACTCTGTAGGTCTTTGTTCGACACCCCTCACTTAGGCTATGGGGGTGTGTCAAATGTGTAGTCTGAAGTGAGGCTTGTCTTAGGGGGTACATCTGTTAGGGTTTCTATATGTACCCCAACCACATCAATGAAACACAACATTCTCTCATTCTAACAAATAGGCCTCAAACTTAGTCGTTTCTGGAGTCTATCTCTACAAAGTATACACTCTGTGGTCCTTGAATGCGAGTCTATTGAGAGAAAGCTTCCAGGAAATTTCCCTCCGATACACCCAAGTGGTGGAATACGAGACTAGCAGCACAGAAGCCGAGCTCAATGCATTGGCTTGGACACAAGAATACACTGTTTGTACATCAAAACTATGCATGTTGAATGTGTGTCCGCTGAAGCGTGAAACAATGTCGGAAAGTGCGTTTTTTACGGATCGCCCATTTTGTCTACGAATCGCATAGCGAGTCAGTGCAAAAAACAAATTTTACCACATGTTTCGTATCGCACTTCAGGTTGCTCACAGTTGCGTGTCTCTTCCCCGCGCCAAAACGCACGAAATATTCAATAGAATATGTTATGAATAGTAACATATAATTGGGCACTCCCAACCGCAGCTAAGTGAAGCACGCAGTATCGAGAATGAATGCGAGGAGTCAGAGTCAACCCGAAGCGACGCAGACAGTTAGAGAGGATCTGGACCGTCGGAGCAAACGGCATCGGGCACCTGCACGTTCGAGGGAATTGGCGGGAACAGTTTCGTAACTGTTCGAGTCGCACGGTCGATTTGAATTCGAATAAGGGAATGTACCCCTTAGATTACATGGCTAGCTAGCTCGATTCGAATTCCCCTGTAATTATATTTATACTTCTGTATTTGCATGTTTTAATCATCTCAAGCATTTTACATTCACTCTGCTATTGAGGTCAAGGGCCCACCACTGCTACCTATACGTGTGCGAACCTTCCTGAGGTGATCCTAGGGTCGATCAATCTTTGATCGTAACATGGTATGAGAGCGACTCGGGAAATCTTCGCACTGCCACCTCCGAAATATTCGACGAACGGAAAGTGGCGTCCGGCACACGCTCGCGTGTGAGAATGGCCGGAGGATCTGGTGGTCAGACGAATCTGACGGCTGAAGCGCAGACCAACCCGGCAGCGACAAGTGAGGATACGACGATGATTGGAACCGCCGTCCTCGCACAACTGCTTCAGCGACTCACCAGCCTGGAGCAAGGTCTCCAAGCATTGCGGACTGGCGACGCGGGAACATCCTCGCAACCCACTCAACCGGCCTCAAACGGCCAGAATACCGCCCCGCATACCTTCTCCCTCGACACAAATGGTTCAACCCCCAAGACTCCCCGTCCCAGCGAAGAAGCAATTCTCTCTGCGCAATCAAGGTTTCTCAGCATATAAAAAATAAAGACAAGTACCTGCTTTGACGGCAGAGATTTTTATACCTGGAGCTTCGAGCTGGAGCTCCTGTTGTAGAACGCTCAGATTTTTCATTTCTTCGACGGGAGTTACGCGTAACTCCAAGAAATTTTCGTCAACATCGTGCTTCAAGGGCTCGGCCCAGAGTGGCGGCCCTGCATGCCGCTTCTCCGACAGCAGGGGTTCATCTCGGAGGCCGCTCTTTGTGCCGCCCTTCTCGTCGAACAGAGGGACATGGATCAGCAACGACCAGCGCCGCAACGAGAACAAGAACGGCTCGGCTTCTACGCCAACAACACCGAAGAGCGATACCCGCGGCGCCTCTACTGCAAAATTTGCAGAAATTTCGGGCATTTGGCAGATCGATGTAAATACCGATCTCGCCCTCGCCAGACCAATCTGAGCAACTGGCCCGGCCGTCAAGACGCATGAGGCGACGTGCGTCCATCCTAGGGGTATCAGCCCCCTCCCGCGCGCAATCTGAACCCAGCGGTTCAGCATCAGCAGCAGCAGCCGTCGCCGCCTGCCCCAGTATGCAATGTCATGGGGAACATGGCCATGACCAGCGAATCGCGTCGTCGCCGCGTGCGCTCACCATCTCCTGAGCCAGCTCCGCATCCCATCGGCGCGTTCTCTAACAACAATTCTTTCAGCACGCGGCACGACTTCACCGACGACGACGACCAGGACTGGAACCTCCCAGTCCCGCTGCTCGAAAGTCCCCCGCACGTACCTGACATGTGGGAGGCGCCACTCGATTGGCTCTCGCGCGAGCAGTTCCTGAAGTTCGACACACCTCCCCTCGTCACGCCGCGACTGGCGCTGCTCGCACGTGACAACAGGAAGCGCTACAACACCTGGTACCTGGACAGCTGCTGCGGCCAGCATATGGTGGGCTCCGAGCGTTTCGTCTCCAACGCCGTCCCCACCCCTATGGTCACATATGTCACCGTGGCCAACAATACGCGCCTGCGCGCAAGCGCGCAAGGCATCATCGTGCTCAAGGCGCGAGGAAGCCGCACGCACATCTCTCTCAATGACGTGCTTATCATCCAGAACTTGCGCTTCAACCTGCTTTCCGCCACTCAACTCATGGACTGTGGTGTCGAACTCAGCACGGACCGCGAGACACGCAACATCCTGCTGCACTATGAATCGCTGACATTTTTCCGCAGGCAGATCGGAAGAGTGCACTTTGAAAATGGAGTGTATATCCTGGACTTCGACATTCCCGACTGCAGCGGCGATTAGAACGAGTTAATCGATCTCGTTCCACTGCGCTTCGAGCACATTCACCGCAGGGACTGGAAACACCCTGACGGAAGAGCGTGGGTGCCACATCATCCTCACCCACGTGATCTGGCGCTGCACGACCCTGACCCAGACCGCATCTGCCGTAACTGTCACACGCCTACAGCATCAACCAGCGCGATTGCCGGCCGTGGACTTGCCGCCATCGCCGAAGCAGAGCGACATGCACTGCCAGATGAAGTGATGTCGCAACTGGAACTCGAAATCGCAATGCACAGCGTGTTCGGAACGCCGGAAAACCCCCTCACCAGCTCGGCAACACAGCACCTGCAAGGCATGCTGCGCGGCACCAATGTCGGCACCTTCGACGCGCGCGGAATTGTGCGCCCCTACACACGGGAGGAATCCCAGAAGGCTTACCCCCACTGGCCCGACCCCTCAGCAAAAATATCGTGGCGGAAGAAGAGGAATTGGCGAGTCACGAAGCAGAGGAGCTCCGCCGACAGAGCCTTGCCGAGGCGCGCGGAACATTCGCATGGAGCGGATGGGGAGAAGAGGAAAACGCCTCCAATGAAGGGGGATGGGGAAGCGTCGGCGGAGGGGGCAAAAGCGAGACTGGCGGATGGGGCGCCACATCTGGCGGAGAGCCAAGCGGTTGGGTCGCTTCCGGTGAAGGTTGGGACGCTCCCCACGAGGACCAAAGGGGGGAGAAGAAGAAGCGAAACCAACTGTTGTTCCCCTTGGTCGCCCCCCGCGTCGTGCTCCACCCGCGCTACCTCCTCCTGACATTCCGTAGCACCGCGAACCCTGGGACACGATCGATTGGGGCAACGATTGGGACAGTCTACGGACCTGCCCCTGAACCACGTGAACCCACCTTCGTCCCTGGAACTATCCCTGGGACCAATATTTACCTCTCCGAAATCCGCGATAGAGTTCTTGGCGCTAATGCTAACTACCGCCAACAATGAAGACGAAGCAGTAGAAGAAGCAGCAGCAGAATCTGCCCCAGTACCTAACGAAGACCCTGAAGAAGCCCGCGCGCGCTACATGCGCACCTCAGGATTTCGCGCTGACGATGCACTCTGGCACCAGCGCCTCGGACATCCCTCACGCGCGACGCTGAAAAACTGCATCGACGCAGGAGTTTTTGCTCCTGGCGCACTCCTGCACCCAGTCGGCACTGAATTAAGAGGCGCAACTCATCCGCGCAACTGTACCGTCTGCCCTGAAGCTGCACTAAGCCACCAGCCGTTCCCACTGCTCGAGCCAGGAACCAATTGATACCCCAAGCGACTTCCTGAATGTGGGGCACTGCGGGGTCAACGACGAGCTATACACGCTCACCTTCATCGACGCCGGGACACGTTACGTGTGGGTCATAAATGTGGAAGCATGCAGCAGAGCATATGAGGCATTTCGCCTCTGGCTGGCGCACGCGCAGCGGCAATCTGGGGAGAAACTCAAGATCAAGCATTCGGACGGCGCAGCAAAGTTCAGGAGCAAGGAGCTGCAGGACTTCTTAGCGCACAAGGGGATCGAGCATCACATTTCTCTCCCCTACGCGCACCAGCAGCAGGGCGTAGCTGAGCGGACGAACCGCACGCTCATGACGAAGGTGCGGGCGCTGATGAAGCAATCGAAGCTGCCGCCGATCTACTGGACTTACGCGATGCACCACGTTGTGCGGGTGCAAAACCTGCTGTCAACAACAGCCATCACCGGCAACTCATCACCACATGTGAAATGGACCGGGACCAAGGGAGACACCTCCATGCTCCGCGTGTGGGGGTGCATGGTGCAATATCGCCCGCCAACTTCAACCAACTATTGGCAAATTCGCCAGCCGCGCGCGCTGGGGACTTCACCTCGTCATCAATCAGCCACGAGCACAAGGCATGGATCATTTTGGACCTGCTCAGCCAGAAAACTGTCGAAAAGAACAGACAGGAATGATTGAACTAGCAGTGAAAACAGTACAAGTACCTAACCCTAGAATTGTGTACCCCCTAAAGGCTAACCCACTGTAGCCTAAACAACCACAACATATATAATGTTTGACACACCCCCATAGGCAAAGTGGGGGAGAACAAGGGGTCACAAGACCAGTCAAAGCAAAGCACAAGCAAGCTCAGGGTGGATCTCAAGGGATACCACACAAATTCCGAGCACAAGCAAGTGGTCACAAGACCAGTTCACATGCAGTTTGATAATATAGCAAGAGGTATAGTGATCATAACCTACCAAGTAAAAGCATGCAGGTATATATATAGACTCATTGTCTGCGCCATGGACCCATTGTCTGCGCCATGGCTCTCCGTTTTTCTCTCCTACCAAGAACTTCAATTCAATTAACGTCTAACTTGTCAGTTACAGGTTACGAGTATCTTTTTGGAGTCTACACAACAAGAGCTCTTTGTCGTCACCAACATTGTGTTCACACAGAGAACATTTGGATGTCGACTAAACTCTTGAAAATCTCTGTTACTCGGCCAGATAACTCGTCACAAGTTTCAAGGCATCGTTCTGAAGGGTTTCTGATGGTAGAAGAGAGTCCAAGGCGTCTACGTCATCGTTTGAGAACAGTCAGAAGCGCAGATAACTCGAAAATCATATACAAGAAGGCTCCTCCGCGGAATGTTTTCCGGCTTTCGCTTTCCGCAGCCATTCTACATCAGTTGAAGGAATTTCGGCAGCGTGTGCCTTACGGAGACAGAAAGGCAGATTCGCTCTGCATATTCGCTCGACATGAATCTGGATTTATGCACGAATGGAAGAATGAGACGGCGGAGCACAACGAGTTGCCCTCTTTTAACGTAGCTGCTGATGCAACTGAAGACTATTTCTTATCTCTTAACACAAACCTGGATGGTGAGAACGCAAATGAAGGTGCGGCTGATCGAGAAGAACAACTCCGGATGGAATTTAAAGGAGGTAAGGACGAAGATTATTTTTCTGACACGACGACCCTAACGGATTCCGAGAATCTTCAAGAGGCATTCATGCAAATAGAGGACATTAATCTACGGCATGCTATGATCACGTTCCAGTCAAGTGGAAAGCCTGGAGGGGATTCAGGCAGGGTGAGACCAGATGCTGCAGTTTCCATTCGCTGGTGTCTTCCGAGGAGGTTCAGAAAATCTCCGATCACAATGCTCAAGAAGCAGCTACGAGTACACCCAAGAACCGCTCTGTACCACTCCCAAATTGAAGCAACAACCAGAGCAATCAACTTTCGAAGGAAAGAGAGGTCTGGAAGAAGCATGAAGCAACACACCTGGCAAAACACCACCCCTGTGACTGCGACGGATCTGAATTGTGCCAACAGCGCAATGGAAATTCTGGACGGTCAGGTTGCAATTTTTAGGCATCTTACTTTCAAACCACCGTAGAGGCATCCGCGAGGGTACGGTATGCTATATCTAGGCCCTCTAGCACGGTTACGACCGATGAGTGGTGTTTTAGCATTGTATAATGAAATTTCACCTCCTGCAAAAAAAAAAAAAAAAAAAAAAAAAAAAAAAAAAAAAAAAAAACAGTACAAGCAAAGTCAAGAAGTAAGCAAGTGAGGTCCAGTAGGCACAAGGCCTAGAAGAGTACAGAAGCGCTGATGGTCACAAGGCTGAAGCGCCTTGGTGAACACGTCAGCAGTGTTGGCCTGAGTGGCCACGTAACGCAGAGAAAGCTGACCACGCTGCTGCAGTTCTCTAGCCAGAAAGTACCGCAGAGCGATGTGCTTCGTTCTGTGCTCCAGTCTGTGCTCCTCACACAAGGCAATGGCAGCCTTGTTGTCGACGTACAGCACTGGAGGAGAACGAGGCCGCTCTCCCAAGTCGGTCAGCAGGTAGGTGAGCCAGCGTAGCTCCTGGGCTGCCATGGCTGTGGCGTAGATCTCAGCCTCACAACTGGAGCTGAGAACAGAAGAAGAACGTGTAGAACGCCAAGAAACTGAACCAGAGCCAAGGCTGAAGGTGTAACCCTGAGACAACCGCTGAGTGGCCTGGTCGTCTGCCCAAGAAGCGTCTGAGTGCCCAGTGAGAACAACTCGGTCTCGCCCTCCAAGCACTAGCCCCATGCTCGACGTACTGCACAAGTAGCGCAACACCCTCTTAGCGGCATCCATGTGCTCCTTCCGGTGACGGCCAGGAGCGACATAGCGTGCAAGGATGCTAAGAAGGTATGCAAGGTCAGGTCGAGTGCAGGTCATCAGGTACATGAGGCAGCCCACAAGCTCTGGATACGGGCCACTCGGCTCTACGGACTCATCCGAAGGCAGAGCTGAGAGCGAGTGACCGGTAGGCAGAGGAGTGGACTGAGGCGAGGAGTACGTGAAGCCGAAGCGCTGAAGGACCTGCTGCACCATGTGTGACTGAGTCAAGGTGATGGTGTGCCGTGCTCTGTCCCGGGTGATCCGCAAGCCAAGATAGCTTGTTAGTTCACCCAGGTCTGTGCACGTGTGTCTCTTCTGCAGCTCCGACTTCACGTGGGCGAGAGCCTCAGTGTCAGCAGTGGCAAAGACCAAGTCGTCGACGTACACGAGGATGTAGAACGGCGGCAGCGAAGTGTCTGTGCGCAGAAACAGCGACGGGTCAGCAGTAGAAGGCGCGAACCCAAGTGCCGCAAGTGTAGTCCTCAGTGTATCGTGCCACTCACGTGGTGCCTGGCGGAGACCGTAGACCGGCCGTCGGAGGCTCCACTGGGTACCAGGAGGAAACGACCCAGTGAAGCCAGGAGGACGGCGCAGCCAGATCTCCTCGTGCAGGCTACCCTGCAAGAAAGCAGTGCTGAAGTCAAGAGAGTGAAGCTCGTAGTCGCGCTGAGCGGCTATGTGTAGCAGCACCCGAAGAGTGGTCATCTTCGGGGTGGGGGAGAAGGTCTGGAAGAAGTCGACTCCCTCACGCTGACTGAAGCCTCGAGCAACGTAACGCGCCTTGAAGACAGGCGGAGAACCCGGCGGCCGCTTCACCCTGAAAATCCACATGCCATTGACGATGTTCGCCCCAGGCGGGGGAACCTCGTCGACGTAGGTGCCTGTGGACTTCCAGGAAGCCATCTCTGCGTCCATGGCTGTCTGCCACTGAGAGGAGTAGGGACCCGCTATCGCCTCTGCGTAAGAGCGCGGGGTCGGGATGTCTGGTGCATCCGGGTCTCCCTCAGGGGCAACTAGCATGGACACGAGATGAGGCAAAGCAGCAGCAAAGCACTGGAACTCCTCCTGCCTGTCCTCAAGGACGTCCGTGCCAAGAGCACACTCACCCCCGACGGACGGTTGACAGACAGACTCAGACTCAGCAACAAGGCTAGCGGCGTAGTCTAGACGACAAGCGGCAGCAAAGTCAACTAACTCAGCGACGAGAGCAGACGCAGCAGAGGACTCAAAGGTAGGGTCAGTGACAACAGTAGCGAGGAGACGCGTGACAGTAGGACGGGCAGCACGAAGGGAGTCAGACTCCGGGTCAGCAAGAGTAGGAAGAGAGGACGCAGGAGGAGACGGCAGAGGGACACGCTGAGGAGCAGTAAAAGGGACGTAGAGTCATGTAGTGAGTGCCAGGGACAAGAGGAGGACGCTCACGCGGGACACGACGACCAGTGCGAGCAGCACGAACAGGCGACGCAGAGCGAGACGCAGGCGACACAGGACGAGACTCAGGCTCACGACGCTCCGTAAGACCTCCTGTGGGACCAGTGTAAGGAGAAGGACCAGGGAGAGGCGAGGTAGGCGGTAACTGTGACTGCGACTGGACAGGCGGAGGACACTCTAAGAAGGGAGGAGGACAAAGAGGAGTAGTCTGACCAAGAACCTGCTGAAGGAGCGGCACGAAGTACGGTCGCGGCCGCGCAGCGTCTCCAGAACCAGCAGAGACACCAGCGCCAGGGTCCTCAGCACCAGCAGCAGCTCCAACTCCCGGGTCCGGAGCACCAGCAGCAGCTCCAACGTCCGGGTCCGCAGCACCAGCCACAGCTCCAACTCCAGGGTCCACAGCACCAGCAGCAGCTCCAACGCCCGGGTCCTCAGCACCAGCCACAGCTCCAACTCTGGGGTCCGCAGCACCAGCAGTAGCTCTAACGTCAGGGTCCTCAGTACCAGCAGCAGCTCCAACTCCAGGGTCGGCAGCACCAGCCGCAGCTCCAACGTCAGGGTCCGTAGCACCAGCAGCAGCTCCAACTCCAGGGTCCGCAGCACCAGCAGCGGCTCCAACTCCAGGGTCCGCAGCACCAGCAGGAGCTCCAGCACCAGGGTCCGCAGGACTAGCAGCAGCGCCAACTCCAGGGTCCGCGACACCAGCAGCACCAGGAGAGCCTCCAGCACCAGCAGCAGCACCTCCAGCACCAGGGTCCGCGCCACCTGGCGCGCCACTCCGGAGAGTGCAGCGCCGCTCGTACCACTCACGGATCCGCTCAAGAGAGGGCAGCTCCCGCTGAGGAGGGGAGGCACCAGCACCAGTCGCAGTACTACTCCTGGCTCCAGAGGCACCTCTCCGGAGGCTGCAGTACTCTGAGTACCACTCACGCAGCTGCTCCGAGGAGAGAGCTCCTCCAGGTGTAGGACTCCCAGGCTCAGCACCCCCAGACTCAGAGCTCCGCGGCTCAGCACCCCCAGGCTCAGCACCCTCAGACTCCGCACCCCCAGACTCCGCACCCCCAGGCTCAGCACCCCCAGACTCCGCACCCCCAGGCTCAGCACCCCCAGACTCCGCACCCCCAGGCTCAGCACCCCCAGGCTCCGCACCCCCAGCAGGACGAGAGTCAACAGCTACCTCAACAGGCTCAACCGGGTCTACCTGGGACACACCTGAGGGAGCGGCACCCTGAGGGGGGAGGGGGTCTACCACAGCAGCACGGCGTAAGGAAGAGCGGCGGGGGGGGGAGCGAGGCAGTGCGGTAGGGGAAGAGGCGGTAGTAGGGGACGGACTCGTCAAAAGTGACGTCCTGAGAGGCAAGGACCCGGCGCGAGGTGGCGTGGTAAAACTGCCAACCAGACGCGTCAGGGACAAAGCCAAGGAAGACACAGGGAACAGCGCGGGTGGAGAGCTTGTCCGCGGACGTATCGCGGACAAAAGCTCGAGATCCCCAGACTCGGAAACGCGACGCATCGCCAACCTCCCCCGTCCACAGCAGTGTGGGCGAGGTCTCCGGCAAGGAGACACGGGGCCAGAGGTTGAGCTGATGCGCAGCGTACCGGACCGCAAACGGCCACAGAAAGTGGGGGGCAGCTGCATGGATCAAGGAGGTACGGGCGACCTCCATGACTAGGCCAATGCGGCGCTCCGCAACCCCATTCTGCTGTGGAGAGGCCGGAAGCGTGAACGACTGCTCAATGCCGTGCTCAGCACAGTAGGCTGCCAAGAGGTCGGAGGAAAACTCACCACCTCTGTCAGAGTGCAAGCGCAGGACAGGAAAGTCCGAGTGGAAACGCTCGCTGAGCTGGAGACGAGCTCTGCGGATCCAAGGGATCAAAACATCAGGGACCTCACCCTTGGTGCGTAAGGGGAAGACCGTGGTGTAGCGCGAGTAGTCGTCAACAACTATCAGGAAGTACCTCTCCTGACCCTGACCACGGACGCGGGATGGGCCCCACACGTCCATGTGGAGCGTCTGCAAGGGAGCAGTCGTCGGGGGAAAGGAGGAGGAGTGAGGAGCGGCGCGCTGCCGCCCCTCGACACAGGGAAGACAGGGAGGAGCAGGCGAGGGTGGGAGGGGAGGGAGGACCCTGGGAAGACCAGAGACAAGGTACCGTTTGTGCATGGCACGAAGGCGCTGCACAGACGGGTGGCCAAGTCGGTGGTGCCAGAGGACAGTATCGTGCGTCAGAGAGCGACACGAGCAGGGGGCCGACAGCTGACCTGACGCAGACGCAGACGCAGACGCAGCGACCTGAGGGGACTCAGTGGTCAGTGTGTACAGGTCCGACCCCGGCTGCCTAGTGAAGGTAGCCAAGTGGCGGCCCGTACGAGCACACGTGCAGTGTGTCACGCGCTCATAGGCAGGGGTGAACTGGTGAACACCCGCGTCCTGGAGCGCACAACCCGCCACCAAGTTCGTAGAGAATGAGGGGAGGTGGAGACCTGACAGTGTGCCCGACGGGACCGCAGGACAGGGAAGGACAGTGGAGGAGGTCGCAATGACCGGGCCCCCAGAGGGGTCAGCGAGGGAGACAGCAACTGGCCGAGCAAGCGGCTCAAGGGCAGTGCGGTCACGAAAGAAAGAGCGAGAAGCACCTGAGTCCAGAGTGAAGGTGTGCAGTGCCTCAGTCGACTCAGTACCAGGGGGCGCAGACTCACGAGCACCTAGAGCAGCAGCCTCACCAGCACCTGAGGTAGCAGACACGCGAGGACCTGAAGCGGCAGACGCACTGGTCCTAATGCCCGGGTCGGGCGGAACACACAGGTACTCAGCACCCTCTCCACTAGTAGACATCACATACATGGCAGTGAGAATAGCATCAAAGTCTAGAGCATAGATATCAATCCCCTTCTTCAGGAGATCAACCCAGCGGGGCAGCTCAGTGGCCTGAGGGAACTGAACACGCCAAGCGTCGTTGAGGCGAGCCAAGCAACGCTGCGTGGCGTGTGGTCCCCCACACGGCTGACCAGTGCGGTCACCAGTGCGAATGACGTACGTGCAGCTAAAGCCCCCCCCCCCCCCCCCCCCCCCCCCCCCCGTGCTGAGAGTACCACTCACGGACCTCCTGGGGCGACGGAGTGTGCTGCTGGCTCTGGCCACCGCCAGTGCCTCCACGACCACCACCTCCGCCCCCACCTCCTCGACCACCCCAACTCCTGCCGCCGCCGCGTCCACCGCCACCCCCACCACCGCCCCCGCCCCTGCCACCTCCCCCGCCGCTGCCGCCACCACCCCCACCGCTGCCACTCGCCCCTCCAGCCCCGCCACCACCCCCACCGCCGCCACCGCCCCCACCACCCCCTCCCCCGCCGTCACCTCCGCCTCCCTTGCCCCCTTTGCCCTTGCCGCTGCGGCGTCCGCTCGAAGCAGACGCAGTCCCGACCTTCTCAGCACCAAGGAGGTCGACAGCAGCAGCAGAGGCGACAGAGGGAAGAAGGGGGGAAGGAGAACACCCCTCAAAGAACGGGGTGCGGGGGTCGCCACGAGAGGCACCTACAGCGACTATGCTAGCCTCAGCTGCAAGTAGTTCCTTCTCGAGGAGGGCAATGGTGAGCTCAGTAGGGCAGCGAGCTAGGAAGGAATCCCTGACTGCACGCAGAGAGTCAGGGAGGCGGGTGACTAGGTGGTAGAGAGTGAGCCAGAGCGGGGGGGGGGGTTCTTGGCAAGGAACTCATCAGGCATAGCGGCGCGGAAGCGAGCCTCACTAGTGCGGAGGTGCGTGATGAGGTCAGCGACTGTGTGGAAAGAGGACAGGTCGGGGAACAGGTAGGGAAGGGAGAGACGGCCTAGTGCGGCGGAGGCGGGTGAGGAGTAGCGGGCAACGACAGCTTTGTACAGGTCCTGTGCAGTCTTGTGCTGGCCAAAGTGCTCGCGCTCATCTATCGGCAGGGAGTTGCGAATAGCAAAGCGAGCGTGGGCGTCACGAGTCTGCCACTGTGAGCGGGTAGAGCTGTCAGAAGTAGTAGGAGGTGCAAGGGCATGGCCTAGGGCGTGATCGTACAGTGAGATGTCCTCCTTGGCAGTGAGCTGTAGGAAGAGGTGCAGGTCATCTAGCCAGGTGTCAAACTTCACTGGACGTCCCTCAGCATCGAAGGCTAGCACAGGAGGGCTAGCCATAGGAGCAGTAGGAGCGGTAGCAGTAGGTGCACCCTAACAGTAGTAGGCAGTGCGACTCAGGTAGGGCTGCTTGGTCCAGAGAGGCCAGACAGGACGGGCGGCGCGGCTCGGTTCAGGTAGGGCGGCGCGGCTCGGTTAGGGCGGCGCGGCTAGGTGCGGGCTACGCGGCTCGGGTCGAGCGGCCTGGGTTTGGCAGGGCCGTCGCTGTCGCGTGCGGGGCGGTTAGGGGCAGCGGGTGGGGTCGACGGGGCCACTAAGGGGCGGCACGCGGGGTCGGCGGGGCCTCTAAGGGCGGCGCGGGGGTCGGTAAAGGGCGGCGCGCGGGGTCGACGGGGCTAGCGGGGCCTCTAAGGGGCAGTGCGCGGGGTCGACGGGGCCTCTAAGGGGCGGCGCGGGGGTCGCTAAGGGGCGGCGCGCGGGGTCGACGGGGCCTCTAAGGGGCGGCGCGCGGGGCCGACGGGGCCTCTAAGGGGCTGCGACGGGGCCGTAAGGTGCCTGTAGGGGGCGAACGCGGGGCCGACGGGGCCGCTAAGGGGCGGCACGCGGGTCGCTAAGGGGCGGGTCACGGGGCCTTAGGGGGCCGTGAACGACGAGGCGCTCTAGGGCGCAGGTAGGTAGGTAGGTAGGCAGTAGCGGTGGGCCCTAAAAAAACGGTCCTAGCGAAGGACCTGCTCTGAAACCATGTCGAAAAGAACAGATATGAATGATTGAACTAGCAGTGAAATCAGTACAAGTACCTAACCCTAGAATTGTGTACCCCCTAAAGGCTAACCCACTGTAGCCTAAACAACCACAACATATATAATGTTTGACAAAAACCACCCACGCGCGTGGCGTCATCTTCTACGAACGCCTCTTCCTCGAGCAGTTCCGCCACGACGAGCTGACAAACGCGAATCGCGTTTACGCTAATGACGGACATAGCTACGCAACACCCGAGGACGAAGCCGCTGCAGCAATCTTGGAGCAGGACACCAAGGGCGAGTTCACGAGAGATCGCCACAGCAGCGATGACGATGATGACGATTCCACTGGAGGAGGAATGGGCGGAACCCGAGGAAGCGGCAGCGGCGCAACGCCACCAACTCCGCCTGAGCCAGAGAGTGACGACGATGATGTGCAGGAAGTTATCCCACAGCATCGTCATGACAGCACTGTCTCTGGGCTGCAGCTACTGGGACTTGACACTGCAACCTCAAAGGCGCCACGTGTCATTGAGCCGAGAAACCCGCGCCAAGCACTCACTGGACCACACAGAAAAGAGTGGCGCGAGGCAATGGACGCGCAGATTAAGGCGCTAGAATCCCGAGATACCTGGGTGTTGGTTGACCGCGCAGCGATCAAAGGCGCAAGGGTCCTTTCCGGCAAGTGGGTCTTCCGCGTGAATACCGTAGCAGACGGAACGATCGAGCGCTTCAAGGCGCGTTGGGTGGTGCGCGGCTATGATCAGAGGCACGGCATTGACTTCGACCACACATTTGCGCCGGTTAGCCGCCACACCTCCGTCCGAATCCTGCTCGCCATCGTTGCCGCCAGACATCTGCCCCTGCGCCAAATCGACGTGAAGAACGCGTTCTTATACGCGTTAGTAGACGCCGTGATCTACGTGGAGCAGCCGCACACGTATGGCGAAGGAGATTCACGCGTTTGTCAGCTGCGAAAATCTCTTTTACGGGATCAAACAAGTGCCGAGACTCTGGCAGCAGTATCTGCACAACATCCTGCTTGAAATTGGGTTCAAGCAGCTGCTTCACGATCCAGAGATGTACCGCTGCGACTTTCGCGGCGAATACATCCTACTCGCGGTCTACGTCGACGACCTCCTCTACACAGGATCAAGCAACGAGCTGCTCGAGCAGTTCGAAAGGAATCTAGCAGGATGCGTCGACATTACCTGTAACTACGAGGTAAAGCATTTCTTAGGCCTCAACATCTCCTACGCGCCAGAAGCTATCCACCTCTCAGCGGCTAAGTATGCAGAGGAGCTTGGGAAACGCTTCAACATTTCCCCTGCACCACTCTCCACTCCCTACCGAACTCCCGGACCGAACCACAAACCTGACAACAAAGCCCTATCCCCCGCTGGCACTCAGACTTATCAGCAGCAGCTGGGATGCCTGCTCTTCGCCTCTGTCACCTGCAGGCCTGGCCTTTCCTACATCGCGAGCCAACTGGCTCAGTACTCTCGCAAACCAACGGCTGAGAACATTCTGGATCTTCAGTGCGCCCTACAATTCTTTGTTTCAACGCCCAAGATTGGCCTATGCTACTCAACAGTGCCGACCCCATCATTTAACCTCGTCGGCTACGTGGACGCCGATCACGCAGCAGTCCCCGACAATCGACGGTCCAGGGCTGGCTTCCTATTCCGCTTCGAGCCGACGGGACCAATCTCATGGAACTCGCAGAAACAGGAGCTGGTTGCCCTGTCATCAGCTGAAGCGGAATTCATCGCAGCAACAACAGCAGTTCGCGAAGGCCTCTACCTGCAAGAACTTCTGCAGGAGGCAAGAATTCCAGTTTTGCCCACCTTCCGCATGCACTGCAATAACCAGAGCGCGATCCGTATTGTGAACAAGCTTGGTTTCATCAACTGCACCAAGCACATTGCGCTGCGGTATTTCTTTGTCAAGGACGAAGTCGACAAGGCAAAGTCGACCTGACTTACTGCCCGTTAGGTGACATGGCAGCTGACTTCCTGACAAAGCAACTGCCACGTCAGCAGTACCAGCACTGCTCCGAACTCAGCGGAGTGGTCAAGCAGGTCAAGTCGAGCTACGGCCAGGAGTGAAGGGGGGTGTTACGAATAGTAACATATAATTGGGCACTCCCAACCACAGCTAAGTGAAGCACGCAGTATCGAGAATGAATGCGAGGAGTCAGAGTCAACCCGAAGTGACGCAGACAGTTAGAGAGGATCTGAACCGTCGAAGCAGACGGCATCGGGCAGCTGCAGGTTCGAGGGAATTGGCGGGAACAGTTTCGTAACAGTTCGAGTCGCACGGTCGGTTTGAATTCAAATAAGGGAATGTACCCCTTAGAGTGCATGGCTAGCTAGGTCGATTCGAATTCCCCTGTAATCATATTGATACTTCTGTATTTGCATTTTTTACTCATCTCAAGCATTTTACATTCACTCTGCTATTGAGGTCAAGGGCCCACCACTGCTACCTATACGTGTGCGAACCCTCCTGAGGTGAACCTAGGGTCGATCAATCTTTGATCATAACAGAATACATGAAAGAAGACAAGATTGTTGCACACAAAGTGTATAAACTTCTGCTGCCAAAATCTCGCTCGTAACATTTCCTGCCTGCTGCCAGCTCAGCTCCCTGTCAGCCCACCCAACCCAACCTACAAAATTCCGCCTACTCTCGCGACCCTTCATTTTGCCAGCATTTCAGCTCATTGCAGTAGCAACATCTCGTCCGAAACAGAATCTGACAAGGTACGTGCATTCAATTTGCTGAGTCACAACAACACGTAGGTGGGCAGCGGTAACGTTTGGTGGGGCCGTTGTCTGATGCCGATCTGCCGACCTTGAACGATCAGGCAACGCGAAATCTGGTGAGTGGGTAATCAGACTGCCAGTTTTCTTGTCAAACTGCCTTCAGACTAAAACGGAAATTATTTTTCCAGGTCCGGGAGCCTCAAATTTGAAACGTCAGCCCTGGCTACTACTGCCACATCAGCCTTTTTTCATGCGTGAAAGTGATGTCGGAGGGAGTGAGAGGGCGGTGGGTGTTGTAAACTAGCAGGAACGAATGAATGCATTGAGCAGAAACGAGGTACAAATATGCCTAACCCTAATTGGGTTGTACCCCTTATGGGCTACCCCAATATAGCCTGCACAATATATTTTGACACACCCCCATAGGCAAAGTGGGGGAGAACAGGCGGTCACAAGACCAGTCAAGAGAAACAAAGCAAGCTCAGGGTGGATCACGAAGTCACCACACATTCTGAGCACAAGCAAAGGGCCACAAGGCCAGTTCACATGCAGAGTTATATAAAACAAAGCAAACAGTACAGTGATCACAACCTAGCAAGTGTAAGCATGAAGGGATATATATAGACCACAGTACAAACAAGGTCAAGAAGTGAGCAAGAAGAAGCTAGCCACGCTGCTGCAACTCTCGAGCAAGAAAGTAACGCAGAGCGATGTGCTTCGTTCTGTGCTCCAGTCTGTGCTCCTGACACAAGGCAATAGCGGCCTTGTTGTCACTGTACAGAACTGGAGGAGAACTAGGCCGCTCTCCCAAGTCGGTCAGCAGGTAGGTGAGCCAGCGTAACTCATGTGCAGCCATGGCCGTGGCGTAGATCTCAGCCTCACAACTGGAGCTGAGAACAGAAGACGAGCGGGTAGACCGCCAAGAAACAGAGCCGGAACCAAGGCTGAAGGTGTAACCCTGTGACGACCGCTGTGTAGCCAGGTCGTCAACCTAAAAGGCGTCAGAGTGTCCAGTGAGGACAACGTCACCCCGTCCTCCAAGCACCAGCCCTATGCCTGATGTACTGCACAAGTAGTGCAGCACCCTCTTAGCAACCTCCCAGTGCTCTCGCCATTGTCTACCAGGCGCAACGTAGCGAGCCAGGATGCTAAGAGGGTACGCAAGGTCAGGTCGAGTGCAGGTCATCAGGTACATGAGGCAGCCCACAAGCTCTGGATACGGGCCACTCGGCTCTACGGACTTGTCCGAAGGTGGAGCTGAGAGCGAGTGACTGGTAGGCAGAGGAGTGGACTGTGGTGAGGAGAACTGGAAGCCGAAGCGCTGAAGGACCTACTGCACCATGTGTGACTGAGTCAGGGTGATGGTGCGGCGTGCTCTGTCTCGGGTGATCTGCAAGCCAAGGTAGCTGCGCAGCTCACCCAGGTCTGTGCACGTGTGTCTCTTCTGCAGCTCCGACTTCACAAGGGCGAGTGCCTCAGTGTCAGTAGTGGCAAAGACCAAGTCATCGACGTACACGAGGATGTAGAACGGCGGCAACGAAGTGTCGGTGCGCAGAAACAGTGACGGGTCAGCAGTGGACAGAGCAAACCCAAGCGCCGCAAGTGTCGTCCTCAGTGTGTCGTGCCACTCACGAGGTGCCTGGCGGAGACCGTAGACTGGCCGCCGGAGGCTCCACTGGGTACCTGCAGGAAACGACCCAGTGAAGCCAGGTGGACGGCGCAGCCAGATCTCCTCGTGAAGGCTGCCCTGTAAGAAGCTGTGCTGAGGTCGAGAGAGTGTTGCTCGTAGTCACGCTGAGCGGCAACGTGCAGCAGCACCCAAAGAGTGGTCATCTTCGGGGTAGGGGAGAAGGTTTGGAAGAAGTCAACTCCTTGTCGCTGACTGAAGCCTCGTGCAACGTAACGAGCCTTGAAGTCAGGTGGAGAAATCGGCGGCCGCTTCACCCTGAAAATCCACATGCCATCGACTATGTTCGCCCCAGGAGGGGGGACTGCGTCGACATAAGTGCCTGTGGACTTCCAGGATGCCATCTCTGCGTCCATGGCTGTCTGCCACTGAGAGGAGTAGGGACCTGTGATCGCCTCTACGTAAGAGCGCGGGGTCGGGATGTCCAGTGCATCTGGGTCTCCCTCAGGCGCAAGCAGCCAGGCCACGAGATGAGGTACAGCAGCCGCAAGACACTCAAAGTCCTCCTGCCTATCCTCAAGGTCGTCCGTGCCAAGATTACACTCACCCCCGATGGACGGAGGACAGACAGACTCAGACTCAGCAACAAGACTAGCGGCGTAGTCTAGACGACACGCAGCAGCAAAGTCCACAAGCTCAGCAACTAAGGCAGACGCAGCAGTAGACTCAAACGACGGGTCAGTAACGACAGTAGCGAGGAGACGCGTAACAGTGGGGCTGGCAGCACGAACTGAGTCGGACTCAGGGTCCGGAACGTCAGGAAGAGAGGACGCAGGAGGAGACGGCAGAGGGACGCGCTGTGGAACAGAGGAAGGACGAAGTGCCATAGTGTGAGTACCTGGCACAAGAGGAGGACGCGGACGCGGGTTGCAGCGAGCACAGCAAACAGGGCGAACCGAAGAGGCAGGACGAGACTCAGGCTCACGACGCTCTGTAAGAGAGGCTGGCTGCTCAGTTTAACGAGGTGGAGCACGCAGCGGTGAGTCCGGAGGAAGGGCAGTGGACGAACCGGACGGAGCACCGACTCGGGCGGAAGCTCGGACAGCTCCGCCGGCGGCAAGAAAAACGGTCGCTGATGCACCGTGCCCCCGGCACCAGTACCTCTAGCGCCATGGCCTCCAGCGCCTCCAGCTCCAGCATCTCCAAGTCCAGCGCCTCCAGCTCCAGTGCCTCCAGCAGCAGCACCTCCAGCTCCAACGTCTCCAGCGCCAGCGCCTTCAGCGGCTCCAGCTCCAGCACCTCCAGCTCCAGTGTCACCAGGTCCAGTGCCTCCAGCACCAGTGCCTCCAGTACCAGCGTCTCCAGCTCCGGCACCACCAGCTCCAGCGCCTCCAGCTCCAGCACCTCCAGCTCCATCGCCTCCAACTCCAGGACCTCCAGCTCCAGCAGCGAGACTCCGAAGGTGTGTGCGCCGAGCAAACCACTCGCACAGCTGCTGAGGTGAGAGAGACTCCCGCTGGCCAGATTGCTGGGGCGAGGTACTTTGAGGACCTCCAGTAGACGCAGCACCACCAGACACTGGACCCCTAGACTCTGCACAAGTAGGCTCAGCACCTCCAGACAAAGCACCCCTAGGCTCAGCTACCCCAGGCTCCGCACCCCCAGGCTCAGCACCCCCAGGCTCCGCACCCCTAGGCTCAGCACCACCAGGCTCAGCACACCCAGGCTCCGCACCCCCAGGCTCAGCACCCCCAGACGCAGCACCCCTAGGCTCAGCACCCCCAGGCTCAGCACCCCTAGGCTCAGCACCCCCAGGCTCAGCACCCCCAAACTCTGCACCTCTAGCAGCACCACCCCCAGCAGCACCAGAGTCACCAGTGACCTCTACAGGCTCAGCCAAAGGTAGCGGGTCTACCTGAGAGACACCTGAAGGAGCAGGACCCTGAGGGGGGAGGGGGTCTACCGGAGGGGGACCTGGAGCGAGGAAGAGCGGCGGAGGGGGGAGAGGGGCAGCGCGGTAGGGGAAGAGACGGTAAAAGGGAACTGACTCGTCAAACGTGACGTCGTGAGAGGGGAAGACTCGGCGCGAGGTGGGGTGGTAAAACTGCCAGCCAGGCGTGTCAGGAGGTACAAAGCCAAGGAAGACGCAGGGGACGTCGGGAGAGGAGAGCTTGTCCGCGGTGGTATCACGGACAAAGGCACGAGAACCCCTGACATGGAACCGCGACGCATCGCCAACCTCCCCCGTCCAACGCAGTGTAGGCGAGGTCTCCGGCAAGAAGACACGGGGCCAGAGGTTGAGCTGATGCGCCGCGTACCAGACCACAAATGGCCACAGAAAATGGGGAGCAGCCGCATGGATCATGGAGGTACGAGCGACCTCCATGACCAAGCCAATGCGGCGCTCAGCAACCCCATTTTGCTGCGGTGAGCCCGGAAGCGTGAACGACTGGAGGATGCCCTCCCCCTGACAAAAGTCCCGCAAGAGGTCGGAGGAGAACTCACCACCTCTGTCAGAGTGCAGACGCAGGACAGGAAGGTCCGTGCGGAACCGCTCGCAGAGCTGGAGACGAACAGCTTGGAACAGCTTGGAACAGCTTGGAGTACCACTCACAGCCCTGTCCATGGACGCGGGATGGGCCCAACATATCCATGTGGAGAGTCTGCAAGGGAGCAGTCGTCGCGGAGTGAGGAGGAGTGAGGAGCGGCGCGCTGCTGCCCCTCGACGCAAGGAATGCAGGGCGGGGCAGGCGAAGGCGAGAGGGGAGGCGGGAGTGCATGCCACGGAGGCGTGGCAGGGAGGGGTGACCAAGGCGGTGGTGCCAAAGGAGAGTCTGGTGCGACAGGAGGCGACACTCGCAGGGGATACTACCTGACCTGACGCGGACACCTGAGCAGACGCAGCGACCTGAGGCGGCTGAGTAGTCAGTGTGTACAGACTCGACCCAGGCCGACGGGTGAACGTGGCCAGGTGACGGCCAGTCTGGGAGCACGTACCAGAAGGCGCAGTACCAGAGAGAGCAGACTCACTAGCACCTAGAGCAGGACCCTCTATACTTGGGTCAGGCGGCACACACAAGTAACAGTCACCCTCAGCACTAACAGTCAAAGCATACATGGCAGCAAGAATAGCATCATAGTCAAGAGCAAAGATATCAACACCAGCCCTAAGCAGCTCTGCCCAGCGAGGCATCTCAGCCTCGTCACCATACTCAGTGCGCCAAGCGTCGGAAGGGGATGAAACTTGCAGGAATGAGTGTGCATTGAATGTACATGCATGATCTGAGGCATGTGGGATGATGGTAGGCAGCCAGAGGGGGAGTTTGTTGTGTGATGCTATCATTCGCATTCACGTCTGTCTGCCTCCCATCATATGTTCGTGCGTTGCATGCGTGGTGTGAGCGTGTGCAAGAATGTTGTGTTTGGTGTGGTTTGGATTTTCTGAGTGTGTGTGAATGTTATCTTGCTTGAGCAGATATCTGAAATGACTCCCCTGCTCAAGAGCTTTCCGACGAGCCAAGGATTGCTTCAATCGGAGCACGAATGAGGAAGTTACGAACGGTTGAAGTTCGTATGCTCTTGAAATTCGGTTGTGGCGACTATGGGAAGTTGTGGGGTTTGCTCCATAAGGGGTATAGACTTTTGGGGGTTGGGAAATTCGTCCCCATCACTGTAGATGCTGCCAAGTGGTTGGGAGGAGCCAAACCAGGTTGGCAAGTGTGGCCAAGTTGGGTGAGGTGGATGGCATGGGTTGGGAAAGTGACAAATGTCAAAGTTGGGGTGCCTATAGAGAAGGAAATTGTGTGGCATGGGGTTTCCTTGGTTGGGGACCCTCTTGGGACCTTCCCTCTCGTCCTCCTCTTCCCTCCTACCTGGTTTCTAGCTACTCTAATTCTCTTTGTGGAACTTGTGAGAAACTATTGTGATTAAGTTTCTATGGCAGCTTACCCCCTAGTGCGTCGAAATTCATAACTCGAGTTATACTCTATCTTTTGATGCGATTCAAATTGGGAAAGATAGCCACGGTTAAGGGCTACGACGTACACGAGTTTGAAAGAATTCCAACAGTTAACGTTTTGTCGACGGCGTTTCTTGTGAAGTCGACATTTCTGTCCAGAGATTAGGTCCAACGATTTTGAGATATTTCGGCCCCTAAACGTTTAAGACTCCGTCCTTAGTCTCTAACAAGTGGTATCAGAGCAATTGAGGACTTTGTGGGGAGTCTACTGAGGTGTGAAGACCCTTCTAGACCCACCATGGCCTGTGGGCGTGCCTAAGTGGTGTTCTGAAGGTTGGATGTGACTTCCGCTAAGGGGAAACTCTGCCGAAATTTCGTTGGCGCCGACACTTGTGAAAATATTGTGGGACTTCGGTGTGGACAGCAAAGGGGGAGCTGAAACCTCTGATTGGGAGCAGAGGAGATGAGTCAAGGGAGTGGAGATGCAGCTGAAAAGAGGAGTGAGCCGCCACCATCCAAGATTGAGGCGTTGGATGGCTCCAACTACGAGGAATGGAGTGGGCGGATGAGGAGCGTCTTCAAGCGCTACAAGCTGCTGAAACTTGCGATGGGAGAAGAGAAAATGCCCGAGGAAGGAGATGCTCGGGATCGGTGGATTGAGCGGAGCGCGGTGTTGTTCGACCTCATCTTGCAATCGGTCAACAACGACATGTTCCAGCACATCAAGGACTTGGTCGAGTTGGACGACTCCGGTCCTAAGGCGTGGAAGCTACTACGCGACGTGATTCAGCCCAACACGCTGCCTATGGTGATCGTGCTCGAGAAGGAGCTGGCGGCCATCTCCATGCGATCGGGAGATGATGTGAAGCCGGTCCTTGACAAGATCAAGGACACTTATGCGAGGATGGCAGCGGCGGGCAGCAAGGTGTCGGAGATGCAGCAGTGCACCAAGATCATCTCGGTGCTCGACAACTCGTGGGAGAACCTCATCCCCACCCTCAACGTTCAGCAGGACAAGTGGACGCCTGAGTGGCTACGGCAGCAGATCCTGCAGGAGGACTTCCGCAGGCGCCACACAGGAGGTGGTGCTGCCAACAAAACTGCTGAGGGATATGGAGCTGCAGGAGGCAGCAGAGGAAGAGGGGGAGGGAGAGGCCGAGGCCGTGGGAGAGGCTTTGGCAGAGGAAGAGTCCGAGATGACTACAATGAGGGGCATGGGAGCTCTGGTGGCAGGGGGAGCACCCGAATGGAGGGTGCATGTTGGTACTGCAAGAAGGCTGGACACCCGTGGTTCAAGTGTTTCAGCCGGCCTGAGGGATGGGCGCCTCCAGGCATGAAGCCGCCGAGTGGTGAACGTGCACGAGGTGGCGCTGTGCAAGGTTCAGGTGCACAAGGTGATGGTGCACAAGGTAAAGCCTCCCCTGGGATGTTCCTCATGGTTGAGGATGTGAATGGGAGTGAGGGTGATGTGGGTTCGGTTGGGAAGGTTGTGATGCACCCCCTCACTCACTGGGTGATTGATTCAGGTTGCACGAGTCACATGACCCCACGGGCAGATTTGCTTGACGAGGTAAAGCCCCCTGGGAAGATCAAATTTGTGGCTGCTGCTTCAGGTGCTTTGCTCCCTGTGATTGGTGTTGGGAATGCTAAGGTGATGGGAGCCAATGGGGAGCTTGTGGGACTTGGGAATGTGCTGCTGGTTGAAGGTTTATCTGCTAACCTCCTCTCTGTGCGCCGACTGCAGAAAAGCAAGGCCAAAGTTACGTTCGGCCCAACCAGCTGCCGTGCAAAGCTTGGGAAGTTGCTGCTGTGGGATTTGGAGGAGAAGAGCAGCTGCATCAAGGACTTATGGCAGCTGCCCATCATCCCTTGGAATGGGAAACCACCAGCAACGGCAACGGCAGCAGCAGCGGCTAAAGCAACTGCAGGAGGAGAGGAGACTGCACCAACTGCTGGGGTCCTGGATGCAGTCAAGAAGGTGCAGCAGTCACAGCAGCTACATGGTGAGGTGCTTGCTGGTGTGGATGGGAGCGCTGCATGGGCAAAGGCTTCATCTGGGAGTGGTGAGGCCGATTGGGAGACGTGGCACGAGAGGTTGTGTCACATCAACATCCCTATGCTGCAGAAGTTAGTGAAGGATGGGAGCTTGAAGGGGCTGGAGGTGAAGGGGGCAGCGAAGGAGATTGGGAGCTGCCCTACATGCCTTGAGACCAAGTTCACAAAGTTTCCCTTCAGCAGCAGCACAGGACCAGCCAAGGCACCACTTGCACTTGTGCACATGGACGTGGTGGGCCCCACAAGGGCCCCTTCTCTCACGGGCAGCCGCTACTTCCTCACGATAGTGGACGACCACACACGTGCGGTGTGGGTCTACCCTCTCAAGACTAAGGGGGACGTGGCAGCGGCTGTTCTTAAGGAGTGGATGCCGAGAGCACAAAGGGAGAGCGGACACAAGGTGAAGGTGATCCGCACTGACAATGGGGGAGAGTTCATTGGTGCTGTTTTTGAGGCGGTGCTGAAGAAGAAGGGGATCCAGCATCAGCTCACAGTGCCCTACAACCCTCAGCAGAACGGCGTGGCTGAGCGGTTCAACCGGACCCTGCAGGAAGGTGCTCGCACTCTCCTTGGGCGTGCGGGGCTGCCGGATGCGTTTTGGGTGACTGCACTGAGGCAGGTCGCTCTTGTGAAGAACAGGGTGCTGGCGACTGTGGGGGACAAGCAGTGGGTCCCCTACACCAAGTGGTATGGGAGTGCACCAGCGGTGAACATGCTGAGAGCGTTCGGCTGCATGGTGGTGTTTCATGTGCCGAAGGAGAAGAGGGGAAAGCTGGAAGCTTCTGGGAGATGGGGTGTGCACTTGGGGCTTGCAAAGGATCACAAGGGCTGGCTGATATGGGACTTGACCAGCCAGCAGCTGACTGTGTCGAGGGATGTGAAGTTCCTCGAGTCCCTGTACTACAAGGAGTGGAAGCAGCAGCAGCAGAAGCTTCCTACTACACCGCTGATCATTGAGGCCGATGAGGTGCAGCGGCCTTCGAGGCAAGTGCAGGTTTCTGTCTCAGAGGAGGAGATCTCTGGGGTGACTGAGGATGGGGGAGAACCTGAGGTAGAGGAGCAGCAGCAGCAGCAGCAGCAACAACCACAGCCAGCAGCAGCAGCAGCAGCAGCAAGGTGCTCCACAAGGTGCCGCACGTACGGCTGACCGTCCTAGGAGGGATGTGCGCCCTCCTAACCGGCTGACCTATCCGAGCTTTGGCAAGCCAAAGGTGGTACGGGCTGGGAGTGTGGCTGAGCAGTGTGATGAGGAGGAGATAGCGCACTGCTACTGGGCAGCCGTCCCTGAGCCCAAGACGCTTACCGAGGCCTTGAGTGGGCCCGATGCTGAGAAGTGGAAGCAGAGTGTGAAGGAGGAGTATGACTCTCTGCTGGAGAATGAGACGTGGGAGCTGTGTGAGCTGCCTCCTGGGAAGAAGGCAATCTCTTCGAAGCTGATCTTCAGGCACAAGTACGGGCCTGATGGGGAGCTGACCCGGTACAAGTCAAGGCTTGTGGCTAAGGGGTTCCAGCAGACAAAGGGCAAGGACTTTGACGAGATCTTTGCTCCTGTGGGGAAAGGGACAACACTGAGAGTGTCGTTAGCAATGGCTGCAAACCGTGGATGGCGGGTGAAGCAGATGGACATTACCACTGCCTTCCTCAATGGGATCATCTTGGAGGAGCTGTACATGCTGCAGCCTGAGGGGTTGGATGATGGGAGCGGCAGGGTGTGCAGGCTGAAGAAGGCCATCTATGGCTTGAAGCAGGCTCCTCGTGCATGGTACCACAAGCTAGAGGAGACACTGCTGGCTGGGGGGTTCAAGAAGAGTGAATGTGACCACAGCTTGTTCCTGCTGCAAGAGAAGGAGCAGTTTCTCATGCTCCTGGTGTATGTGGACGACATCCTGCTTTTCTCCGAGTCGTCTGCAATGATTGAGCGTGTGGAGGAGATGCTGGAAATGCAGTTTAAGTGTTCCAAGATGGGAGATGTGAAGTATTACCTGGGGATGCATGTGGAGAGGGACCTTGACAAGGGAGTGTTGAGGTTGCACCAGAGGAAGTATTGTGAGGGGCTGGCCGAGAAGTATGGGCTGCAAGATGGAGGGAAGCCAGCCACCCCACTACCTTCGGGGTTCACTGTGGAGCCCTGTGCTGATGAGGAGGTGGTGGGAGAAGGTGACAGGAAGCTGTTTCATTCTATGGTTGGGGCACTCAACTATGCGGCTAACCACACGCGGCCTGACATTGCCTTTGCTACATCCAGGCTTGCCAGTGTGGTTTCACGCCCCAGTCATGAGCAGCTGGAAGCGGGAGGTTGGTCCGCTATGTGAGCACGACACCGTCAGTGGGTTTGGAGTACAGTGCTGTGCGACAGAGGCTGCAGAGGGGTGCAGCTGATTTGAGCAAGGGGGAGATGCTCTTGACTTGCTACACCGACGCCAGCTTCAACTCTGTGAAGGCGGATGGCACCAGCATTGGAGGCTACGTGTGCCTCTTTGGAGGTGGTGCAGTGAGCTGGCGCAGCAAGAAGCAGAACGAGGTGGGGCTGTCCTCGTGTGAGACAGAGTACATGGCCCTGCATCATGGGGCAAAGGAGGTGGTGTGGCTGAGGCGTTTGTTGGAGGAGATCGGAGTGTGCCAAAAGGAGCCGACCGTGATTTTCTGTGACAACGAGTCAACAGTGAAGTTGGCCAAAAATGCTTGTCTTCATGGCCTGACAAAGCACATCAGGCCTAAGTGGCATTGGACAAGGAGGCTCCTGGATAAGGAGGTGCGACTGGAGCTTGTGAAGACCCAGCAGCAGGCGGCTGACATTCTCACCAAGCGCCTGGCTGAAGCCGAGCATTGGAAGGGGATGAAACTTGCAGGAATGAGTGTGCATTGAATGTACATGCATGATCTGAGGCATGTGGGATGATGGTAGGCAGCCAGAGGGGGAGCTGTTGTGTGATGCTATCATTCGCATTCACGTCTGTCTGCCTCCCATCATATGTTCGTGCGTTGCATGCGTGGTGTGAGCGTGTGCAATAATGTTGTGCTTTGTGTGGTTTGGATTTTCTGAGTGTGTGTGAATGTTATCTTGCTTGAGCAGATATCTGAAATGACTCCCCTGCTCAAGAGCTTTCCGACGAGCCAAGGATTGCTTCAATCGGAGCACGAATGAGGAAGTTACGAACGGTTGAAGTTCGTATGCTCTTGAAATTCGGTTGTGGCGACTATGGGAAGTTGTGGGGTTTGCTCCATAAGGGGTATAGACTTTTGGGGGTTGGGAAATTCGTCCCCATCACTGTAGATGCTGCCAAGTGGTTGGGAGGAGCCAAACCAGGTTGGCAAGTGTGGCCAAGTTGGGTGAGGTGGATGGCATGGGTTGGGAAAGTGACAAATGTCAAAGTTGGGGTGCCTATAGAGAAGGAAATTGTGTGGCATGGGGTTTCCTTGGTTGGGGACCCTCTTGGGACCTTCCCTCTCGTCCTCCTCTTCCCTCCTACCTGGTTTCTAGCTACTCTAATTCTCTTTGTGGAACTTGTGAAACTATTGTGATTGAGTTAAGTTTCTATGGCAGCTTACCCCCTAGTGCGTCGAAATTCATAACTCGAGTTATACTCTATCTTTTGATGCGATTCAAATTGGGAAAGATAGCCACGGTTAAGGGCTACGACATATTCGAGTTTGAAAGAATTCAAACCGTTAACGTTTTGTCGACGGCGTTTCTTGTGAAGTCGACATTTCTGTCCAGAGATTAGGTCCAACGATTTTGAGATATTTCGGCCCCTAAACGTTTAAGACTACGTCCTTAGTCTCTAACAACGGTTACTTACGTCACCGTGGCGAACAATACTCGTCTGCGCGCAAGCGCGCAAGGAATCGTCGTGCTCAAAGCACGCGGAAGCCGCACGCACATCACGCTGAACGATGTGCTAATAGTCCAGAACCCGCGCTTCAACCTACTATCCGCCGCTCAACTCATGGATTACGGCGTCGAACTCAGCACGGATCCTCACACACGCGACATCCTGCTGCACTACTCATCGTCGACAAAATCACGCAGGCAGATCGGACGAGCGCACTCCGAGAACGGGGTGTACATCCTCCTGGACTTCGATATTCCCGACTGCAGCGGCGACTCGAACGAGCTGATTGATCTCGTTCCACTGCACTTCGAGCACATTCATCGCTCGGTCTGGAAGCATCCTGACGGACGACCATAGGTGCCACATCACCCTCACCCACGCGAGCTGGCGCTGCATGACCCTGACCCCGACGGCATCCGCAAGGATTGTCACATGCCCACCACCTCAACAAGCGCCATCGCCAGCCGTGGCCTCGCCGCCATCGCCGAAGCTGAACAAGCCGCGCCGCCTGAAGAAGGCATGTCAGCATTGGAGCTGGAAGCAGCTTCTCACCACGTCTTTGGCACCAACCAGAACCCACTCGCAGGTCCCCCCTCCCAGCGGCTCAAAAACATCCTACGTGGCCAACGTCACGGAACCTTCGACCCGCGCGATGTGGCGCGTCCCTACACAAAAGAAGAGTTTATGAAGTTGTACCCTCACTGGCGCGACCCCACGACGAAGCTTACCTTGGAACAAGAAGAAGAGCTAGCGCGCTGCGAAGCCGAAGAACTCCGCCATAAGAGCCTCGCTTAAGAACGCGGGACTTTTGCCTGCGCTGCCTGGGGAACGGAGGAGGAAAGCGCTTCCAATGAAAGGGGGTGGGGAAGGGCTGGCGGGTGGGGAACGAGCAACACTGTCAGCCGGGGTGCCGCAACTGGCGGCGACACCAGCAAATGGGGCACTTCCGGTGAAGGGTGGAGTGCCTGGCGAGGAGAACATAGGGGGGACGAAGAGACTGCAGAAGTCGAACCGCCCGTTGTTCCCCTCGGCCGTCCCCCTCGCCTTCCCGCACCTTCGCTGCCACCATCTGACATCCAGCCGCACCGCGACCCCTGGGACACCATCGACTGGGGCAACGAACCACCGACCACGCGCCGCACAACTTACGGACCTGCTCCCAAGCCGCGCGAACCTACTTTCGTCCCTGGCACGATTCTCGGCACCAACATTCCTCCCTCTGTCATTCTCGGCATGGGAATTTTGGCGCTAATGCTGACAACGGCAAGCGACGAAGAAGAAGCTGAAGAAGCAGAAGCAGAACCTGCCCCAGCACCAAAAGAAGATCCCGAGACAGTGCGCGCGCACTACATGCGCACCTCCGGATTCCGCGCAAACGATGACCTTTGGCACCAGCGCCTCGGTCACCCCTCGCGCGCAACGCTGAAGAACTGCATCAACGCATGTGTATTCGCACCTGGCGCTCTCTTGCGCCCTGACGTCACCGAATTGAGAAGCACGTCACAGCCGCGCAATTGCTCCATCTGCCCCGAGGCTGCGCTGAGTCAGTAGTCATTCCCGCTGCTCGAACCTGGAACCAACCGCTACCCCAAGCTGCACAAGGTGTACAGCGACTTCCTGAACGTGGGGCATTGCGGAATCAATGATAAACTGTATACGCTCACCTTCGTTGACGCAGAGATGCGCTACGTCTGGGTCATACATGTAGAAGCGCGCACCAGAGCATACCAAGCGTTCCGCCTCTGGTTGGCGCACGCGCAGTGGCAATCTGGGGAAAAGCTGAAAATTTGGCGATCGGACGGCGCATCGGAATTCAGGAGCAAGGAGCTGCAAGATTACCTGGCGCAAAAAGGAATCAAGCATTGCATTTCCCTTCCGTACGCGCACCAGCAACAAGGCGTAGCTGAGCGGACGAACCGCACGCTCATGACGAAGGTGCGGGCGCTGATGTAGCAATCAAAGCTTCCGCCGATATATTGGACCTACGCGATGCACCATGCCGTACGGGTGCACAACCTACTATCAACCACCGCCATCACCGGAAACTTGTCCCCGCACCTGAAGTGGACGGGAACGAAGGGGGACACATCCATGCTCCGCGTGTGGGGGTGCATGGTGCAGTATCGTCACCCACGTCAACCATCGGGAAATTCGCAAGCCGCGCGCGCTGGGGAATCCACCTCGGCATCAGCCACGAGCATAAGGCATGGAGCATTCTAGATCTACTCAGCGAGAAGACCACTCACGCGCGCGACGTATCTTTTACGAGCGGCTCTTCCTCGAGAAATTCCGCAACGACGAACGGACGAATGCGAACCGCATCTACGCCAATGATGGGCATAGCTATGCAACGCACGAAGATGAAGCAGCTGCGGCTATCCTGGAGCAAGACAACAGGGGCGAATTCACAAGAGGCGATCGCCACAGCAGCGATCACAACGACGAAGACTCCCCTGGAGGAGAAGTCAACGGAGCAGGAGGGATCGGTAGAGGCGCAGCACCACCAGCACCACCTGAACCAGAAAGCGACGATGATGATGTGCAGGAGGTAATCCCGCAGCATCGCCACGACAACACCGTCTCAGGACTGCAGCTCCTCGGGCTTCACATCGCTACCTCAACGGCGCCACGTGTCATCGAGCCAAAGAATTCACGCCAAGCTCTCACCAGACCACACAGCAAGGAATGGCGCGAGGCGATGGATGCAGATTTTAAGGCGCTCGAGTCTCGCGACACCTGGGTGCTCGTCGATCGCGCCGCAATCAAAGGAAGAAGGATTCTCTCCGGCAAACGGGTCTTCCACGTGAAGACCGCAGCGGATGGCACGATCGAGCGATTCAAGGCGCGCTGGGTCGTGCGCAGCTATGATCAGAGGCACGGTATTGACTTCGACCAAACATTTGCGCCGGTCAGCCGTCACACCTCTGTCAGAATTCTGCTTGCCATTGCTGCTGCAAAACACCCACCACTGCGCCAAATCGACGTGAAGAACTCGTTTCTTTACGCACTGGTGGATGCAGTAATCTACGTGGAGCAGCCGCACACATACGGCGAAGGGGATTCGCGTGTATGCCAGCTATGGAAGTCCCTCTACGAGATTAAACCGGCGATATCCAAGGCTCTGGCAGCAGTACCTGCACAACATTGTGCTTGAGATAGGATTCAAGCAGATGTCTCATGATCCTGGGATGTACCACCGCGACTTCCGCGGGGATTAAATTCTGCTCACCGTCTACGTCGATGATTTGCTCTACACAGGGTCGAGCAACGAGCTGCTTGAACAAATCGAAAAGAACCTGGAGGGGCGTGTCGACATTACCTGCAACCACGACGTGAAGTAGTTCCTTGGACTTAATATCTCCTACGCGCGGGAAACCCTTCACCTCTCAAAGTATGCAGAGGAGCTTGGTAAACGCTTCAACATTGCGCCTGCACCACTCTCCACCCCTTACCGCACTCCCGGACCGAACCACAAGCCTGACAACAAAGCCCAGTCCCCAGCTGGAATTCAAACTTACCAACAACAGCTGGGTTGCCTACTCTTCGCCTCAGTGACATGCAGGCCTGATCTTTCATGCATCGCGAGCCAACTGGCTCAGTACTCCCGCAAACCAACGGCTGAGAACCTACTGGACCTGCAGCGCGCTCTATAGTTCTTCATCTCCACGCCCAAGGTTGGGCTCTACTACTCAACAGTGCCAACTCCATCCTTCAGCCTCATCGGCTACATGGATGCCGATCACGCATTAGACCCCGATAATTGACGGTCTAGGACTGGATTCTTGTTTCGCCTCGAGCCAACAGGACCAATCTCATGGAAATCGCAGAAACAGGAGTTGGTTGCCCTGTCATCGGCCGTAGCTGAGTTCATCGCCGCGACAGCAGCAGTTCGCGAAGGCCTCTACCTGCAGGAACTCCTGCAAGAGGCGAAAATTCCAACTTCGCCCACCTTTCGCCTGCACTGCGACAACCAGAGCGCGATCCGCATCGCAAACAAGCCTGGATTCGTTAACCACACCAAACACATCGCGCTGCGGTACTTCTTCGTCAAGGACGAAGTGAACAAAGGGCAGGTGGACTTGACCTACTGCCCGACAGGTGACATGGCAGCTAACTTCCTAAAAAAGCGACTGCCACGATAGCAGTACAAGCACTACTCCGAACTTAGCAGAGTGGTCAAGCAGGTCAAGTCGAGCTACGGTCGAGAGTGAAGCGGGGTGTTACGAATGACAAATTAAAAAGGAATAATGTGCACTCCTAACAGCAGCGAAACGAAGTACTCAGTACCCAGGCTGAAGTCGAAGAGTCAGAAATGACTCGAAGCGACACAGACAGTTGGAACGCATCTGGACCGTCGGCATGGAATGGCATCGGCAGCTGTAGGAGCGAGGGGATTGGCGGGAACAGTTTCGTAACTGTACGCGCCGCACGGTTGGGTTTGAATTTGAATAAAGGAATGTACCCCTTAGAGTACATGGCTAGCTAGGACGTTTGGTATTCCCTATGTACTACTACATATATGTTTGTCTTTGTATGTTTTAATCATCTCAAACATTTTATATTCACTCTGAATTGAGGCCAAGGGCCCACCACCAACTGCACGACTCTGTGCGAACCATCCTGAGACGATCCTAGGTTACGATCAATTTCTGATCGCACCAGGTAGTACGAGCGAAATGGTGATAGGAGTAAGATTTTGGTGGGATTTAGATGGTGGTGCAAACAAGATGGTGGGAGTAAGATGGTGATGGGAGTTTGTCAAGAACAAAACAACAGCATAATGTTAAGATTAGCAAGGGTTGAGATACAAGTACAAACCCTATAAGTGATATACTCCATATTGTATGCCCCACATCAGCTTAACAAACGTATTTGAAATCTGACACACCCCCATAGGCTAAGTGGTGGACAACAAGATGGTCACATGACCGATCAAGAGAAACAACAAAGCAAAGCTCGGGGTGGATCCCGAGATCACCACACAGTTCGAGCACAAGCAAGCGGCGACAAGGTTAGTCCACAAGCAGAGATAAAATGACAAGAGCACTATGATCACAACCTAGCAGCAGTAAACATGCATAGTATGTATATACATATATATGTCAAATGTTGTAGCCTATAGTGAGGCATGTCATATGGGGTACAGTTCTTAGGGTTACGCTTATGTACCCCAACCAACATTGTCAATGCAACACTTTCATTTCTGACATGGTATCACCTAGGTTCGGATCCTGTGGGATCCTGCTTGAGCCTCTCGCGCCCGTTGCACGTAGCCTACCGTTCCCGTTGCGCCTGTTTTGTCCTGTAGCGCCCGTTGTGGTCGTCCGTTTCATCCTGTAGCGCCCTTACCGCTTGCCCGTTCCGTCATGAAGCTCCTGTAGCGCTCGTAGCGCCCTTAGTGCTTGCCCGTTCCGTCACGAAGCGCCCGTAGCGCTCGTAGCACCCGTAGCGTTCGTAGCGCCCGTCGCCCCAGTCCCCTAGCCGTCGCGTCGCGACCCCTGCCCGTCGCGTCGCGCCCGTCACCCTCCCGTCCCGTCACCTGCTCGACGCGCCTCCCTGCCCGTCGTCCCGTCCCCTGCCCGTCGAGTCGCGTCCCCTGCCTCTCCCGTCCTCTGCCCGTCCCGTCCCCTGCCCGTCGTGTCCCCTGTCCGTCGCGTCACGCTCGTCCACAGCGTTGCGCTCCCCCCTGTCCGTCCCGTCCGTCGCGCTCCCCCTTTTTCGTCCCGTCCGTCGCGCTCCCCCCCGTCCGTCCCGTCCGTCGTGCTCCCCCCCGTCCGTCCTGTCCGTCGCGCTCCCCCTTGTTTGTCCCGTCTGTCGCACCCTGTGCGCCTAGAGGGTCGCGTCGCCAGCGCCGCACCGGTCTGTTTCGCCGCGACGCACCAGCCTGCCCCGCCGCGCTGCGCCCAGCCCGTCCCGCCGCGCCGCGCCATCCTGTCCGTTCTGTCCGGCCGAGCTGCGCCCCCTAACGTCCCGTGGTGCCCTGAGCCTCTTGCACTACCTGTCACGACCTCCTCACGTGCCTTAAGTGTTTAGGGTTTTGACGGCGGCAGTTCCCACCTTTTCGTTTCCACTATGGCGACCCCTAGGGTCCTCCGCTTTGACGCAAATGGTAGGCCGCTTGAGTTTTCGATCAGGAACCTGCGTGTGCGCCGCCTACTAGAGAGTCAGGTTCAGGGGAACGTGTCTTTGTGGGCGCACGCTTCTTGTGACCTCAGTGCGCCCCCCGATCCTGCTCCCTTAGGCGCTAACCCCACCGTAATGCGCGTAATGCACGCTAGCGTGCTGACCTGACAGCGTGGAATGCGCGTGACGCTGCAGCCTGCATCGCCCTTGGCAGTCTCCTCCCTGAGTCTGAGGAGACCCACTTCACTCAGGTTCGCACTGCTAGTGAGTTCCTGACTGCGATCAAGGCCCGCTACGCTACTCCCACCACTGTCTCTCTTGGTCGCCTGTTCCTCCCGTTCCTGTTTCCTGACCTCGCCTCGTTTGAGCGCACTGCTGACTTGATCGCTCACATGCGCTCGCTCGACTCTAGCTACCGCGCTGCTTGCACTGACGCACAGCTTGCTCTGCTCCCTCCCCTCATCGCAATTACTATCTATTTCATCACCACTTGTCTCCCTAACTGCCTTGCCTCTGTTCGTGACGCGCTTCTTCTGAAGCACCCTAGCGAGCTCACTATCGAGGTCCTTGAGTCTGCTCTCAAGGACGTTGAGAGCAACCTCCACTCGGTAGCCTCCGCCATTGGTGCTGTGCCCCCTCCACTGTTTCACGGGTGCACTGTTCCTCAGCTTCCTACCTTTACTGCCTTCCTCGCTACTGCCACTACTGACATGACCGCAGCTGCTATTACGACGTCTGCGCGGTCTAGGGGTAGGGGCAGCAAGAGGGGCGGAGGAGGTGGCGGCCAGGGAGCGAGCAGCGGCGGAGGCGGCAGAGGTGGAGTTGAGGGCGGTGGTGGCGGGAGTCCGGGAGTTGGTGGTGTGCCTCGTGCAGCGGCTAGTGACTCAACTGCTGCAGCTGGTGGAGGTGCCGCTCGAGTTTGTCCGGCACCTGCTGGACTGCCAGCTGCAGGTGCTGGAGTGGCGGCTTGGTACCAGGCTCGGCGACAGCAGCAGCAGCAGCCACTCCTCTCCCAGTAGCCACAACAGCAGCAGGTGCAGCAGCAGGTTCCGAGGCAGGGGTCAGGCCAGCGTCAGCTGTCGTGTGGTGCCGTCCACCCACTTTGCCCCTACTTCATCCAGATAGGTCCTCGCAGCGGCTACCGCTGTGACCGCCGCCACCCACCGGATTAGTGGTTCGCTCAGCTCACTGACACACTTCGTGCGGCCTACGGTGTCAACGGCCCCGCCCCTGACTCGCTTCCCCTTGTTCAGCAGTACGGCCCTGCTCTGTGGAGCATGTCTGCTTCTTAGTTGGCTGATCTCTGATTGGAACTCCTCATGCTATGTATGCTGTTGTTGACTCTAGTGCTCATGACTCTGTTTACTTGCGTATTTTTAGCTTAGGTGCTAGTGTTGCTGAGGTGCCTGTGAGAGTACGACGGCTTATACTGGCTTTCCTAGCTTGCTTACACTTTATTATGTTATTACTAGCTTAGCTTTATTTTATCTTGCATGCTTTTGCTTGATTTCCTAGGTTCGTTGCTTTTACTATATTATTATAGTTTTAGGCACCGAACTAGGTTGAGTGCACCGAATTCTAGGCTTTTCGGTTGCCACCGAATCGCCTTCTACCGAATTCGGGAAGGACCCGTTCGGGACGCTTCGCGACCCGCGGAACCTTCTAGTAACACCCGGGTTACTGCCTTTGTGTCGAGCCTATATATAGCATGCCTTGTACCCAGGTGAATCATTCAATAGAATCATCTTTCCTGAACCAGATCCTCACACTTGGTCTTCAGAGCGGGTTTACACGCGAGGTCTTCAACCGCGTAGTTCCGGCCTTTAAAAACCGCGGGGGCGACGACGGAGGTGCCGATACGGGTATAAAAAACCAGTTCCGCGCTGCGAATTTTTCTAAGTCCCCCTCGATTCGGTTTTCGAACACCCCTCAGATTTTCTGGTGGGAAGGATGGATTTTCGACCGTTCGATCGAGTTTCATCTCAACGGCCCAGAGAATTTCGCCCCAAAAAGTTGGAATTTGGAGCGTCGGATCGAGTTTCTTCTCAACGGCCGAGATCGAACGCGAATTTCGACTAAAGGAGTTTGACGCGACTTACAGAATTTGTGCTCGTCGATTCTACAGTCAACTCGACTCGCAGTAAGTTGACCAGCACCCGAAAATCAATTGTTTTCGTCGCGCTTCTTTCTGTAAATCGCCAAATGGAGGGAAAAAGAGATATTTCAGTACAGAAAATCGCGGAGTTACGTGTCGAGCAGAAGCAGATACGTGCGGCGCTCCCACGACTCGAGAAACTCCTTGCGAACCAGTCGGCAACCGCCACAGCAGCAGCGAATGCAGCAGCAACAGTAGCAGCAGCAGCAGCAGCAGCGGCGACACCGACAATTCTACCTGCGACAACGGCAGCAGCTACAGTTAACCTCGAAGCAGTGAAGCTGAGGCTACTGGAGGCGTTCGATCCCATAGTTAAAGGGAACGACGTTCGTCGATTTGTAGCTGAACTCGAAATTTACTTCGAAGCCGTTGGGTGCACGACCCCGACAGAAGACGCAATGCGCATACGGCTCGCAGCAACACTGTTACAAGGCCCAGCTCTAGAGTGGATCAACAACAGAATAGTCCAAGGCGAAGGGACGTGGGCGCAGTTTCGGGCAGCACTGATCGAACAGTTCGACACGTTGAACAGTAGCTACTACGGAACACGACGCAACAAGCCAACTAGTGGCATGGGGCGATTGGCACCACCCACGACTGCTGAACCGATGGAGAACGACGAGGGCGATGTGGAGCAGCGGCTAGCAAAAACTGAGACGTACAAATTTTGCGGCGCTACAGGACATCGTATCTTGGCGTGTTGGGAAATGAAGGGAAGGCGTGCGGAGCTGAGATACAAGAACAGTGCGGCACCCCCGAAGCAGAAAACGGACAACGTGGCAACTTCGGAGAGGGCAAAAAAAAGGAGAATATGATGGCGCGAGTTTAAAACGTCACGACCAGCCGGCACCAGGGGAAATCGCCGAGACAAATGGAGACTCCGCGAAACAAGACCCTGCACCGACTGGGAAACTCCAGCCGTACACCCCGACAAGTAAGAATATTACTTCTCGTGGGTTTCAAGCCTTTATTAAGGGAGAGTCAGAAATTAAACCGGTACCGGGTAATATGGGGACCCTACTCCGGAGCGCTAACAAGGGTCGAGCGTTCCGAGGAGTTAATATTCTCTCCCAGCAGCTCTGTTTAAAGGCTCCCTGTTCCCCAAAAATAAAGCCTACACAGCTGCAAAGGCCTAGGGGAAGGTTCCAGGCTCAAGAGAAGCTGTACCAGCCTCGGATAAATCCTTCTAACCCTACTCAGGTGATACCTGATATTGAAGCTGCATCTTCGAGCGCAGGACCTAGGGATGACATATTCGACGTACCCTACGATCCTATAAGCGATACCATCTACGGCTACTCGGAGCAGCAACAGCCACTAGTACTCGAGGTGATCTGCAACGGGCGACGCCTCCAGACACTGGTGGACAGTGGTGCGTCCCACTCGGTGTGCGACTGCGGGACGTTGGAGAAAATTGAAGAATCCTCAGAAGAGACCCAGTTTACAGCAACGATGGTGGACGGTACGAAGCTTCCCATCCACGGCGAGCCAACACGGCAGCTGCAGATAGGAGCGTTAAGGTGGAAGCCGACGTTGCCGATCACGAACATCAAGGGATTATATTTCATCTTGGGGCGTGATTTTCTGAAGCGGTTCAACCCCGAGATCGACTGGGTCAACCGGAAGGCGAGTATCTACAACAACGGGATGAACCCTCTGCTCAAGGGTCTATTCCAGCATGGGTACTCCGTGGACGCAGAGATCGCTACAGCAGAGAAACAGAAGCTGTTACAGTGGGAGAAGGACCTAGCTGTAAGAAAGGGATCAGGAAAGATTTGGGTACCGAACTATGCCCCGCTCCGACAGATCTTACTGGAGGAATTTCACGATGTGGCATACGCGGGACATTTCGGGAGCAACAAGACGTTAGCGGGAATAGCAAAGTATTACTACCGGCCCCGATTGGCAACAGACGTGCAGCAGTTCGTCACTTCATGCGACACGTGCCAGCAGATGAAGAGTAGCAAGCAGAAAAAAGTAGGGTTACTTCAGCCTCTACCCGTCCCGGAGCAGCCATGGCAAGTTGTCAGCCTAGACTTCATTACTGGGCTTTCTTCGACCTCACGAGGGCATGACGCTATACTCGTGGTGATCGATAAGTTCTCTAAAATGGGACACTTCATCCCGACCAATGCCACGGCTACTGCTGAAGCAACTGCTCGCCTCTTCTTCGACCGCATCATCACCATCCACGGCATCCCCGCTACACTTATCTCGGACAGAGACCCTAAGTTCACTAGTAAGTTCTGGAGGGAACTCATGGGATTGTTGGGGACAAAGCTTGCGATGTCTTCAGCGTACCACCCCCAGACTGACGGACAGACAGAGTGACTCAATCAGGTGGTTGAACAGTTACTGCACACAGCTTGCAAAGACGACATCAGCCACTGGGATCTACAGTTACCGACACTTGAGTTCGCTTACAACAACGCGTCGCATGCGGCCACAGGGAAATCTCCATTCTTCCTGTGCTACGGACGGGAACCACTTACACCACAACAGCCAACCACATCGGCACATGTCTAGGCCGCACACGACTTCGTCACCACCATGCAGCAGCTATGGGAGAAGACTCAGCGACGTCTTTCCACGATGCAGAACTCCCAGAAGCAGTATGCCGATCGCTAGCGACATGATCACTCAGTAGTAGTCGGAGATCAGGTGCTTCTTGACACGCACAACTTGAACCTGTCTCACCTACCGTCCAAGCTCCGGCCTCGCTTCTGTGGTCCTTTTCGCATTGAGGCATAGGTGACACCAGTAACATTCTGCTTGCGCTTACCTACTACGTGGAAGCTTCACAACGCTTTCCATGTTCAGCTACAAAAGCCCTACAAGGACCCCAACCAACAGTTCCAGGGACGCCAGCTACCGCCACCATCACCTGTTCTCATCAAGATGAACCAGAGTACGAGGTGGAAAAAGTTCTCGCTCATCGACGCAGACGCGGCAATACGCTCGAGTTCCTGATACGTTGGAAGGGATATGACCCATCGGAGGACAGTTGGGTTGCAGAAGCTGATATGGGCAACGCACGCCGTGCTCTCAAGGACTATCTTGTCAAGCAGGGTGTTTCTCACGCCACCCAGCTTTGAGGGGGGGACGTGTGAGAGTACGACGGCTTATGCTGGCTTTGCTAGCTTGCTTGGACTTTATTATGTTATTACTAGCTTAGCTTTATTTTATCTTGCATGCTTTTGCTTGATTTCCTAGGTTCGTTGCTTTTACTATATTATTATAGTTTTAGGCACCGAACTAGGTTGAGTGCACCGAATTCTAGGCTTTTCGGTTGCCACCGAATCGCCTTCTACCGAATTCGGGAAGGACCCGTTCGGGACGCTTCGCGACCCGCGGAACCTTCTAGTAACACCCGGGTTACTGCCTTTGTGTCGAGCCTATATATAGCCTCGCCTTGTACCCAGGTGAATCATTCAATAGAATCATCTTTCCTGAACCAGATCCTCACAGTGCCTGTTGCTAGTGTAGGTACTTGTGTAGACACTAGTCCAATAGCAACTCCGGAGGACACTTCGCTGTCCTTCAATCTTGACTTTGCCGCCTTGCACTGCTTCTTCCGCGACCACACGACGCTTACTCCGCTTCCTGCGCCGGTCTCTGTAGCACTGGCTGATCCCACTTCGGGACCAGTCACTGCTCGCTACACTACTACGCTTCCGTGCCCAGCTGTTCTGTCGGGCTTTCTGACGGGCTTTCACGTCCCCTCGTTCTCGAGGAACTTGGTGGGTGTGAGACCACTAGTTGGTAGTCACGTGGGTGTTTGGATTGAGCCTTCTGGGGAGACTGCGGTGTGTGTAGACGGTGACACGTACGCGTCTCTGGCGACCTTTACCACTGAGCAAGGCTCTGGTCTCTACACACTACACACTGGCCCCCGTGGGCAGCAGCAGCAGCCGCCGCCGCAGCAGCAGTAGCAGCGACTACTGCCCCCGACCCCTGTCACTACCCCCCGTCAGGTCCCTGTGTCTCACCTGGTTGCCGCGTCTCACCACGTGCCTGTGTCTAGTCCTGTTGCCGTGCCTTGCTCCTGCCGGTCGCTTGCCCACCCCACCGTTCTTTGGCACCACCGGCTGGGGCACCCGTCCATTCCTCGCCTGCGCGCTATGTCTAGTCAGCGTCTTGTCCTAGGCCTCCCGCGTATCTTGCCGTCGCTGCCGCCTTCACTTGTACCACCTTGCGGTCCTTGCGTCGAGGGTAGGCTGCGCGCCACCCCTCACTCCTCCCTTCGTCCGGCCACCGAGCCCTTTGAGACACTCCACTTAGATGTCTGGGGCCTCGCCTCTCACCAGTGCCCTGAGCGCGAGCGTTTCTTTCTGGTGGTCGTTGACGACTACTCCCGCTACACCACAGTGTTCCCCCTGGCAAAGAAGTCTGAGGTGTCTTCTACGCTGATCAGGTAGTTGCTTACCACTGTAGACACTCGTGGTCGTCGTGTCATCTGTCTTCACACCGATCGTGGGGGTGAGTTTCGCTCCGGCGTTCGCGCTGGATTCTGTCGTGAGCAGGGCATCCATCAGTCCTGGACGCTTCCGGAATCCCCACAGCAGAATGGGGTTGCTGAGCGCCGCATAGGCTTGGTCATGGAGATCGCCCGCACCTCCATGACTCACGCCCGTGCCCCCCATTTTCTGTGGCCCTACGCGGTTCGGTACGCCACTCACCAGCTGAACCTCTGGCCACGTGTCTCTCGGCCAGAGGTTTCACCGACCAGTCTTTAAACCAAGTCCCCTGGTGCTGCGTCGCGTTTTCGTGTCTGGGGTTGCTTGGCACTTGTTCGCGACACCTCCGCGGACAAGATCTCGCCTCGCGCCGTTCCCTGTGTCTTCCTTGGTTTTCCAGAGGACTCCTCTGACTTCACCTTTTACCACCCTCCCCTTCACCGGTTCTTTGACTCCCGTGACGTCCGTTTCGACGAGTCCGTCCCCTACTACGTCAGGTACCCCTGTCGAGGTCTCCCGGTTCCTCCTCCCCCTCTCTTCCTGACTTCCGCTCCCCCGGTACAGCCTCCCCCCCCCAAGTCCTGCCCCATCAGGTGTGTCCCACGCTACCCCTCCCCCCTCGGTAGCCCCTCAGATGCAGCCTCCTTCCCCGCAGTTCTCCTCACAACCTACTACAGACCCTGCGAGAGCCGGTGTTCGTGACGGGGGCCTTGGCGGTGCTAGCTCTAGCGGAGTTGGAGTTGGAGCAGAGAGCGTACATGTCCGAGGTCCTGGTTCTGGGGGTGCTAGAGCTGGAGCTGAGCTCGTGCCTGCAGGTGACTCTAGTCTACGCGGAGCTGGTGTTAGTCGAGCTGTCCCTGGGGGTGCTACGACTGGGGGTGCACCCTCTGCTGGACCTGGAGAGCCTGGGACTGACCCTGTTACTTCTGGTGGTGCTGGCTCTGGGGGTGGTGCGGCTGGTGCCTTGGAGGGTAGTCCTGGGGCTGCCCCTGCCCCGGACACTACTCCGCGCCCGCACCCCTACCCGACCCGGCACCAGGCCCGTCTTCGCCGTGCACGTGAGGAGCAGCTGGAGTTGGAGGGAGAGAGCCTAGAGTTGGTGTGGCAGCTGCTGGAGCTACGGCAGCTGGATGAGCAGCAGGTACAGCAGCAGCGGCAGCCACAGCGGGAGGAGAAGCCGCAGCCGCCGCAGCAGCTGGAGGTGCAGCAGTAGCCGCAGCAGCAGCAGCAGCAGCAGCAGCCACCTCCTCCTCCTGTCTCTGGTCTTCGGACCCTCGGTCTCCCCTCTCCCTCTCCTCCCTCCTCCCCCTCTCCTCCCCTCTCTGGTCCTCAGCTTCCTGCTCCTGACCCCTCCCCAGCTATTTTCCCCCGTTCTCAGCCTCCGGTGTCCCCTCCTTTGTGTCACACTTGGACTCCTCGCTCTCCTCGTGCTCCTCCCTCGTCCCCTATTCCTGTCATTGACCTTCGTACTACCCTGTTTCCTTCTAATCCGCCTCATCCGTTTCCGTCTGTCCTTCCTTCTCCTCCTGAGTCGGCCCTCACTGCTTCCCTCTCTACTCCTGTCACAGACTACTACCGCACGTACCGTCCTATTCTCTCTCTTGTTCTTACCTCTCTGGCTACTGACCCTCGTGCCTCTCTGTCCTCTGTCTCCGCTCTTACTGCCGCAGTCACTGAGTTTGCCTCTACTCGCCGCCTTGACTACGCCACCAGTCTTGTGGCTGCTCCTCGTACCAGTTCTCTGGCCGTCGAGGGTGTGTCAGCCCTTGGCTGTGATGCCCTAGAGGACAGGCAGTTTGAGCTTGAGTTCTTGGCAGCCGCTTCCCCTCATCTCTGTGCCATGCTGCTCGCCCCTGAGGGAGACCCCGACGCCCTTGACATACCGACTCCTCGCACTTACGCTGAGGCAGTGTCAGGGCCTTGGGCCTCTCAGTGGAGAGCTGCCATGGACGCAGAGATGGCCTCCTACAGATCCACAGGCACCTACATCGACGAGGTTCCCCCCCTGGGGCGAACGTAGTCGATTGCATGTGGATCTTCAGGGTGAAGCGGCCACCGGGATCTCCTCCGGTCTTCAAGGTGCGCTACGTGGCTAGAGGTTTCAGTCAGCGCGAGGGAGTCGACTTCTTTCAGACCTTCGCGCCTACCCCGAAGATGACTACTCTTCGAGTGTTACTACACGCAGTAGCATAGAGAGACTACGAGTTACACTCTCTCGACTTCTCCACTGCCTTCCTTTAGGGTAGCCTACACGAGGAGGTCTGGTTACGTCGTCCCTCTGCCTTCACTGGCACTTTCCCTCTTGTACCCAGTGGAGGCTGAGGCGACCGGTCTACGGTCTCCGTCAGGCTCCTCGTGAGTGGCACGACACCTTTCATTCTACCCTGTCTATCCTCGGTTTCCAACCTTCTTCTCCCGACCCGTCACTGTTCGTCCGTCGTGGCTCCATACCATTCTTTGTGCTGGTCTACGTTGACGACCTGGTTTTCGCCACTGCTGACAGGGTTGCTTTGGCAGACGTGAAGTCCGAACTGTAGAAGAGACACACGTGCACTGACCTTGGTGAGTTGCGCCACTACCTTGGCCTGCAGATCACCAGGGATAGAGCTGCTCGCACCATTACACTCTCACAGTCATACATGGTGCAGCAGGTCCTTCAGCGGTTCGAGCTTCAGCACTCCACAGTACAGCGCACACCTCTTGCTGTTGACCACAGACTCACTGGACCCTTTCCTGACGAGCCGTTTGAGCCTAGTGGTCCCTACGCAGAGTTGGTGGGCTGCCTCATGTACCTGATGACTTGTACTCGCCCAGACCTCGCCTTCCCTCTCAGCATCCTTGCTCGCTTTGTTGCGCCAGGGAGACACCGTCCTATTCACTGGACAGCAGCTGTGAGGGTGGCGAAGTACCTAGCGACGACATCAGGCGTGGGGCTGGTTCTTGGAGGGCAGCAGTCTATTGTATTTACTTGTCATTGTGACTCTTCTTACGCTGACGACGCTGAGACTCACAGGTCTACTCAGGGGTACTGCTTCAGCCTGGGTTCTGGAGCTGTTTCGTGGAGGTCCACGCGTTCCTCCTCGGTCTCGACCTCTACCGTCGAGGCTGAGATCTACGTTGGTGCCATGGCGGCACAGGTGCTCTGCACCGACCTTGTTCACTGACAACAAGGCGTCGATTCTCCTCTGTCGAGAGCTGCGACTGGAGAGCAGAGTGAAGCACATTAACGTCAGGTACTTTCTTCTGCGAGAGTTGCAGAGACGTGGACAGGCTCGCTTCGAGTTTGTGAAGTCCGAGGCCAACACCGCAGAGATCTTCACCAAGGCACTTCCGCCTTGTGACCACCAGAGGTGTTGTAATGCAGCTAGGCCTTGTTGACACTGGTTCTCGTCTTGTGTAGACTTGAGTTCTCTGCTTGCTTTGCTTGTACGCTTTACATATACCTCTGTGAACTCTTGGACTGGCCTTGTGACTCCTTTTTGCTTGTGCTCAGAATGTGTGGTGACGTTGTGATCCACCATGAGCTTTGTTTCTTGTGACTGGTCTTGTGACCGTACTGTGTTGGTTTTTCTATGACACCCCTCACCTAGGCTATGGGGTTGTTTTTGTCAAATGTTGTAGCCTATAGTGAGGCATGTCATATGGGGTACATTTCTTAGGGTTAGGCTTATGTACCCCAACCAAAATTGCCAATGCAACACTTTCATTTCTGACAATATGTATATATATATATATAAATATATATATCAAAGTGAAGGGCAAAGTCAAGAGACAAGCAAGTTATGCAGGATATACACAAGGCATAGTGCAGAAACGCTGATGATCACCAGACCCTAGGGCCTCGGTAAAGATATTAGCAATGTTGGCCTGTAAGGTCACGTAAGCAAGGAGAAGCTGACCACTCTGCTGTAACTCTCGTGCGAGAAAGTAAAGAAAAAGAATTTGCTTCGTTCTATGCTCCTGTCTCTGCTCCCAACTCAAGGAAATCATATCATTGTGGTCGACCTACAGGACCTGATAAAAACGAGGCCACTCACCCAAGTCAGTCAGCATGTAGGTCAGCCAGAGTAACTCTTGTGCAGCCATAGCCCCAGTATAGGTCTCGGCCTCACAGCTGGAACTAAGCACAAAAGATGAGCGAGTGGACCTCCACGAGGCAAAACCAGTGCTGAGACTGAAAGTGTAACCCGGTGACGACAGCTGAATCGCTTGGTCGTCAGCCCAAGAAGCGTCTGAGTGTCCTGTGAGCACAACTGAGCCCCGTCCCCCAAGTACAAGCCCCATGCCTGATGTACTGCACAAGTAGCGTATTACCCTCGTAGCAGCCCGGAGTGCTCAGGGCAGTGTCTCTTGGGTGCAATGTAGCGCGCTAGGATGATGAGCGTAGCTCTCGCCCATCTCCCACACAGCCTGCCGAGGAGCGTTATGGCAGAGGCAGTCATAGCAGGAGGGGCAGGCAGAGCATGCTTACAATGGCCAACATCCCATGCCGAGCTCACCTGATGGCTCTTGCCTGGTGGAGGTAAATGCAGAGGACGGAAGATGAAGCAGATTAGTCTACAGAGTAGAGTAGATGCAAGGTGCAAGGGAGCAGAGTGTTGGTGAATTGCGTATAAATGTTTACAAACGTAATTGTAATTTGCATATCTGTTGATTGCGTATTTTTACCCGTGATGGTTGACCTTGGCATGGCAAGTGAGCTTGTAACATTTGTGGAGAAATTAGTCAGCGTTGTTTCAATAAATCATTCTGTTGAGTTTGTGTTAAGAAGTATAATTTTGACAGTAGGCTCTGATACCAAGTGTTATGAGTTGTACTAAACAGAGTGCGCGGAAGACTTCTATAAAGAGAACGTGATTACAGAATGAGGAAACAATGAAGAATGCGAGCAAATATAGGCGAGAACCGCGTGACGTGCGTGGCTCGGAAATGTCGCGATTGGTGATGGGCGACTCGACATTGGTTCGGTGCGAAAGTGTAGGCCGAGCCATAATAACGCGAAGTGCTCGGGGCTGTCCTCGCTAGGAGCAGCCTCTACAGTAATGAATGTATATTCATTACACTCTCCCACCTTCTAAATAAGGTACCCTTATACATAGCCGAGTCTTGCAGTAGCATGAAAACTGCAGATCTTCGGTTGAAGCCGATCTAACGGTGTAGAATTCCGTTGACTTTCGAGTTGACGCGTGGCTGAGCGCGTTGACCGGGCGAAATTCGAAGAGTTGGAATGTCAGCCGTTGATACTGCCGATGCCGATCGGGCGGTTGATAGCGAATGCCGAGTTGAAAATTGCTGATGAATGAAAACCGTTGATGTCGATGGAGACATCGCGATCGTTCGTTGTGCTGAAGCTGTCAGAAGACTGACCAGTAGAGTGCGAGAGCACTCTTTCTCCCCCCCGTCGAAAAACTGCTGCCACCAAAAAAAAAAAAAACCCCGCATGGCAGTATCAAATCATCTGGCTGCTGCCGTATCTCCAGCTGGCAGCTGCTGCAATCCCGGAATTGCTGCTCTTGTCTTGTTGTTGTGGCAGATCCTCGCTGTAGCTTTTCCAGCTGTCAGCTGCTGCAACATGAGGGCTGAATTTTGTCGCTGACGCGGACCTGTTGGCCGCCTTGTCGTTAGTGTAACACCCCGAAACCTGTCCAATAATCCTTCGGTCGTGACTCCGGATCGTTGAAGTTCGTCGTCGAAGACTGTCGCGAAAATTGTGAATGTCGTTGAAGCACATCGGCGACGTTCGGCGAGAAGAGCGAGGTTACGTAATCGACCGAGTGTCAGTCTTGAAAACTCAATGAAAACACGAATTCAGACTCTGATGACGTCGGTACCACCGGCGGCCTTGTCGTGACCCGCCGAGGCGTTTGTCGTGATTCTCCGAAAACTCCCGGGCAGAAGCGAAAACAGCTGCTGCTCCTCCCCCTGACCTCCGAAATATTTTTTTTTTCAAACTGGAACTTGAACTGCCGATGACGTCAGCTACCTCGGCGACGTTGTCGTGACTCGCCGAGAACCTCCGGGCAGGGGCGAAAAACAGATGTCGCCTCTCTCCCCTTCTGTAGCAAAACTCCTTCCGTGTTGTCGCCGGTACCCCCGAGCAGCTTCCGATTTGTAGGGCTACACTTTTAACGACGAGTGCCTTGCGCGCTTAATCAAGCACCGCTGCAACTCCGCCGTTGGCACGGATACTGTCGACAACCCCGCCGACTCCGTTAAAACTCACTCTTGGAACTGCTTCTGGTACCCGCCAATGTCGGAGATGAAATCACACCACGTAAATCCCGGTCGCCTGCAGGTTGTCCTCCGAAAGAACCGGTGTATCTAGCGTGCCCACCCTTTCATCGCCTGTGGTTAACCACACTAGCAACCCACCAAAAGGGAGGCGCTTTTCCATGTGGAACCCAGAACTGTGGGTCTACCGGGACCGAATTTCACGGAACCTAGCCCGCATCCACGCCACAGATCTTGCCATAGAACTTCCCCAGATGACTTCGAAGTACACCGTAAATCGCTTAAACAATTGGCGAGCAGACGTTCACCCATCTCCCACCGTCGAAATGCCACCCGAAAATCATGGTTGCGGCAACAAGCCCTGAAGTATTTTCTGCCTTGTAGCTCCGACGTTTCCACCGTTTACCCTGGTACTCCGACGTTCACCCATCTTCGTACCAGTCGAAATTACTTAGCAAATCTCAGGTATCCTTGGCAATACACCCCTCGCCGTGCCTCGATGTGTGAGATTTTCGAGCCTTTCGTGCCCACCGAGTAGACCCAAAATTCACGGTGGAGTGGTGTACGGGCCCAACCTATCACTCAAGAAGCTTGGAGAGGCACCCAAAACTTTCCCTCCAATTTTGTTTGTCTTCACCCCCCGACCATCCCGCTTTCCACCGTTCACCCAACGTCCGCTTTTGTCGAATGAGGTATTCTCCGTGTTGCCCACGATTTTTCTAGCATTCGATAAAGGCGCGAACATTAACGTAGTCGGAGCGAGTTTATCATATCAAACTCTCAGCCGGCCGCTTCGCTGCCCACCGTGCCTATCGCCTTTTAAAGCTCCACAGCTTCGGAAACTCCATCTTCGCCGCTACACCGCCGTCGGGTAGACCGTTGAATCAGGAGAAACCCCGCCAGCTGCCACAACTTCTTCAACCCCGACTTTTACGGCTGGGTAACTGTTGCCGATGGTCCGTTTTTGTCAGGGCGAATTGGCTATCGATGGTTGAGCGACAGTCCATGAGACTGGTGAAGGTGCTGAGGAGTGACCGTGGTGGTGAGTTCCTTGGAACTGATTTCACCAATTTCCTCAAAAGGAACAACATCCGACACCAGCTGACCTGCCCTGGAACACCGCAGCAGAATGGTATTGTCGAGCGTGCCAACCGGACAATTGGCGAGGCGGCCAAGACCTTGTTGGGGGCTGCTGGAATGCCCTACAAGTTCTGGCCTGATGCTGTCCACCATGTCATTACTGTCAAGAACAGAGTCTTGACGCATGTTGGCGAGAAGCACTGGGTGCCGTATGAGCGTTGGCTTGGCAAGAAGCCAACCATTGACATGCTGCGTGTGTGGGGCTGCATGGGTCTTGTGATGGTGCCTAAGGACCAGAGGCACAAGCTCGAAGTTGCTGCTGTGTGGGCTGTCCATCTTGGGATGGCGTCCGACTTGAAGGGGTGGCTGATGTGGGACCCCAAGAGCAAGAAGACGCTGGTTAGTCGTGACGTCAAGTTTGTGGAGGACGTCATGTACAAGGACTAGCAGCAGCGGCAGCAAGTGCAGATCGGTCTGCGTCTGCAGGAGATTGAACGGTCCGTAGTGGCAGAGGTTCAACTGTCAACGGGAGTAGTGTTTGGCCCCATCCTCGCTTGGGCGGAGCCGACTGCGGGACCGCAGGACCGCGTGGCCGCGGGAGGCCGCGGGACCGCAGGGCCGCGGGAGGCCGCGGGACTGCGGGGCCGCGGGACCGCTAGGCCGTGGGAGGCCGCGGGACCGCGAGACTGCGGGGCCGCGGGACCGCGGGACTGCGGGGCCGTGGGACCGCGGGACTGCGGGGCCGTGGGACTGCGGGGCCGCGGGAGGCCGCGGGACCGCAGGAGCCGCGGGGTACCGCGGGAGGCCGCGGGACTGCGGGGCCGCGGGACCGCGGGGCCGCGGGAGGCCGCGGGGCGACCACAGGACCGCGGTGGGGCCGTGGGACTGCGGGGCCGCAGGAACGCCGGGGACCGCGGGACCGCGGTGGGCCGTGGGGCCGCGGGGGACGACCATGGGACCGGTCGACCGGGATACCCGGGCGACATGTGCGAAGGTCGCCGGGGGTGGTTTCTGCGAGGACGACCTCGGGGGTGGTATCCCAAGGTCGACGTGGCTGGTGGGCGCCGTCACGAGTGGAGTGTCTGCGCTGGGCATGTGACGGGGAGTTGGGCGCCAACCAGCTGCACGCACCTGCGAAGCTGGTGCACCGTTGTCAGGCGGGTGCAACGCTGTGCAGCCGACTTGCTGCAGCGTTGGCACACCGCGGACTTGCAACGTTGGCAAGCCGCGACTCTGCGCTGCTGGAGCGCGGTCGACCAAGTCGTGCTGGCACGCGGTCGACCGTGTTGCGCTGGCAGTCGACCAGCAGCCTTGCTAGGTCTGATGTAGTCTGTGTTGCCAATGTTGATGCGATCAACCTGAATCATTGTTGTGAACTTTTGCTAGTGAAACTCTTGCCAAATTTCCCTGTGAACCAGCAAGTAGTGCAAGCACAAGTAAACAACCAAGGAACGAACGAACGCTACGATCACTCTTGCCCCGTGCCTAGTCCGTAGTCTAGCTCCCGTTGGACCCAGTAGTTATCTCCGCATGGTGCAGTGAGCGTGGACGACACCACGAAGTCACCTTCGGTTTAGCCAACTTTTCACCCACCAAGCTTGTTCGTAGGCCAGCGGCTGTGTTGGACGCCACGGTGGACCCCACAGTTGAGGCGGGCATCGTGGACACCTTGGAGGCACGGATGGAGGACGCGAGGAGACGTCATGCGGCGAACGAGTACGGAACTCTCCTGCAGACGGTCATCGAGGCTGGCATCCGCGCCGTGTGGGCGACGGAGCACCCTTCTCGACCGGCGTCTCCTCAACCGGTGAACAATGCGGGCAGCGTCGACGTGGGCGTCAACGCGGGTGGTGGCCAAGTCGGAAGTAGTGCGGGAGGCACATCAAGGCAGCGAGGTGTGATTCACGTCGATAAAGTCGACGGCGTTCCGGCGTGAGGGATGCAGCCATCGGCGGCTGCAGGGGGCCCGCGGGGCTACGTCGGAGGCAGACGAAGTAAATTGGCGCCGATGTCGGCGACACACGTGACCGCGGGAGGAATTGCGCCGAGCTACGGCTACTTCAAGTTTACGCCGGACAGGATCTCAGTCACCCCTCTGCTGGCCGGTCGTCCCGACATCCTCACGTGGAAGGAAGCCATCGAGCCCCAGCTGGAGATGGCCGGGTTGATGGGCTTCGCCTGCGGGAACTTGGCGTTGCCGGAGGAACAGCACCCCGACCTGCGTGCGGAGTTTCGCGCCGTGCAGTTGCTGACCTTCACGGTCATCTCGCGGTGCTGCTCGCCGGGCGTACAGATCGCCCTGAAGTCGTGCAGGGAGTACCTCGACGCCGGCCACCGGGCGTGGCATTTCATCGAGTCGACTTACCAAGTCACCGACGACTTGTTCATCGCCCAGCTTGAGGGGCAGCTGACGCACCTGCGTATGGGCGACCAGGAGACCGCGACCGACTACTGCAACCGAGCTCGGCGAATTCTCGCCACCATACGGATGGCTGGCGCGGAGTACTCAACGGCGTCGTACGTCACACACGTCATGCAGGGACTCTCCAGCAGCTACAACCTGCTGAAGCAGCCGTCGATGGCGCCAAGCACGCGGGCGACGCTCAACGAGGACACATTGACCTCGTACATCCTGCAGGACGAGGCGATGCAGGAGGCTGAGCTGTCCCAGGAGCTCCTAGCGCAAGTGAACTACGTCACCCCGTCGAAGCATGGTGGTCGACCGGGACAGCGCGTGCAGTCTGGTGGCAGTGATCGCGGTGGCAGGAAGCAGGCAAAGGAAGTCGACCAGAAGAAGTCGGCTAAGGAGAGCGGTCGTGGAGGAGGAGGTCGACGTCGGGAATGCTGGCTGTGCGGCGACCCCGATCACCTCTCCTTCGAGTGCCCCGACCGCAGTGACTCGGACGACGACGAAACCAAGGGAGGCCGCGGGAGGTCCGGCAGCCGTCGTCCCCGTCGAGAAGGAAACAAGCTGCGCAAGGAGAAGCGGTCGACCAAGTCGACCTCGGTGAAGGACGCCGACTCCTCTGCTGGCGGCAAAGGGCGAGACGACAAGGCGGCGTTGTGCTTGCTGGTCGGCGTCGTGGAGCCGACCGTCTCGCTGGCGCCGGAGGCTGGCGAGGATTTCCAGGCGGTGGCGGCAGCTGTGCAGGCGAACCCGGCGGTGGTCCTGCTCGACAGCGGCTGCTCGCACCACCTGATGGGGACGAAGGACGCCTTCGTCGACTTGGGGCCGAGCGGCGACGTGAAGCACGTGCATGACTTCAATGGGGCGCTGCAGGACGTTCGCGGCCGTGGCACGGTTGCTCTGCAAGGGGAGGCCGGGAAGCGGGTGCTGTACATCCCGGGCGTGCACGCGAACTTACTGTCGGCCGGACAGCTGAAGGACAACGGGGTGAAGCTGCAGGACTGCAGCGACGGGATGGTGCTCGTCTCGGCTACCGGCGACATCCTCGGTCGAGCAACGTACTCCGGCCGGGTCCTCTGCACTGACCTACGTCCCTGCTTGGAGACGACTGCAGCTCAAGAAGTCGCCTTGCGGGCAATCGTCTCGGCGACAAAGGCAACGCCGGAAAGGCTGCACGCGAGGCTCGTGCACGTCAGCATGGACACCATCCGGAGCTCGGCGAAGCACGAGGTAGCCACCGGGCTGGACCTCAAGTCGGCGTCCGGCGCCACTTCGCCCTGCGTCTCGTGTGTCAGTGGGAAGCTGGCGCGCCACACCTTCCCGACAAGGGCTCGGACAAAGAAGACGCCCTGGCCGTCGTGCACATCGACCTGTGCGGGCCGTTTCGTGTGCCCACCAAAGATGGCAGCTTGTACTTCCTGCTGCTGAAGGACCGCAAGACCCGCTACGTGTGGGTGCCGCCGGTTGCCAAGAAGTCGGACGTACTGCTAGAATTCCAGAAGTGGCTGGTGTTGGTGGAGCGGCAGGCGAAGAAGTCGGTGCTGATGCTTCGCTCTGACCGGGGAGGGGAGTTCCTCGGGAAGGAGTTCACCGCCTTCGTGGACGGCAAGGGGATCGTCCACGACCTGACCTGCCCATACACCCTGCAGCAGAACGGCATGGCGGAGCGGGAGATGCGCACGGTGGTGGAGTCGGTGCGGACGATGCTGCTGCACATGGGCGTGCAGCACCGCTAGTGGCATCTTGCTCTGCGGCAGGCCGTCTGGGTGCGCAACTGCCTTGAGCGGTCGGCGCTGCCACCGGGGACGACGCCGTACCAGCTGCTCACGGGTAAGAAGCCCGACTTGTCGATGGCGCGGGTGTGGGGCTGCATGGCGCAGTTCCTGGTCCCTGAGCAGCAGCGCGGTGGGAAGCTGAAGCCGAAGGCCCGATGGGGCCTTCACCTCGATATCGCCGACAACCAGCTGGTCACCACGTCGGACGTGGTGTTTTACGAGACGATGTCGCTGGAGGTTTGGAAGTCGGAGCACGGCCCGGCGTTGGGGCGGACGCTGGTCGACCCGCCGACGGACACCTCAACCGCGACGCTACCCCTGCTCGCCGAGGTCGGTGAGCTTGCTGATGAGGACGCTGAGGGCGTCCACCCTTCCTCCCCTTCCTCTGCACCTCCCCTCATAGCCGACCTGCAAGAGCTGACTCTCGTGTCGGCCTCCATCGCTGAGGGGAGCGGTGGGGCGTCGCCTGTGGCGCCGGCCAAGTGCATCGCCGGTGGCCGACGTGACACCACGCAAGTCGGCGTAGAAGTGAAGTGGTCACCGACGGGGGAGAAGACGAGGCAGGCCGTGGGACCACGGGACCGCGAGACCGCGAGGGCCGCGGGACCGCCGCTCTTGATGAAGCGGACAGGGGCGCAGCAGGCAGGGGAGCAGGCAGCAACGCAACCGACCAAGGGGGCAGCGGCAAGGCAGCAGCTGACAGGGGAGCAGGCAGACGCGAAGCCGACCACGGAGCAGTCGGCACCCGGGCAGTCGGCAGGGGAGCCGACGACATGGGAACAGTCGGCAGGGTCGCCGACCGTGGTGCAGCCGGACGCTGAGGGCAGTGACGCCGGGGATGACGACGGGGAGCGTTCGGGCACCGGCCGCGGGACCGCGAGGAGTCCACCGACAGCAATGTGGTGGAAGTCCAGACCAGGCCACGGCGTACATGCCGACTTCGAAGGCCGCCTGATTTTTTCGTCCCCGCTGCCTTCACCACGGTGTACGACGTTGACGACGACGACCTGGCGTACGACGACGCCGAGGACGATGAGGAGTTTCCGGAGCTCGACCCCGACATGCACGCCGATCCCGAGCACCGTTGGGACATCGCGACGATGATGGTGAAGGAGGCGATGGCGAGCTGGAAGGGGAAGGCGGTGAAGGCCGCCATGGAGGAGGAGATCCGCAGCCTCATCAGCAACGGCACTTGGGAGCTGGTCGAACGCCCACCGGGGGTGAACATCATGAAGAACCGGTGGGTGCTGACGACGAAGTACCGCATCGACGACACCGTCGAGCGCGAAAAGGCGAGGCTGGTCGTGAAAGGCTTCACGCAGGTGTATGGCACCGACTACGACGAGACGTACGCGCCGGTGAGCAGCTACGTCACGCTAAGTATTTTCCTCAGCATTTTCGCCGTCCTCGACTTCAACCTGATGCAGCTCGACATGAAGAACGCCTTTTTGCAGAGTAAACTCGTCAGGATGCTGTACATGTACCAGCCGGATTACTTCAACGACGGGTCTGGCCGGGTATGCAAGCTGCTGAAGAGCCTCTACGGGCTGAAGTAGTCGCCGCTGCTGTGGTACAAGGCTCTCAACGACGTGTTGGTCGGCGCCGGGTGGAAGAAGAGCCAAGTCGACGAGGCTCTGTACTTTACGGTCAGCACCACCTTCAAGGCTGAATTATAGCCGTTTGGGAGAACCCAAACATGGTGCCATGGCTATTCAGGCTGATGAGGGAGATGATGAAGAGATGGCTTTTTGCTTCTTCACACCCTTGCCTGGAGAACCAGCCACGTTGGAGGAGGCACTCAATGGACCCCAGAAGGAAGAGTGGAAGGCTGCCATGGATGCGGAGTTCAACAGTCTCATTGAGAATGGGACTTGGGAGCTTGTAGAGCTACTCGAAGGGCGACGGCCCATCAGCAGCAAGTGGGTCTTCAAAGTGAAGACGGATGCTGATGGAGCACTGTAGCGATTCAAGAGCCGCTTGGTCGCCAAAGGGTTTCAGCAGAAAAAAAAAAGATCGACTTCAAGGCTATCTTTGCTCCTGTGGCTAAGCTAATTACATTGAGGACTTTGCTGGCTAGCGCAGCTGTGAAGGGATGTGAAGCAGATGGATATCACCACTGCATTCCTGAATGGAATACTGTTGGAGGATATCTACATGAAGCAGCCTGGCAGCTATGATGATGGTACTGGCCAGCTGTGCCAGCTTAAGAAGGCTATCTATGGCCTTAAGCAAGCACCTAAGTGCTGGTACGAGAAGCTCGAGGAAGTGCTGCTGGCTGGAGGCTTCAAAACATCCCAAGCTGACCACAGCTTGTTCCTACTCAAAGAGGGGGGGCAGCGGCACTTGCTGCTGGTGTATGTCGATGACATACTGCTGTTCTCACCTTCCATGGAGCAGATTGAAAGGGCTCAAAAGCTGCTTATGGACAGTTTCAAGTGCAAGATGCTTGGGGATGTCCATTATTACTTGGGGCTGCAGATTGAGCGAGATGTCGAGAGGAATTGGCTGAAAATGCATCAGTCACATCTCTGGCGTGATGGAGCGTTATGGTGTGACTGGGGGTCGCACTGTGATGACGCCATTTCCTGCAGACTACAAGCTACAGAAGGCAGCCAAGGATGATGATGTTCTCGAGGATCAGCTACAGAATTAGTACCAGTCACTCATTGGGAGTCTTATGTATGCAGCTGTGCATACACGATCCGATGCTTCATTCGGAGTGGGGCAGCTGGCCAGAGTTGTGCAGCAGCCCACAGAGGAGATAGGATCATGCATGGAACCTTGAAGCTATCGTGCTTCACTGACGCTACATGGGCCTCGGAGGATGAGGATCAGTCATCTGTGGGTGGCTATGTGTGCATGGTCGGAGGAGGACCAGTGAGTTGGAGGTCCAAGAAGCAGAGTGAGATTGCTCAGTCTTCGGTAGAGGCAGAATACATGGCAATGTATCATGCCATCAAGGAGATTGTGCTCCTGAGGAAGCTGCTGGAGGACATGGGAGCTGAACAGGAGGGACCTACACCACTTTTCTCTGACAGCGAGAGTGCTATTGCCATGGCCACTAATCCTATCCTGAATCGGCTGAAAAAGCACATGAAAGTTAAGTGGCACTGGGTGAGGCAAAAGGTGAAGAAGGGGGCTGTTGAGCTTCATTATGTGAAGGCTAGCAAGCAGGCAGCTGGTTTTCTTACCAAGAGACTTCCCAAGGGTGCACACTGAAAGTGTGCTAAGATGTGTGGCATGGCGTTGCACTAGTGTGTCCAGCAATGTCATGGGGGCATGTGTGTATATGTGTGTGATGAGTTTGCATGTGTGTGAGTGTGTGTGCATGCAGCCCGTTAGTCTGAAGGGGAGTTTGTTGTATGCACGTCGGTATGAGTGCATGTCATCATAATGTGCTCGTGCAATTCATGCTTGCGTCATTTGCATGAGCATAAATCATTATGCATGGCTGTTGGATTTTACCACCTCTGTGTTTTTCTCCAAGTCGAAATGCATGACTACGCAGGAGAAATCCAGAGCTTTCCAACGATACCAAGATCGCCTTATTCCGACCAAGATCGCCCAAGTTACAAGATTTCCAAGATTTGGGAATTCTATCTTAATTTGGGATATTAACTAAATTGGGCGATTATTGGGTCATGACTATAAAGGGATCTTTGGTTGGGTGGTTAGGAAGGCAACTTTGACTTTTGGATTGGGGTGGCTAGAAGTTTCTAGCATGGGTTGCAAATGTTGCAACACCTAGGCAAAATCCAATTGGATTTTGCATGTGACACCTCAAGGACCTTATTATGAGGATTGCATCTTTGATGCTAGAAAGGTTCCCACTATCCTTCCCTAGCATTTGGAGAGCCTTCCATCACAAGGTTCTCTTAAAACCCCCCAACTCCATTATTCTATGCTTAATGTTTGTTCTTCCTCCATCCATTCTAGTGAAAGCAGTAGCTATACGTTTTCAAGTATTTCTCACTCCCTAGACCACCTTCTGACGTGATTCAACTTTGAGGTTGTAGCTAAGACCAGCGCGCGCAATCCTGTCGAGCGGATTTGCGATTAGTTGAGATTTGAGTTCGTCGTAAGTCTTCAAAGTGACCGGATCCTATGCAACATTACCGTCCACGGCATCCTCGCTACACTCCTTTGAGACAGAGACCCAAATTCACTAGTAAGTTATGGAGGGAACTCATGGTTTTGTTGGGGACAAAGCTTGTAATGACTTCAGCGTACCACCCCAAGACTGACGGACAGATTGAGCGACTTAAACAGGTGGTTGAATAGTTTCTGTGCACAGCTTGCAAAGACGACATCAACCACTGGGATCTACAGTTACCGACGCTTGAGTTTGCTTACAACAACACATCATACGTGGCCACAGGGAAATCTCCTTTCTTCCTGTGCTATGGACGAAAACCACATACATACCATGTGGAAGCTTTACAACGCTTTCCATGTTCAGCTACTGAAGCCCTACAAGGACCCCAACCAACAGTTCCAGGGACGGCACCTACCGCCACCACCCCCTGTGCTCATGCAGGATGAACCAGAGTACGAGGTGGAACGCGTTCTCACTCATCGGCGCCGCGGCGGCAAGTCCCTCGAGTTATAGACCCTCTCTGATATGCTGGACGGCATATGACCCGTCACAGGATAGTTGGGTTGCAGAAGCTGATATGGGCAACGCACGCTGTGCTCTCAAGGATTAATTTGTCAAGGAGGGTGTATCTCACATCACCCAGCTTTGAGGGGGGGACGTGTGAGAGTATGACGGCTTATGTTTGCTTTGCTTCCTTGCCTTTACTTTATTACACTTTATCTAGCTTATGTTTATTTTTTCGTGCATGCTTTTGCTTGATTTCCTAGGTTAGGTGCTTTCCTATATTTTATTATCGTTGTTGCACCGAACTAGGTTGCGTGAACCGAATTCTAGGCTTTTCGGTTGCCACCAAATTGTCTTCTACCGAATTCGAGAAGGCTCTATTTGGGACGCTTCGCGACCCTCAGAACCTTCGCGTAACACCTGGTTACTGGGCCTTGTGTCAAGACAATATATAGCCACGTGTTGTACCCAAGTGAATTAATCAATTCATTTCTCAATTCTGAACTCGATCCTATCGATCCTCATTGCCACACTCGCCGCATTCGTGACTACCACCACATGGCTCGGCGCTTTGCTAGGTTCTTAGTCTTCCGTCTTCCACTTGCCTAACTCCTTCCTTATTGTGTCCACCGTCTGACCCCTCTCAGACATAGTTACCCCTAACTCCCCACTCCCTGCTCCTCCTCCTTACACTGAGTCGGCAGACTCCCAGACGAAGTATCGTGAGCCTCTGTCTCGTCCTGCCTCACCTGTTCGCCTTGTTCGCACTGGTCGTCGTGTTCCTCGTCCTCGTCCCTCACCAGTCCCCGGTATCAAAGGTTTACTGGAGATCCCCAATTGATCCTAGGGAAGGGTTAGAGTCACGTTGGCCTGGGGGGTTATGGCCAGCGTGCTGACCTGACAACGTCGAAGTCGCGTGACGCTGCGGCCTGCATCGCCCTCAGCAGCCTCCTTCCTGAGTCTGAGGAGATCCACTTCACTCAGGTTCGCATAGCTAGTGAGTTCTGTCAACGGGAGTAGTGTTTGGCCCCGTCCTCGCTTGGGCGGAGCCGACCTCGTGGTCGGGTGTGCGGGGGGATGCAGCCGACCTGCAGCAGTGGGTACGGGGGCCACTGCAAGGGCGTTGAGCTGGGGGGCGCCTGGCTGGAGGGCGCCGAGCAGGTGGACGCCGTCCTTGGTGTCTGGGCGGCGTCCTGGGAGACTGCAGAGCGTCTTGGGCGTCTGCTCGGCGTCCTGGACGCCTGGACGGCGTCCTGGGAGGCTGGACGCCAACCTGGGCTTCTGCTCGGCGTCCCGAGTGCCTGGACGCCGACCTGGGCGCCTGGACGGCGTCCTGGGCGAGTGGACGCCGACCCGGACGCCAAGACGCCAACCCTAGGACGCCGGGTTTGGTGTAGCCGGCGACCGACTGGGCTGGACGACCAGGTAGGGTTGCCCAGTCGTCCGGGATACCCGGGCGACGTGTGCGAAAGTCGCCGGGATGGTTTCTGCGAAGGTGACCTCGGGGGTGGTATCCCGAGGTCGACGTGGCTGGTGGGCGTAGTCGCTGGCGTGGATTCAGCTAGGCCTCTGTGCTGTGCTCATGATGAGGTGTGGAGCGCCAACCAGCTGCACGCACCTGCGAAGCAGGTGCACCATTGTCCTGCGGGTGCAACGCTGTGCAGCCGACTTGCTGCAGCGTTGGCGCGCTGCAGACTTGCGACGTTGGCAAGCCGCTACTTTGCTGCGCTGGAGCGGTGCGAGCTCTGCTGCGCTGTACCGCGGTCGATTATGCTGCGCTGGAAGTCGACCAGCAGCTGTGCTAGCTCTGATGTAGCCTTGCATGCCAATGTTGTTGCTATCATTCTGAACCATTGTTGTGAACTTTTGCTAGTGGAACTCTTGCCAATTTTCCCCGTGAATGCGCAAGTAGTGTGAACACGAGCAAACGACTAAGGAACGAACGCAGAGATCACTCCTACCCCGTGCCTAGCCCGTAGTCTAGCTCCCGTTGATAGAGTTATCTCCGCATGGTGCGGTGAGCGTGGACGACACCGCGAAGTCATCTTCGGTGTAGCCGACTTTGCACTTACCTAGCTTGTTCGTAGGCCGGCGGCTGTGTTGGACGCCATGGTGGACCCCGTAGTTGAGGCGAGCGTCGTGGACAGCTTGGAGGCACGGCAAGAGGATGCGAGGAGACGCCATGCGGCGAGCAAGTACGGGACTCTCCCGCTAGCGATCGTCGAGGCTGGCATCCGTGCTGTGTGGGCGACGGAGCACCCCTCCCGACCGGCGTCTCCCCGACCAATGAACAACGCAGGCAACGTCGACGTGGGCGTCAACGCTGGTGATCAGGTCGGCAGCAGTGCGGGAGGCACGTCGAGGCCGAGGGGAGTGATACCCGCCGGTGCCGGCGGCGTTCATGCGCGAGGAATGCAGTCGTCGTCGGCTATAGGGGCCTCGCTGAGCGACGGTGGAGGCCGACGAAGCGGATTGGCGCCGATGTCGGCGACTCACGTGACGGCGGGAGGGATCGCGCCGAGCTATGGCTACTTCAAGTTTACACCGGAAAGGATCTCGGTCACCCCTCTGCTGATCGGTCGCTCCGACATCCTCACCTGGAAGGAAGCCATCGAGCCCCAGCTGGAGATGGTCGGGCTGATGCGCTTCGCCGCTGGCACCCCGACCTGCGAGCGAAGTTTCGCGTTGTGCAGCTGCTGACCTTCACGGTCATTTCGCGGTGCTGCTCGCCGGGCGTGCAGATCGCCTTGAAGCCGTGTAGGGACTACCTGGACGCCGGCCACCAGGCGTGGCACTTCATCGAGTCGACGTACCAGGTCACCGACGACCTGTACATCGGCCAGCTCGAGGAAGAGATGACGCATCTGCGGATGGGCGACCAGGAGACTGCGACCGATTACTGCAACCGGGCTCGGCGACTTCTCGCCACCATGTAGATGCCCGGCGAGCAGTACTCCACGGCGTCGTACGTAACGCACGTCCTGAAGGGACTTCCAAGCAGCTGCAACCTACTGAAGCGGCTATCGGTGGTGTCGAGCACGAGGGAAACGCTGAACGAGGACTCCCTGACCTCGTACATCCTGCGGGACGAGGCGATGCAGGAAGCTGAGCGGTCCTCGGAGCTCCTGCCGCAGGTGAACTACGCCGCCCCGGCGAAGCAGAGTGGCCGACCGGGACAGGGCGGTCAGTCTAGCAGCGGTGGTAGCAGTGGCAGGAAGCCTGGAAGGGATGCCGACAAGACGAAGTCAGCCAAGGACTGCGGTCGCGGAGGAGGAGGTCGGCGTCGGGAGTGCTGGATCTGTCGTAGCCCCGACCACCTCTCCTTTGAGTGCCCCGACCGAAGTGAGTCCGACGACGACGACGCCAAGGGAGGCCGTGGAAGGTCGGCCAGCCGTCGTCCACGTCGGGGAAGCAGGCCGCGCAAGGAGAAGCAGTCGAACAAGTCGACCTCGGCAAAGGACGCCGACTCCTCTGCTGGCGGCAAGGGGCGAGACGACAAGGAGGCGTCGTGCTCGCTGGTCGGCGTCGTGGAGCCGACAGTCTCGCTGGCACCGGAGGCCGGCGAGGACTTCCAGGCGGTGGCGGCAGCCGTGCAGGCGAACCCGGCGGTGGTCCTGCTCGACAGCGGCTGCTCACACCACCTGATGGGGACGAAGGACGCCTTCGTCGACTTGGGGCCGAGCGGCGACGTGAAGCACGTGCGTGGCTTCAATGGGGCGCTGCAAGACGTCAAGGGCCGGGGCACGGTTGCGCTGCAAGGGGAGGCCGGGAAGCGGGTGCTCATCCCCGACGTGCTGTATGTCCCGGGCGTGCACGCGAACCTGCTGTCGGCTGGTCAGCTGAAGGAGAACGGCGTGAAGCTGCAGACTGACGGCAACGGGATGCTGGTCATTTCGGCGACCGGCGACGTCCTCGGCCGAGCAACGTACTCCGGCCGGGTCCTCTGCACCGACCTACGTCCCTGCTCGGCGACGACTGCAGCGGAGGAAGTGGCCCTGCGGGCAATCGTCTCGGCAACGAAAGCGACACCGGATAGGCTGCACGCGAGGCTTGCGCACGTCGGCATGGACACCATCCTGAGCTCGGCAAAGCATGAGGTAGCCGCCGGGCTGGACCTCACGTCAGCGTCCGACGCCGCCTCGCCCTGCGTCGCATGCGTTGGCGGGAAGCTGACACGGCACTCTTTCCCCGACAAGGGCTCGGACGCCGAGGACGCCCTGGCCGTCGTGCACATCGACCTGTGCGGGCCGTTTCGTGTGGCCGCCAAGGATGGCAGCTTGTACTTCCTGCTGCTGAAGGACCGCAAGACCCGCTACGTGTGGGAAAAGCCGGTCGCTAGGAAGTCCAACGTGCTGCGGGAGTTCGCGCAGTGGCTGGTGTTGGTTGAGCGGCAGGCCAAGAAGTCGGTGCTGCAGCTGCGATCTGACCGGGGAGGGGAGTTCCTCGGGAAAGAGTTCACCGCCTTCGTGGACGGCAAGGGGATCGTCCACGACCTAACCTGCCCGTACACCCCGCAGCAGAATGGCATGGCGGAGCGGGAGATGAGGACGGTGGTGGAGTCGGTGCGGACGATGCTGTTGCACATGGGCGTGCAGCACCACTGGTGGCACCTCGCTCTGCGCCAGGCCGTCTGGGTACGGAACTGCCTGGAGCGCTCGTCGCTGTCGCCGGGGACGACGCCGTACCAATTGCTCACCGAGAGGAAGCACGAATTGTCGCTGGCACGTGTGTGGGGCTGCATGGCGCAGTTCCTGGTCCCCGAGCAGCAGCGTGGTGGCAAGCTGAAGCCGAAGGCCAGGTGGGGCCTTCACCTCGGTGTGTCGGAGGAGAGCAAGGGCTGGGAGCTCCTCGACATCGCCGACAACCGGGTGGTCACCTCGTCGGACGTGGTGTTCTACGAGGACATGTCGCTGGAGGTGTGGCAGTCGGAGCGCGGGCCGGTGTCAGGACGTACGCCGACCACCTCGCCAACCGACTCCTCGACGGCGACGCTGCCTCTGCTTGCCGAGGTCGGTGGGCTCGGTTCTAAGGGCGCCGAGGTCGTCCGTCCTCCTTCCCCTGCCCCTCCCCTCGTGGCCGACCTGCGTGGGCTGACTCCGCTGTCGGCCTCTGGCGATGAGGGGAGTGGTGGGACGTCGCCTTCGGCGCCGGCCAAGAGCATCGCCGGTGGCCGACGTGACGAGCAGCAAGTCGACGTGGGAGTGAAGTCGACGTTGATAGGGGAGGAGCAGGTCGAGCAGGCAGCAGTGAAGCCGACCACGGAGCAGTCGGCAACCCGGCAGACCATAGGGGAGACGTCGGCTGGGACGACGACCGAGGTGCAGCTGGACGACAAGGGCAGCGAGGCTGATGACATTGGAGGGGAGCAGTCGGGCGCCGAGGAGTCCACCGACAGTGACGTGGTGGAGGTCCAGGCTGGACCACGGCGTACAGGCCGACTTCGGAGGCCTCCCGACTTCTTCGTCCCAGCTGCCTTCACCACAGTGTATGACGTGGTCGACGACCTGCTGTACGACGATGCCAACGAGGATGAAGACCTGCCGGAGCTCGACCCCGACATGCACGCCGACCCCGAGCACCGTTGGGATATCTCGACGATGACGGTGAAGGAGGCGTTGGCGAGCTGGAAGGGTCCGGCGGTGAAGGCCGCCATGGAGGAGGAGATCCGCAGCCTCATCAGCAACGGTACCTGGGAGCTGGTCGAACGCCCGCCGGGAGTGAATGTCATGAAGAACCGGTGGGTGCTGACGACGAAGTACCGCATCGACGACACCGTCGAGCGCGAGAAGGCGAGATTGGTCGTGAAAGGCTTCACGCAGGTGTATGGCGCCGACTACGACGAGACGTACGCGCCGGTGAGCAGCTACGTCACGCTGAGGATTTTCCTCAGCATCGTCGCCGTCCTCGACCTCAACCTAATGCAGCTCGACATGAAGAACGCCTTCCTGCAGAGCAAGCTCGACCGGGTGCTGTACATGTACCAGCTGGACTACTTCAACGACGGGACCGGCCGGGTGTGCAAGCTACTGAAGAGCCTCTATGGGCTGAAGCAGTCGCCGCTGTTGTGGTACAAGGCGCTCAACGACGTGCTGGTCGGCGCTGGGTGGAAGAAGAGCCAGGTCGACGAGGCTCTGTACTTCAAAGTCGGCGTCGACGAGGTGACCTGCTGGGTGCTGGTCTACATCGACGACCTGCTCGCCGCCAGCAGCAGCACCGAGATGCTGAAGGAACTGAAGGAGCTGCTGGAGGCCGCCTTCGAGTTGCGCGAGATCTCGCCGGTGCAGAAGTACCTTGGGCTGGAGATTGTGCGCGACAGGTCGGCGAGAAAGCTGTGGCTGCACCAGCAGGGCTACGCCGACAAGCTGCGTAGGCGTTTCATCGACGAGGAGCAGGGCGGTCGGACCCCAAAGACATCGATCTCCGTCGACGCCTACGCCGAGCTCACCTTCGACGACGAGGAGGCACAGGAGCGCCAGGAGGAGGAGTACCGGCAGAAAGTCGGCTCGCTGCAGTTCGCGGCGACGACGATGAGGCCGGACATCGCCTTCGCCTGCAGCAAGCTGGGGAGCGGCCTCACGGTGAGAAGTGACCAACACTGGCGTGAGGTCGACCGCTGCCTCGCCTACCTCGCCAACACGCGCGACACCGCCCTGGAGTTCGGCGGTGGTTCGGGGTCACTGGAGCTGGTCGGCTACGTGGACGCCGACGACGCCGGCGACAAGCAGAACCGGACGAGCACGGGCGGCTACGTGTTCGTCTACGGAGGGGCCGCGGTCTCCTGGTCGAGCCAGCGCATCAAGTGCGCGACGCTGTCATCGACCGAGTCGGAGTACGTGGCGGCAATAGAAGCCTGGAAGGAAGGACGCCGACTTCGCTTCCTCCTGGCAGAGTTCCGGCAACTGGACGCCGGGAAGCCGACTGTCCTTCGGGTGGACAACAAGTCGGCCATCACAGTCGCTGGGGGCATGGGGTTGACGGACAACCTCAAGCACATGGAGCGACGTCAGGCCTGGCTGCAGCACATGGTGAAGCGCGGGAAGTTCGCGTTGAATTACATCCCGACCACCGAGCAGCCGGCCGACTTCTTGACGAAGGCGCTGCACTACCCGGCCTTCAACCGGTGCTCCGTCGCGATCGGCCAAGTGCGCCTGGCCGAAGTCGGCGACGGTGACAACGACGTGCAGCAGTAGGTGCCATGCCCTCTTGCATGGCTGGTGCGGTGTCCGGCGTGCTGTGTGTTGTGTGCACGTCGCCAAGCTATTCTCCGAGCAGTGCTGCCGTGTGGGCTGGGGGCCCAAGCGTGAACGCGGCAGGGGAGTGTCAACGGGAGTAGTGTTTGGCCCCGTCCTCGCTTGGGCGGAGCCGACCTCGTGGTCGGGTGTGCGAGGGGATGTAGCCGACCTGCAGCAGTGGGTATGGGAGCCACTGCAAGGGCGTTGAGCTGGGGGGCGCCTGGCTGGAGGGCGCCGAGCAGGTGGACGCCGTCCTTGGTGTCTGGGCGGCGTCCTGGGAGACTGCAGGGCGTCTTGGGCGTCTGCTCGGCGTCCTGGACGCCTGGACGGCGTCCTGGGAGGCTGGACGCCGACCTGGGCTTTTGCTCGGCGTCCTGGGCGCCTGGACGCCGACCTGGGCGCCTGGACGGCGTCCTGGGCGAGTGGACGCCGACCCGGACGCCGGGCCGCCGACTCTAAGACGCCGGGTTTGGTGTAGCCGGCGACCGACTGGGCTGGACGACCAGGTGGGGTTGCCCAGTTGTCCGGGATACCCGGGCGACGTGTGCGAACGCCGCCGGGATGGTTTCTGCGAAGGTGACCTCGGGGGTGGTATCCCGAGGTAGACGTGGCTGGTGGGCATAGTCGCTGGCGTGGATTCAGCTAGGCCTCTGTGCTGTGCTCATGATGAGGTGTGGAGCGCCAACCAGCTGCACGCACCTGCGAAGCAGGTGCACCGTTGTCCTGCGGGTGCAACGCTGTGCAGCCGACTTGCTGCAGCGTTGGCGCACCGCAGACTTGCGACGTTGGCAAGCCGCTACTTTGCTGCGCTGGAGCGGTGCGAGCTCTGCTGCGCTGGACCGCGGTCGATTATGCTGCGCTGGAAGTCGACCAGCAGCTGTGCTAGCTCTGATGTAGCCTTGCATGCCAATGTTGTTGCTATCATTCTGAACCATTGTTGTGAACTTTTGCTAGTGGAACTCTTGCCAATTTTCCCCGTGAATGCGCAAGTAGTGTGAACACGAGCAAACGACTAAGGAACGAAAGCTGAGATCTCTCCTACCCCGTGCCTAGCCCGTAGTCTAGCTCCCGTTGACAGAGTTATCTTCGCAAGTTCCTGACTGCGATCAAGGCCCGCTATGCTACTCCCACCACTGTCTCTCTTGGTCGACTGTTCCTCCCGTTCCTGTTTCCTGACCTCGCCTCGTTTGAGCGCTCTGCTGACTAGATTGCTCACCTCCGCTCGATCGATTCTAGTTTCCGCACTGCCTGCACTGATGCACAACTTGCACTGCTCCCTCCCCCCATGGCGATTACTATATACTTTATCGCCACTAGCCTCCCTGACCGCCTTGCCTCGGTTCGTGACGCGCTTCTTCTGAAGCACCCTAGCGAGCTCACTATCGAGGTCCTTGAGTCTGCCCTCAAGGACGTCGAAAGCAACCTCCGCTCGGTAGCCTTCGCCTCTGGCACTGTGCCCCCTCCACTGTTCCACGGGTGCACTGTTCCTCAGCAGCCCACCTTCACTGGCTCCCTTGCCACTGCCGCTACTGACGCGACCGCAGCTGCTGTTACGATGTCTGCGCGGTCTAGGGGTAGGAGTGGCAGGAGGGGCAGCCAGCGTGTGGGCGGCGGCGGAGGCGGCAGCGGAGGTGGCGTGGCGAGTGGCGGTGGCGGGAGTGTGGGAGTTGGGGGAGAGCCTCGTGCAGCGGCTAGTGACTCCCCTGCTGCAGCTGGTGGATGTGATGCATGGGTTCGTCGGGCGCCTGCGGGACTGCCCACTACAGGTGCTGGAGTGGCGGCTTGGTACCTGACTCAGCGACAGCAGCAGCAGCCACTCCGCGCAGCAGCAGCAGCAGCAGCAGCAGCAGGGGCAGCCGCAGGCTCCGGGGCAGGGGCCCGGACGGTATCAGCTGTCGCACGGTGACCTCCACCCTCCCTGCCTCTACGTCGTCCAGACAGGTACTCGTAGAGGCTTCAGCTGTGGCCGCCACCACGCCCCAGGTCAGTGCTTTGCTCAGCTCACTGACACTCTTCGCGCGGCCTACGGCGTCGACGGCCCTGCCCCTGACTGGCTTCCTTTTTTTCACTCGCACGGTACCGCCCTGTCTGCTTCTCAGTTGCCTGATCTCTTAGGAACTCATATGTTATGTATGTTGTTGTTGACTCCAGTGCTTCTGAAACTGTTTACTCGCGTGTTTTTAGCTTAGGTACTAGTGTTGCTGATGCGCCTTTTGCTAGTTTAGGTACTTTCTTAGACACTAGTCCAGGTGCTGCTCCGGAGGACACTTCGCTATCTTTCACTCTTGACTCCGGAGCTTCGCACTCTCCGCTTCCTGCACCAGTATCTGTAGCACTGGCTGATCCCACTTCGGAACCAGTCACTGCTCGCTACACCACTACGCTTCCATGCCCGGCTGTTCCCTCGGGTTTCCTGACGGGCTTCCACGTCCCCTCGTTCTCCAGGAACTTGGTGGGTGTGAGGCCGCTCGTGGGTAGTCACTGTCAACGGGAGTCGTTGTGAGGACCTGTCCTCGCTTGGGCGGAGCCGACATCGTGGTCGGGTGCACAGGGGAAGCAGTCGACCTGCAGCACTGGGCACGAAGGTTGACGAGGCGGGTCGACTGGCACGGGGGCCACTGCATGGGCGCCGAATTCTGGGCACCGAGTCTTGGGGTAATCGACCCGGCGAGGTCGACTTGGTAGGGCGCCGACTTCAAGGCGCCGACCTGGGGTGGCCGACGACCTGGCGAGGTCGGCGGCCCAGTTCCGCAGTGGTCGACGGAAGGAAGCCTACCAGGGGTGACGCCGTCCTGGTGGCGTCGTCCTGGTTGCCTGGTCGACCGGGATACCCTGGCGACGGACTTTGGCGGAAGCGTGCGAATGTCGCCAGGGTGTTTTCTGCGAGGCCGACCTCGGAAGTGGTATCCCTAGGTCGACATGGCTGGTGGGCGCAGTCGCTAGCGTGGACTCTGCTAGGCGTCCGCGATGTGCTCATGATACGGTGTGGAGCACCAACCAGTTGCGCGCATCAGCGAAGCAGGTGCACCGTTGTCATGCGGGTGCAACGCTGTACAGCCGACTTGCTGCAGCGTTGGCACACCATGGACTTGCAACATTGGCTAGTCGCTACTCTGCAACGCTGGAGCAGTGCGATCTTTGCTGCGCTGGAACGCGGTCGACCGTGCTGTGCTAGAGGTCGACCAACATGCTAGCTAGATCTGATGTAGTCTTGCATACCAACGTTGTTGCTACCATTGTTGTGAACTTTTGCTAGTGAAACTCTTGCCAAATTTCCCCGTGAATGCGCAAGTAGTGTGTGCACAAGGAAACGACTAAGGAACAAACGCTACGATCACTCTCCTACTCCATGATTACCCCATAGTCAGGCTCCCGTTGCTAGAGTTATCTCCGCACGTGGGTGTGTGGTTTGAGCCTTCTGGGGAGACTGCGACCTGTGTAGACAAAGACACGTACGTGCCTCTGGCCACCTTCACCACTGAGCAGGGCTCTGGTCTCTACTGACTTCACACTAGCCCCCGAGGGAGGCAGCACCACCAGCAGCAGCAACAGCCGTAGCAGCAGCAACAGCAGCAGCAGCAGCAGCCGCAGCAGCAACAGCTGCCTCCGACCCCTATCACTGCCCCTCGTCAGGTCTCCGCATCTCACCAAGTTGCCGCCTCTCACGAGGTAGCTGTGTCTAGTCAGTTTCCAGTGTCTGGTCCAGTTGCTGCGTCTTGCTCCTACCGGTCGCTTAACCACCCCACCGTTCTGTGGCACCACCGGATGGGGCACCCGTCCATTCCTCGCCTGCGCGCTATGTCTAGTCAGCGTCTTGTCTTAGGCCTCCCGCGAGTCTTGCCGTCGCTGCCGCCTTCGTCTGCACCACCTATCGGTCCCTGCGTCGAGGGTCGGCTGCGCGCCACCCCTCACTCCTCCTCCCTTCGTCCGGCCACTGAGCCCTTTGAGACTCTCCAGTTGGACGTCTGGGGCCCCGACTCTCGCCCAAGCTCTAAGCGAGAGAGTTTCTTTCTGGTGGTCGTTGACGACTACTCCCGCTACACCACGGTGTTCCCCCTGGCGAAGAAGTCTGAGGTGACTTCTACGCTGATCCGGTGGTTACTTACCACTGCGGGCGCTCGTGGTCGTCGTGTCTGTTGTCTCCACTCCGACCATGGGGGTGAGTTTCGCTCCGGCCTTCTCGCCGGAATCTGTCGCGAGCAGGGCATACGTCAGACCTGGACGCTTCCAGAGTCCCCACAGCAGAATGGGGTTGCTGAGCGCCGCATAGGCTTGGTCATGGAGATCGCCCGCACCTCCTTGACTCACGCCCGTGCCCCCCATTTTCTGTGGCCTTACGCGGTTCGGTACGCCGCGCACCAGCTGAACCTCTGGCCACGTGTCTCTCGGCCAGAGGCTTCACCGACCAGTCTTTGGACCGGGTCCCCTGGTGCTGCGTCGCGTTTTCGTGTCTGGGGCTGCTTGGCGCTTGTTCGCGACACCTCCGCGGACAAGCTCTCCCCTCGCGCCCTTCCCTGCGTCTTCCTTGGTTTCCCAGAGGACCTCTCTAACTTCACCTTTTACCATCCTCCCCTTCACCGGTTTTTTTACTCCCGCGTCGTCGATTTCGACGAGTCCGTCCCCTACTACGTCCGGTACCCCTGTCGAGGTCTCCCGGTTCCTCCTCCCCCTCTCATCCTGACTCCGGCTCCCCCTCCTGCTTGTGAGAGGACGTCCCCGTTATTTTAATTTCTCATTATTATATTTTTCCTTTATCTTATTCTCCTTTTTCTCCTCTTTATTTTGGTCTTTATTTCATCTCAATCAGCCTACTATTCTTTTTTTTAGAGCCTTCTCTTTATTTCACTTATTTCCTATTTTTCCCACCGACATATTTATTATACGGCACCGACAGCGCCGACAGTGGTGTATACGGTGTAATCTGGGCGTAATCTCGAGTGCCAATAGCCTTGCGTGCTTGTGCGCACTTGTGATTGTTGTATCGGGAAGGGTGTGTTCCTGGATGTTCATTTTTTCTCATGTATCCTTGTAATTTCCGAGTATAAAATCGCCTTGTATTCAATTTTGGTGACAACTTTCGATTGAGACTTCGATCATGTGACACTGCTCCCCCGGTACAGCCTCCCCCCCCTGGTCCAGCCCCGTCAGGTGTGTCAAACGCTACCCCTCCCCCCTCGGTAGCCCCTCAGGTACCGCCTCCTTCCCCGCAGTCCTCCTCACAGCCTACTGCAGACCCTGCGGGAGCCGGTGTTCGTGGCGAGGACCCTGGAGGTGCTAGCTCTAAAGGAGTTGGAGTTTGAGCTGAAAGAGTACCTGCACGAGGTCCTAGTTCTGGGGGTGCTGGAGTTGGAGCTGAGCCCGTGACTGCAGGAGACTCCCTGGTGTTAGTTAAGCTGTCCCTTAGGGTGCTACGACTGGGGGTGCGGGTGCGCCCTCTGCTGGACCTAGAGAGCCTGGGACTGACAGTGTTGCTTCAGGTTGTGCTGGCTCTGGGGGTGGTATGACTGGTGCTTTGTAGGGCGGTCCTGGAGCTTCCCCTACCCCGGCCACAACTCCTTGCCCACACCCCTACCCGACCCGGCACCAAACGCGTCTTGGCCGTGCACGTGAGGAGCAGCTGGAGTTGGAGAGAGAGAGCCTAGAGTTGGAGCGGCGGCAGCTGGAGCTACGGCAGCTGGAGGAGCAGCAGCAGCAGCAGCAGCCGCAGCCGGAGGAGCAGTAGCAGCAGCAGCAGCAGCAGCAGCCGTAGCAGCAGCAGCAGCAGTAGCTGCTGCTGCTGGAGCAGCAGCAGCAGCAGCAGCAGCCACTGCCGGAAAAGCAACAGCCGCAGCCGCAGCAGGAGCACCAGTAGCCACCGCCTCCTCCTCCTGTCTCTGGTCTTCGGACCCTCGGTCTCCCCTCTCCCTCTCCTCCCTCCTCCCCTTCTCCTCCTGTCTCAGGTCCCATGCTTCCTCCTCCTGACCCCACCCCAGTAGTTTTCCCCCGTTCCCAGCCACTGTTGTCCCCTCCTCTTTCTCACACTTGGGCCTCTCGTCGTTCTCCTCGTGCTCGTCCCTCGTCCCCTGTTCCCGTCACTGACCTTCGTACTGCCCGGTTTCGTCCTAGCTCCCCTTGTCCTTCTCCGTCTGTGCTTCCTTCTCCTCCTGAGTCGGCCCTCACTGCTTCCCTCTCTACTCCTGTCACTGACTACTACTGCACGTACCGTCCTATTCTCCTAAGGCCACGATTCTCCTCTGTTGAGAGCCGCGACTGGAGAGCAGGGTTAAGCACATCAACGTCAGGTACTTTCTTCTGCGAGAGTTGCAGAGGCGTGGACAGGCTCGCTTCGACTTTGTGGAGTCCGAGGCCAACACTGCAGACATCTTCACCAAGGCCCTTCCGCCTTGTAACCACTAGAGGTGTTGTGTGCAGTTAGGTCTCGTTGACACAGGTTCTCGTCTTGCGTAATCTTGTGTTCTGCTTGTTTTGTTTCTTTGTGACTGGTCTTGTGACCGTACGGTTTTGGTTTTGCTTGACACCCCTCACTTAGGTCAAGAAAGGAACTGATGATGTCATTGATGTGAGTTGGGGTACATGTAACAAACCCTAATCTCTGTACCCCCTAAGACAAACCTCACTACAGGCTACAACATTTGACTACAGCAAAACCAAAAGTGTACGGTCACAAGACCAGTCACAAAGATACAAACTCATGGTGGATCACAACGTCACCACACACTCTGAGCACAAGCAACAGTGGCCACAAGGCCAGTCCAAGAGTTCACAAGTGTGTATAGCAAGAGTACAAGCAAAGCAAACAGTAAAATCAAGCCTATACACGACTAGAACCGAAGTCAACGAGGCCTAACTGCACACAACACCTCTGGTGGTCACAAGGCGGAAGCGCCTTGGTGAAGATGTCTGCAGTGTTGGCCTCGGACTCCACAAACTCGAAGCGAGCCTGTCCACGTCTCTGCAACTCTCGCAGAAGGAAGTACCTGACGTGAATGTGCTTCACTCTGCTCTCCAGTCGCGGCTCACGACAGAGGAGAATCGACGCCTTGTTGTCAGTGAACAAGGTCGGTGCAGAGCTCGGTCGTCCACCAAAGTCGGCGAGCAAGAAGGTCAACCAGCGCAGCTCCTGTGCCGCCATGGCACCAGCGTAGATCTCAGCCTCAGCTGTAGAGGTCGAGACCGAGGAGGAACGCGTGGACCTCCAAGAAACAGCTCCAGAACCCAGACTGAAGTAGTACCCCTGATAGACCTGTGAGTCACAGCGTTGTCAGCGTAAGAAGAGTCACAGTGACCAGTAAGTACGACAGACTGCTGCCCTCCAAGAACTAGCCCCACGCCTGATGTCGTTGCTAGGTACTTCGCCACCCTCACAGCTGCCGTCCAGTGAACAGGACGGTGCCTCCCTGGCGCAACAAAGCGAGCAAGGACGCTGAGAGGGAAGGCGAGGTCCGGGCGAGTACAAGTCATCAGGTACATGAGGCAGCCCACTAGCTCTGCGTAGGGACCACTGGACTCAAACGGCTCGTCAGGAAAGGGTCCAGTGAGTCTGTGGTCAACAGCAAGAGGTGTGCGCTGTACTGTGGAGTGCTGAAGCTCGAACTGCTGAAGGACCTGCTGCACCATGTGTGACTGTGAGAGTGTAATGGTGCGAGCAGCTCTGTCCCTGGTGATCTGCAGGCCAAGGTAGTGACGCAGCTCACCAAGGTCAGTGCACGTGTGTCTCTTCTGCAGTTCGGACTTCACGTCTGCCAAGGCAACCCTGTCAGCAGTGGCGAAAACCAGGTCGTCAACGTAGACCAGAACAAAGAACGGTGTGGAGCCACGACGAACGAACAGCGACGGGTCGGCAGACGACGGCTGAAAACCAAGGTCAGCAAGAGTAGAACGAAGGGTGTCGTGCCACTCACGAGGAGCCTGACGGAGACCGTAGACCGGTCGCCTCAGCCTCCACTGGGTCCCAGGAGGGAAAGTGCCAGTGAAGGCAGAGGGACGACGCAGCCAGACCTCCTTGTGTAGGCTACCATGAAGAAAAGCAGTGGAGAAGTCGAGAGAGTGTAACTCGTAGTCTCTCTGTGCTGCTATGTGCAGTAACACCCGAAGAGTGGTCATCTTCGGGGTGGGCGCGAAGGTCTGAAAGAAGTCAACTCCCTCGCGCTGACTGAAACCTCTAGCCACGTAGCGCGCCTTGAAGACCGGAGGAGATCCCGGTGGCCGCTTCACCCTGTAGATCCACATGCCATCGACTACGTTCGCCCCAGGTGGGGGAACCTCGTCGACGTAGGTGCCTGTGGATCTGTAGGAGGCCATCTCTGCGTCCATGGCAGCTCTCCACTGAGAGGCCCAAGGCCCTGACACTGCCTCAGCGTAAGTGCGAGGAGTCGGTATGTCAAGGGCGTCGGGGTCTCCCTCAGGGGCGAGTAGCATGGCACAGAGATGAGGGGAAGCGGCTGCCAGGAACTCTAGCTCAAACTGCCTGTCCTCTAGGGCGTCACAGCCAAGGGCAGACACACCCCCGACGGCCAGAGGACTGGAAGGAGGAGCAGCCACAAGACTGGTGGCGAAGTCAAGGCGGCGAGTAGAGGCAAACTCAGTGACTGCGGCAGTAAGAGCGGAGACAGAGGACACAGAGGCACGAGGGTGGGTAACAAGAGAGGCGAGAACACGAGAGAGAACAGGACGGTACGTGCGGTAGTAGTCAGTGACAGGAGTAGAGAGCGAGGCAGTGATGTAGACTTAGGAGGAGACGGAAGCACAGACGGAGACGGACGAGGCGGACTAAAACGAAGTAAGGCAGTACGAAGGTCAGTGAAGGGAACAGGGGACGAGGGACGAGCACGAGGGGAGCGACGAGAGGCCCAAGTCTGAGAAGGAGGAGGGGATAACAAAGACCGAGAACGAGGGAAAACAGCGGGAGAGGGGTCAGGAGGAGGAAGCGGAGGACCAGAGACGGGAGGAGAGGGGGAGGAGGAAGGAGAGCGAGAGGGGAGACCGAGGGTCCGAAGACCCGAGACAGGAGGAGGAGACGGCAGCTGCTGCTGCTGCTGCTGCTGCTGCTGCTCCTGCGGCGGCTGCGGCTGCTGCTGCTGCTCCTGCATCGGCTGCTGCTGCTGCTGCTGCTGCTACCGCGGCGGCTCCGGCTGCAGCTGTTGCTGCTGCTCCTGCTGCTGCTGCTGCCGCTTGTGCTCCTCCAGCTGCTGCAACTCTCTCTCCTCTCTCTCCAACTCCAGCCGCTCCTCACTGGCACGGAGAACACGAGCCTGGAACCCGGTCGGGTAGGGGTGGGGGTAGTAGTGTCCGGGGCCGCGGCGGCCCCAGGACCGCCCTCCAGTTTGCCAGACACACCACCCCCAGAGTCAGCACCTGTAACAGTAACACCAGGCGCACCAGGACCCGAAGGGGGTGCACCCGCACCCCCAGACGTAGCACCCCCAGAGGCAGCACGACCAACACCAGCTCCAGGACGACGAGATTCGACGGCAGTCACGGGCTCAGCTCCAACTCCAGCACCCCCAGAACAAGCACCGACAGGGTCCTCACCACGAACACCAGCTCCCGCAGGGTCTGCAGCAGGCTGCGAGGAGGACTGTGGGGAAGGAGGCTGTACCTGAGGGGCTATAGAGGGGGGAGGGGTAGCCTGGGACACACCTGACGGGGCTGGACCAGGGGGGGGAGGCTGTACCGGGGGAGCAGGAGGGGGAGCGGAAGTCAGGAAGAGAGGGGGAGGAGGAACCGGGAGACCTCGACAGGGGTACCTGACGTAGTAGGGGGTGGACTCCTCGAAACGGACGTCACGGGAGTCAAAGAACCGGTGAGAGGGAGGGTGGTAAAAGGTGAAGTCAGAGGAGTCCTCGGGGAAACCAAGGAAGACACAGGGAACGGCGCGAGGCGAGAGCTTGTCCGTGAAGGTGTCGCGGACAAGAGCCAAGCAACCCCAGACACGAAAACGCGACGCAGCACCAGGGGACCCGGTCCAAAGACTGGTCGGTGAAGCCTCTGGCCGAGAGACGCGTGGCCAGAGGTTCAGCTGGTGAGCGGCGTACCTAACCGCGTAGGGCCACAGAAAATGGGGGGCACGGGCGTGAGTCAAGGAGGTGCGGGCGATCTCCATGACCAGGCCTATGCGGCGCTCAGCAACCCCATTCTGCTGTGGGGACTCTGGAAGCGTCCAGGACTGACGAATGCCCTGCTCGCGACAGAATCCAGCGAGAATGCCGGAGCGAAACTCACCCCCGCGGTCAGAGTGAAGACAGCTGACACGACGACCACGAGTGTCCTCGGTGGTGAGCAACCACCTGATCAGCGTAGAAGTCACCTCAGACTTCTTCGCCAGGGGGAACACTGTGGTGTAGCGGGAGTAGTCGTCAACGACCACCAGAAAGAAACGCTCACGCTCAGGGCCAAGGCGAGAGGCGGGGCCCCAGACGTCCAAGTGAAGCGCCTCAAACGGCTCGATGGCCGGACGAAGGGAGGAGGAGTGAGGGGTGGCGCGCAGCCTACCCTCGACACACGGACCGCACGGTGGTGCAAGCGAAGGCGGCAGCGACGGCAAGACACGCGGGAGACCTAAGACAAGACGCTGATGAGACATGGCACGTAGACGAGGAAGGGACGGGTGCCCCATCCGGTGGTGCCACAGAACGGTGGGGTGGGCAAGCGACCTGCAGGAGCACAATGCAGCAACTGGACCAGACACGGGAACCTGACCAGACACAGCTACCTGGGGGGACGCAGCAACCTGGTGAGACGCAGGAACCAGACTGGAGGAAGGAACAGGGGCCAGGGGCAGTAGTCGTTGCTGCTGCTGCTGCCCACCAGGGCCAGTGTGAAGTGTGTAGAGACCAGAGCCCGGCTCAGCCGTAAAGGTGGCAAGGGGCGAGTAAGTGTCGCTGTCAACACAAACCGCCGTCTCACCAGAGGGCTCAATCCACACACCCACGTGCTGACTCACAAGAGGCCTCACGCCCACCAAGTTCCTCGAGAACGAGGGGACGTGGAAGCCAGTCAGAGACCCAGAGGGAACAGCAGGGCATGGAAGAGTAGTAGTGTAGCGAGTAGTGACTGGTCCCGAAGTGGGATCAGCCAGTGCTACAGAGACCGGCGCAGGAAGCGGAGTAAGGGTCGTGTGGTCCCGGAAGAAGCAGTGCGAAGCCCCAGAGTCCAAAGTGAAAGACAGCGAAGGGTCCTCCGAAGGAACTCCTGGACTAGTGTCTACACAAGTGCCTACACTAGCAACAGGCAACTCAGCAAGACTAGCACCTAAGCTAACAACACTCGAGTAAACAGAGTCAGAAGCACTAGAGTCAACAACAACATACATAGCATAAGGAGTTCCTAACAGATGAACCAACTGATGAGCTGACATGCCCTACAGAGCAGAGCTGTACGTCTGAACAAGAGGGAACCAGTCAGGGGCAGGGCCCCCAACACCGAAGGCCAAGCGAACCGTGTCAGTGAGCTGAGCAAAACACTGACCAGGAAGGTGGGTGCGGCCACAAGGCTGGTCCCGGCGAGTACCTGTCAAAAGCTGGTAGGTGCACAAAGGGTGAACAACACCTCACTGAGGCTGACGCTGTCCGGGCGCCGGAACCTGCTGCTGCCGCTGCTGCTGCGGGGGCTGCTGCGAGGGGAGGGGCTGCTGCTGCTGCTGCTGCCGCTGGGCCAGGTACCACGCCGCCGCTCCACCCACTGCCGCCGGGAGACCAGGGGGGGGCTGACGAGCCCGAGAGTCGCCCCCACCAGCTGCAGTAGGGGAGTCACTGGCCGCTGCACGAGACACCTCTCCAGGCCCTGCGCTCCCACCGCCACCGGTAGGCACGCCACCCCCACTCCCTCCGCCGCCACCGCTGCCGCCGCCTGTACCCTGACCGCCCCTCTTGCCACCCCTACCCCGAGAACGCGACGAAACCGTAACAGCAGCAGCGGTCACGTCAGTGGTGGCAATGGCTGGCGAGGGAGGCAGTAAAGGTGGGCAGCTGAGGGACAGTGCACCCGTGAAACAGTGGAGGGGGCACAGCACCAGAGGCGGAGGCTACCGAGCGGAGGTTGCTCTCGACGTCCTTGAGCGCAGACTCAAGGACCTCGATAGTGAGCTCACTAGGGTGCTTCAGGAGAAGCGCGTCACGAACCGAGGCAAGGCGGTCAGGGAGGCTAGTGGCGATGAAGTAGATAGTAATCGCCATGGGAGGGGGGAGCGAACAGTGCAAGCTGTGCGTCAGTGCAAGCAGCGCGGTAGCTAGAATCGAGCGAGCGGAGGTGAGCAATCAAGTCAGCAGAGCGCTCAAACAAAGCGAGGTCTTGGAACAAGAACGGTAGGAAGAGTCGGCCAAGAGAGACAGTGGTGGGAGTAGCGTAGCGGGCCTTGATCGCAGTCAGGAACTCACTAGCAGTGCGAACCTGAGTGAAGTGGGCCTCCTCAGACTCAGGGAGGAGGCTGCTAAGAGCGATGCAGGCCGCAGCGTCACGCGACTTCCACGCCGTCAGGTCAGCACGCTGGCTGGCAAAGCGGGCTCTAGCAGCGTCGTCAGGGGCAGAGCCTAAAGGCGTAGGGTCGTCGGGCGCAGGAAGGTCACCAGTAGCGTGCGCCCAGAGGGATTCACCCGCCTGGACCTGACTCTCTAAAAGGCGACGCGCGCGCAGGAGCCAGACCGAGAACTCGATGGGTCGGCCGTCAGCGTCAAAACGAAGAACTCTAGGAGTCGCCATAGTGGAAGTACGAGCGACAGGACGCGTAGTAGAGCAGAGGGAGGGCTCGCGGCAGGCCGAGCAAGCAGGCGCAGCGGCAGAGAAAACGAGCAGACGCGGCAGCGCGAGCAAGCAGGCACGCGTGCAAAAAGAGACGAGACAGCACAGCGGGCGAAGGGCGGGCGTGCGTAGAAACGGGCGCAGCGAGCACTCAGGCGCAGGGGGCAGGGCGCGGGGAGGCGCGGGCGTAGGGCGCAGGGCGCGGGAAGGCAAGGGGCGCAGGGCGCAGGGCGCGGGGAGGCGCGGGCGCAGGGCGCAGGGCGCGGGGAGGGAACGGGCGCAGGCGGAGGGCGCGGGGAGGCGGCGCAGGGCGCAAGGCGTAGGGAGGCGACGGGCGCGGGCGTAGGGACGACGCGGCGGGCGCGTAGAGCAGGGGTAGGGACGCGACGGCGGGCAGGCGCGACGCGACGGGCGTTTAGGGCAGCGGGGGGAAGGCGCGTCGCGACGAGCAGCGGGGGAGGGCACGATGGGACGACGGGCGGGGAGAGCGCAGCGCGACGGGGGCAGGGGAAGGCGTGATTCGACGGGCAGCGGGGGGGAAAACGCGACTCGACGGGCAGCGGGGGGGAAAAAAAAAAACGCGACTAGACGGGCAGCAGGGGGGGGGGGGACGCGACGGGAAGCAGGGGGGAGGGTGGGGGAGAAGGTCGCTACGCTACGAGAGCAGTGGATCGGCGGAACGGGCGGTAACGAACGAACGCGACTAGAGCAGGCCGAAGCTAGGCTCGGGCAAGACGTGCGCAACTAGTACGACAGAGTGAGACAGGCTCGGGCGATACGAACGAGGTCGGGAGGAGCGGGATCCCACAGGATCCGAACCTAGGTGATACCATGTCAAGAAAGGAACTGATGATGTCATTAATGTGAGTTGGGGTACATATAACAAACCCTTGTCAAACTATATATGCTTGTTGGCTTTGTCTAGGCTGTAGTGGGGTAGCACTAGGGGGTACAGAAATTCTCTCGACATTCTCTCTTGTACCCCCCCCTTTGACCTAATCGATTCATTCGTTCCTAGCCTAAGTTCTAAGATGGTATCTAGAGCAATAGGTCTTAGGACCTAAGATTTGGGCCCACCGGTTACACTGTTACCTCACCTACGTCTTACCAGCCTTGCCTGCTGCCCGCGCTCGCCTCGGCTGAGCGCGTGCATAGTCTTTTTTTTTTAGCGCGCGCCACTGCTGCCACCCGCGTCGCGCTCTGCTAGACGCCCGCGCAGCCCTCCCTGAGCCCGCGCAGCCCGCCCTGAGCCCGAGCAGCCCGCACGCGGCCTGCAGCTGCCCCGCGCACCGCCCGCGCAGCCCGCGTCGAGCCCGCGCAGCCCGCGCCGAGCCCGCGCAGCCCGCGCGCAGCCCGCAAAGCCCGCGCACGGCTCGCGCACTGCCCGAGCAGCCCGCGCCGCGCTCTTCCATCCCGCGCGCAGCTTGCAGCCGCGCGTGCCCTGCCCTGCTTGTGCGCCACAGCCACCCTGCCTGCCTGCCTGCCTTGAGCGCCTGCCTGCCTTGAGCGCCTGCCTGCCTTAAGAGCCTGCTCCATAAGCCTGCTGCCTGAGCCTGCCTGCTGCCTGCGCCTGAGCCTGAGCCTGAGCCTGTGCCTGCTGCATTTCCCCGCCCTGTGACCATGGCGACTATTTCTGTTCTCGACTTTGAGCCTGACGGTAGTCCTGTTCAGTTTGACACCTGGCTCAGTGACCTGCAGCTCTACCTTTTGACCAATACCAAGGACGGAGCCTCTCTGCTAGACTATGTCAATGGCACTGCCCCTGCTCCCGCTGCTACTGCTCCTGCCTCTGAACGCGCTGAATGGCAGACCCGCGATGCCCTTGCCCGCCTAGCTATTCGCAACCACCTGCCTATCTCCGAGCGCGCACACTTCAACCAGCTTAAGACTGCTAAGGAACTGTTTGACGCTGTAGTTGCCCGCTATTCCGCCCCAGCCACTGCCGCCGTTGGTAGCCTCATCCTACCCTACCTTTTCCCCGACCTCGCCTCGTTTTCCACTGCTGCAGACCTCATCTCTCACCTCCGCACTAGTGACGCTCGCTTTCGTGCCGCTCTCTCTGACGAGAACAAACCCCCCCTGTACTTTACCCTCTACATCCTAGTCACCCGCCTTCCCGACACGCTCCGTTCCGTTAGGGACTACTTCCTCGCCAAAGACCCTCCCACCATCACCCTAGATGACTTCGAGCAGCAGCTAGTTGCAGCTGAGAAGAACATTCTTGCTGTGAATGCTGCTCGTGGCACTCCCCGCACTCCCCTCTTTGAGGGATGCTCCCCCTCCCCTCTTACCCCCTCCTATGCCTCTGCTGCTGCTGCTATTGACCTTCTCGGCGCTGAGCGGGTCAACGCCGCTTCTACTCTTGGGTGGAAGCGCGGCGGAGGCAAAGGGGGCAAGGGGGGCAGGAGTGGCGGAGGTGGCGGCGGTGGGGGCGGTAGTGGGGGCGGCGGGGGTGGCGGCGGTGGTGGGGGTGGCCGTGGGAGTGGAGGTGGTGGGTGGGGTGGTGGCAGGACCGGGGGCGGTGGTGGCGGCAGCGGAGGTGGTGGGGGAGGAGGCAGCGGCACTGGTGGTGGAGGAGGGGGTGGAGGTGGATCTGGCCAGAAGAGTGGCGCTGGTGGCGGCCAGCAGCAGCAGCAGCAGCGTCCGCCTCCCACCTCCCAGCAGCTCCATGACTGGTATGCTGGGCGTGGGGCGTCTAGGGGCTCTGACCGCCAGGGTCGCACCTGCGACGGTTTTCACACCGAGTTCCGCTGCTTCGCTAGGCTTAGTGACGCCTGGCGCGCAAAGTATCCTGATGCTACTGAGTTCCCCAACTGGGCAGATCTGCTTAGGCGTGGTGTTCCTATCTTTGATCTGGACTATGATGCTATTCTTGCTGCTATGTATGCATTGACTGTTAGTGCTGAGGGTGACTGTTACTTGTGTGTGCCGCCTGACCCAGGTATAGAGACTGCAGCCCTAGGTGCTAGTGAGTCTGCTCTCCCTGGTACTGCGTCCGCTCAGGCTTTGCACACGTTCACACTTGACTCTGGTGCTTCGCGCTGTTTCTTTCGCGACAGCACCACTGTCACCCCTCTCCCTGCACCTGTTCCTGTCTCACTGGCTGACCCCTCTGGGGGTCCAGTGCTTGCACGGGCCGCGACTGTGCTTCCGTGCCCAGCGGTCCCGTCTGGTGAGCTGTCTGGTCTCCATGTTCCCTCGTTCTCTACAAACCTGGTGAGCAACGCCGTCCTTCAGGATCACTGGGTTGACACCTGGACTCCTGGAGGACAGCGTGTGGCGATCTGTACATGCTCCAAGACCGGCCGCCACCTGGCCACGTTCACACGTGAGCCAGGGTCCAGTCTGTACACCCTCACCACTGTTTCACGCTACACTCCTTTGTCTCCACAGCTGTACGCGTCTGCTCAGGTTGCTACCCAGTGTGAGTGCCGCCGCCTGTCCCACGACACTCTCCTGTGGCACCACCGCCTTGGTCACCCCTCCCTGCCTCGCCTTCGTAGCATGCACTCTCGTTGCCTGGTCTCTGGCCTTCCCAGGTCTCTCCCTGCCCTCCCTCCCTCGCCTGCGCCTCCCTGCATTCCTTGCGTCGAGGGGCGGCAGCGCGCCGCTCCTCACTCCTCCTCGTTCCCTCCCACAGAGGCTCCACTGCAGACTCTCCACCTGGACGTGTGGGGCCCGGCCCGCGTCCAGGGGCAGGGCCGTGAGCGGTACTTCCTGCTGGTAGTTGACGACTACACGCGCTACACCACGGTCTTCCCCTTGCGCAGCAAGGGGGACGTCCCTGCTGTTTTGATCCCCTGGATCCGCGCTGCTCGTCTCCAGCTCCGCGAGCGGTTCCAGTCGGACTTTCCTGTCTTGCGTCTGCACTCTGACAGAGGTGGTGAGTTCTCCTCCGACCTCTTGCGAGCCTTCTGTGCGGAGCACGGCATCACCCAGTCGTTCATGCTTCCGGCCTCTCCACAGCAGAATGGGGTTGCTGAGCGCCGCATTGGCTTAGTCATGGAGGTCGCTCGTACCTCCATGATCCATGCGGCGGCTCCCCATTTTCTGTGGCCGTTTGCTGTCCGGTACGCAGCGCATCAGCTCAACCTCTGGCCCCGTGTCTCCTTGCCGGAGACCTCGCCCACACTGCTGTGGACGGGGAAGGTTGGCGATGCGTCGCGTTTCCGGGTCTGGGGTGCTCGTGCGTTTGTCCGCGATACCACTGCGGACAAGCTCTCCGCTCGCGCCATTCCCTGTGTTTTCCTTGGCTTTGTTCCTGACGCGCCTGGCTGGCAGTTCTACGAGCCCACCTCGCGCCGTGTCTTTGCGTCTCAGGACGTCACCTTTGACGAGTCCGTTCCCTTCTACCGTCTCTTTCCCTACCGTACTTCTCCTCGCACCCCCCCGCCGCTCTTCCTCGCTCCTGGTTCTCCCCAGCTACACCCCCTCCCCGCGCCAGGTCCTGCTCCCTCAGGTGTTTCTCAGGTAGACCCTCCCGTGCCTGCACCTGTTGAGGTCACTGGTGACTCCGGTCCTGCTGGAGGTGGTGCTGTCGTTGGGGGTACTGAGCCTGGGGGTGCGGAGCTTGGGGGTGCTGAGCCTGGGGGTGCGGAGCTTACGCGTGAGGAGACTGAGGGTGCGGGGCCTGGGGGTGCTGAGCGTGGGCATGAGGAGCCTGGAGGTGCTGCGTCTGGGAGTGCTGAGCCTGCGCGTGGGGAGCCTAGCGGTGCGGAGCCTGGGGGTGCTGTGCCTGCGTGTGAGGAGTCTGGAGGTGCGGAGACTGGAGGTGCGGAGCCTGGAGGTGCGGAGCCTGGACGTGCGGAGCCTGGAGGTGCGGAGCCTCCGTGTGAGGGTTCTGGGGGTGCTGAGTCTGGGGGTGCTGAGCCTGTCGGTGCTGGGTCTGAGGGTGCTGAGCCTGCTGGTGTGCGGTCCCCTTGGAGTGGCCGCCTTCGTCCGCGTGTGCCTCTCACCTCCAAGCAGCTGCACGACTGGTACAGTCGCCGTCAGGGTCGCATTACTGGAGCCCGGGGCTCTGCTGCTGGAGGTCCTGGAGCTGCTGGGGCTGGGAGTACTGTGTCTGGGGGTGCCGCTGCTGGGGACACTGCGACTGGAGACCCTGGGACTAGGGGAGCCGGTTCTTGGGGTACTGCTGCTGGTGGAGCTGGTCCTGGAGGAGCTGGCGCTGGGGGTGCTGGAGTTTCTGGAGGTGCTGGAGCTACTGGTGCTGCTGGTCCTGCACAGCCGCGACTGTTCTTCGCTCCGCCGTCTCCGTCGTCTCAGCCGCCCCCTGACTCTGTGCTTCGCCAGGTTCTTAGTCTTCCGTCTTCTACAGGTCTCCCGTAACTGCCTGGCTCGCCGCTGCCTGCTCCCTCTCCTTACCCTGAGCAGTCAGGGGGTCTTACTGAGCGTCGTGAGCCTGCGTCGCGTCCTGTCTCGCCTGTTCGTCCTAGTAGTTCCACTCGTCGTGTTCCGCGTCCGCGTACGCCGCCTGTCCCCACCGCACACCTTGTCGTCCGTCGTCCTTCCTCTGGTCCACAGTCTGTTTCTCTGCCGTCTCCCCCTGCGTCTTCCTTGCCTCACGTTCCGGACCCTGAGTCTGACCGGTTTTGTGCTGAGCACCCTACTGTCACGCGTCTGCTCGCCACTGTTGTCACTGACCCCTCGTTTGAGTCTGCTGCTGCGTCTGCTTTGGTTGCTGAGCTTGTTGACTTTGCGGCTGCCTGTCGTCTAGACTACGCTGCTAGCCTTGTTGCTGAGTCTGAGTCTGTCTGTCCTCCGTCCGTCGGAGGTGAGTGTGCTCTTAGCACGGACGTCCTTGAGGACAGGCACGAGAACCTTGAGTGTCTTGCAGCCGCTGCGCCTCATCTCGTGGCCATGCTGCTTGCCCCTGAGGGAGACCCGGATGCTATAGACATCCCCACACCGCGCTCTTACGCTGAGGCGATCGCGGGTGAGTACTCCTCTCAGTGGCAGGCAGCCATGGACGCAGAGATGGCATCCTGGAAGTCCACAGGCACTTACGTCGATGAGGTTCCCCCTCCCGGGGCGAACATCGTCGATGGCATGTGGATTTTAAGGGTGAAGCGGCCGCCAGGTTCTCCGCCTGTCTTCAAGGCTCGTTACATTGCTCGAGGCTTCAGTCAGCGAGAGGGAGTTGACTTCTTCCAGACCTTCTCCCCCACCCCGAAGATGACTACTCTTCGGGTGCTGCTGCACGTTGCCGCTTAGCGTGACTACGAGCTTCACTCCCTTGACTTCAGTACAGCTTTCCTACAGGGCAGCCTACACGAGGAGATCTGGCTGCGCCGTCCACCTGGCTTCACTGGGTCGTTCCCTCCTGGTACTCAGTGGAGCCTCCGCCGGCCAGTCTACGGTCTCCGCCAGGCGCCTCGTGAATGGCACGACACACTGAGGACTACACTTGCGGCTCTTGGGTTTGCGCCTTCGACTGCTGACCCGTCACTGTTTCTGCGCACAGTCAATTCGCTGCCGCCGTTCTATATCCTTATGTACGTCGACGACTTGGTCTTTGCTACTGCTGACACTGAGGCCCTCGCCCAGGTGAAGTCCGAGCTGCAGAAGAGACACACGTGCACAGACCTGGGTGAGCTGCGCAGCTACCTTGGCTTGCAGATCACCCGGGACCGAGCACGCCGCACTATCATGTTGAAATAGTAGGCATAGCTTAGGACTAGGTGACTAGGGTTTAGCCTAGGCAAAGGGAATGAATCCAAGCAAAGAAGGGGTTGCACTATGAAAAGAGGGGTACAAATAGAAGAGAGAGAGAAGCAAGCTAGGAGTGGTGCACCACCACACAAAGCACATATGTGACTACACTACAGCTAGACTACATGTGTTAAACTGTATTATGCTTGTAGGCTGTAGTGGGGTAGCCAATATGGGGTACAACCCCAACTAGGGTTTCATATTTGTACCCAAACTTCTGCTAGTTCATCCATTTTCTTGCCTAGTTATTTTGATATGGTATTCAGAGCAGGAGGTCCCTAGGACCTACCGACCGTTTTTTTTTTAAGGGCCCACCACCGCTCGCATGCGGTTACCACGCTACCCCGTGCCCTAGCCTCGTAGCGCCCTCGTGCGCCCTCGTTAGCGCCCTCGCGCGCCCCTCGTTAGCGCCCTCGCGCGCACCCTCGTTAGCGCCCTCGCGCGCCCCTCGTTAGCGCCCTCGTGCGCCCCTTGCTAGCGCCCTCGCGCGCCCCTCACTAGCGCCCTCGCGCGCCCCTTGCAGTGTCGCCCGCCCGCCGAGCCGCCCGCTCGCTGCCCGCTTCGCGGCCCGCCCGCTTCGCAGCCCGCTCGCCCCGCTGCCCGCTTCGCAGCCCGCTCGCCCGCTCGCTGCCCGCTTCGCGGCCCGCCCGCTTCGCAGCCCGCCCGCCCGCTCGCTGCCCGCTTCGCGGCCCGCCCGCTTCGCAGCCCGCTCGCCCCGCTGCCCGCTTCGCAGCCCGCCCGCCCGCTCGCTGCCCGCTTCGCGGCCCGCCCGCTTCGCAGCCCGCTCGCTCGCTGCCCGCTTCGCGGCCCGCCCGCTTCGCAGCCCGCCCGCCCGCTCGCTGCCCGCTTCGCGGCCCGCCCGCTTCGCAGCCCGCTCGCCCCGCTGCCCGCTTCGCGGCCCGCCCGCTTCGCTGCCCGCTCGCAGCGCCGCCCGCCCGCCCGCTACCTGCTTCGCAGCGTCGCCCGCCCGCTTGCTGCCCGCTCGCAGTGTCGCCCGCTCGCCCGCTGCCCGCTTCGCAGCGTCGCCCGCTCACTTGCAGCCCGCCCGCCGCACTTCCCTGCCTGTGCACCGCCGCTTGCTCCTGCTGTGGCTGCTAGCTTCGCTCTAGCGCGTCCCCTCTGCTGCTGCCGCTGCTCTGCTGTGCCCTCACGCCTGAGCTATGGCCTCTATTCGCGTTCTTTCCTTCGATGCTGAGGGCCGTCCCGTGCAGTTCACTTCCTGGCTCGACGACCTGCAGTTGTATCTTATGAGCAATAGCACGGACCACATCTCCCTCTATGACTATGCGTCTGGTGCTGCCGCTGCTCCTGCTGCCACAGCCGAGCTTAGTGTTCGTTCCCACTGGCAGACTCGTGACGCAGCTGCTCGCCTAGCCATTCGCAGTCACCTACCGCTAGCTGAGCTCGAGCATTTTGGCGACTGCAAATCCGCTAAGGCCCTGTACGATGCTGTCGTTGCTCGCTACTCCTCGCCTGCCACAGCCGAGCTTAGCCGCCTCATGCTGCCGTACCTATTCCCCGATCTGTCCACCTTTGCTACAGTCGCCGATCTTATCACCCACCTTCGCACTAGTGATGCTCGCCTGCGTGCCGCCCTTCCCACCGAGTTCTGCGCTAAGAACCCCCCTCCACTGTACTGGACACTCCACTTCATAGTCACCCGTCTCCCTGACACCCTCAGCTCAGTTCGAGACCACTTCCTTGCTCGCTGTCCCACTGAGCTCACAGTCACCCTCCTAGAGGAGCAGCTGCTCGCGGCCGAAAAGAGCATTGTAGCTGTCGGTGCTGCTCGTGGCGCTCCTCGCACCCCCATCTTTGAGGGGTGTTCTCCCTCTCCCCTCGCTCCCTCCTACGCTACTGCTGCTGCTGTTGACTTCCTTGGTGCTGAGTCTGTTGGCGCTGCTTCTGCTCCTGGTGGGAGGCGCCGCACCGGCAAGGGCAAGGGGGGCAAGGGTGGTGGTGGTGGCGCTGGGGGGGGAGGAGGTGGGGGAGGTGGGGGGGGAGGCGGTGCTGGAGGGAGCGGTGGCGGGAGCGCTGGTGGGAGTGGGGTCGGTGGTGGAGGCGGGGGCGGCGGAGGAAGCAGTGGCAGTAGTGGCGGCGGCGGCGGTGGCGGCGGTGGCGGTGGTGGCGGTGGTGGCGGTGGCGGTCGTAGCGGTGGTAGTGGTGGCGGCGGAGGTCGGAGTGGAGGCACTGGCTCGGGCCAGAGCTCCCAGCAGCAGCAGCGTCCCCAGACGACCCAGCAGCTTCGTGAGTGGCTTGCTCAGCGTGGGACGTCGGGGGGCAGTGGCCGCTGTTCTTATGTCATTCGCACAGGTGACCGCAAGGGACAGACGTGTGGGAGGTTCCACACCCTGTACCGCTGCTTCTCCCGCCTTGACGACGCTTGGCGTGAGGAGATGGGTGCGGATGTTGAGCGCCCCCGCTGGGCTGAGCTCATGAGGGCTGGTGTTGATGTCTTTGCTCTTGACTTTGATGCTATTATTGCTGCCATGTATGCATTGACTGTTAGTGCCGAGGGAGACTGTTACTTGTGTGTGCCGCCTGACCCAGGTATAGAGCCCGCTGCCCTGGGTACTAGTGAGTCTGCTCTCTCTGGTATGGTGCCCCCTGTACTTGCTCCCTCCAGTGCTGTCCCGGCTGTTTTCGAGTCTGCTCTCTCAGGTACAGCACCCACACAGACTGCTCCCTCAGGTACCGCACCGGCTGAGGCCTGTCACACCTTCACCCTTGACTCAGGTGCTTCCCGTTGCTTCTTTCGTGACAGTACTGAGCTCACACCGCTTCCTGCACCGGTCCCAGTCTCCTTGGCTGACCCCTCTGGGGGCCCAGTCCTTGCCCAGTCCACCACTGTCCTCCCTTGTCCGGCGGCTCCGTCTGGCTCGTTGTCGGGTTTCCACCTCCCCTCGTTCTCGACGAACCTGGTGAGCAACGCTGTCCTCCAGGATCAGTGGGTTGACACCTTTACCCCTGGAGGACAGCGTGTGGCGATCTGCACGTGCTCCAGGACCGGCCGTCACCTGGCTACGTTTACCCGTCGGCCGGGGTCGAGTCTCTACACACTGACCACTGCGTCTCCTCAGGTCGCTGCTGTCGGTCAGGTGTCTGCGTCAGGTCTGGTAGGCCACGCCTGTGAGTGTCGTTCCCTGTCGCACCAGACTCTTCTCTGGCACCACCGCCTGGGTCACCCCTCCTTGCCACGCCTTCGTGGCATGCACCGTCGCCACCTTGTGTCTGGTCTTCCCAGGTCCCTCCCTCCCCTCCCTGCCTCTCCTGCGCCGCCTTGCCTTCCTTGCGTCGAGGGGCGGCAGCGCGCCGCTCCTCACTCCTCCTCGTTCCCCCCGACAGAGGCTCCTCTGCAGACCCTCCACCTGGACGTGTGGGGCCCAGCCCGCGTTCGTGGTCAGGGCGGTGAGCGGTACTTTTTGCTGGTTGTCGACGACTACTCGCGTTACACCACGGTCTTCCCCTTGCGCACCAAGGGTGAGGTCCCTGCTGTTCTGATCCCTTGGATCCGCACAGTTCGTCTCCAGCTCCGCCGCCGTTTCCGGACGGATCTTCCTGTCCTGCGTCTGCACTCTGACAGAGGTGGTGAGTTCTCCTCCGATCTCTTGAGGACCTTCTGTCAGGCGGAGGGCATCGAGCAGACCTTCACGCTTCCGGACTCCCCACAGCAGAATGGGGTTGCTGAGCGCCGCATTGGTCTGGTCATGGAGGTCGCTCGTACCTCCTTGGTCCACGCGGCGGCTCCCCATTTTCTGTGGCCGTTTGCTGTCCGGTACGCCGCGCATCAGCTCAACCTCTGGCCCCGTGTCTCCTTGCCGGAGACCTCGCCCACACTGCGTTGGACGGGGGAGGTTGGCGATGCGTCGCGCTTCCGGGTGTGGGGTGCTCGTGCCCTTGTCCGCGATACGTCCGCGGACAAGCTCTCCTCCCGCACGCTTCCCTGTGTCTTCCTTGGCTTTGTCCCTGACGCGCCTGGCTGGCAGTTTTACCACCCCACCTCGCGCCGGGTCTTCGCCTCTCAGGATGTCACCTTTGACGAGTCGGTCCCTTTTTACCGTCTCTTCCCCTACCGCACTGCCCCCCTCCCTCCCCCGCCGCTTTTCCTTGCTCCTGGTCCCCCTCCGGTAGACCCCCTTCCCCCTCAGGGTCCTGCTCCTTCAGGTGTCTCTCAGGTAGACCCTCCTCCCGTCGCTGAGCCTGTCGAGGTCACAGGTGACTCAGGTGCTGCTGCAGGTGGTACTGCTGGGAGTGCTGAGCCTGGGGGTGCTGAGCCTGCGGGTGCTGGGCCTGGGAGTGCTGGGACTGCGGGTGCTGGAGCTGAGGGTACTGTGCCTGAGAGTTTGCCGCCTAGGGGTGCTGAGCCTGGGGGTGCTGCGACTGGGGGTGCTGAGCCTGCGTGTGCGGAGTCTGGGGGTACTGAGTCTGGGGGTGCTGAGCCTGCGGGTACTGAGCCTGCGGGTACTGCGCCTGGGGGTGCTGCTACTGAGCCTACGGAGCCTCGGGTTACTGCGTCTGGGGGTGCTCCGGTTCGGGGTGCTGAGCAGTCTCTCACACCGCAGCAGCTTCGTGACTGGTACGTCCGGCGCTTTCGCCGTCCTAGTGGCTCGGCTGGAGTTGGGGGTGCTGGGGCTGCTCGTCCTGGGGGTGCTCGTACTGGGGGTACTGGAGCTGCCGGGACTGGTTGTTCTGGGAGCACTGCGACTGGAGCTGCTGGAGCTGGGGACCCTGGCGCTGGCGGTGCTAGCGGAGTTGGAGCTGCCGACTCTGGGGGTGGCGCTGCTGCTGGTGCTGCGGACCCGCCTGGTGGAGCTGCTGCTGGAGCTGAGGACCTGAGCGGTGGCGCTGCTGCTGGTGCTGGGGACCCGGCCGTTGGAGCTCCTGCTGGTCCTGAGGACCCGGCCGCTGGAGTCTCTTCTGCTTCTGGAGACGCTGCGCGGCCGCGACCGTACTTCGTACCGCTCCTTCAGCAGGTTCTTGGGCAGGCTCCTCCTCCTTGTCCTCCTCCCTCCGTAGAGTGTCCTCCGCCTGTCCAGCCGCAGTCACAGTTACCGCCTGCCTCGCCTCTCCCTGCTCCCTCTCCTTACACTGGTCCCACAGGAGGTCTTACAGAGCGTCGTGAGCCTGAGTCTCGTCCTGCGTCGCCTGTTCGTCCTGCTCGCGCTGGTAGTCGTGTCCGTCGTGAGCGTCCTCCTCCTGTCCCAGGCACTCACTACATGACTCTGCGTCCCTCTACTGCTCCTCAGTGTGTCCCTCTACCGTCTCCTCCTGCGTCCTCTTTGCCTGCCGTTCCGGACCCTGAGTCTGACCGGTATCGCGCTGAGCACCCTACAGTCACGCGTCTCCTAGCTACTGTTGTCACTGACCCTACCTTTGAGTCCTCGGCTGCGTCTGCTCTGGTCGCTGAGTTGGTTGACTTTGCTGCTGCCTGTCGTCTAGACTACGCTGCTAGCCTTGTTGCTGAGCCTGAGTCTGCGTCTGTCTGTCCTCCGTCCGTCGGGGGTGAGTGTGCTCTTGGCACGGACGTCCTTGAGGACAAGCAGGAGGACTTTGACTCTCTTGCGGCTGCTGTACCTCATCTCGTGGCCTGGTTGCTTGCCCCTGAGGGAGACCCGGATGCACTAGACATCCCCACTCCGCGCACTTACGCAGAGGCGATCTCGGGTCCCTACTCCTCTCAGTGGCAGACAGCCATGGACGCAGAGATGGCATCCTGGAAGTCCACAGGCACCTACGTCGACGAGGTTCCCCCTCCTGGGGCGAACATCGTCGATGGCATGTGGATTTTCAGGGTGAAGCGGCCGCCAGGTTCTCCGCCTGTCTTCAAGGCACGTTACGTTGCTAGAGGCTTCAGTCAGCGTCAGGGGGTCGACTTCTTCCAGACCTTCTCCCCCACCCCGAAGATGACCACTCTTCGGGTTCTGCTGCACGTTGCTGCTCAGCGTGACTACGAGCTTCACTCTCTTGACTTCAGCACAGCGTTCCTGCAGGGCAGCCTGCACGAGGAGATCTGGCTGCGCCGCCCACCTGGCTTTACTGGGTCGTTTCCTCCTGGTACCCAGTGGAGCCTCCGCCGGCCAGTCTACGGTCTCCGCCAGGCGCCACGTGAGTGGCACGACACACTGAGGACTACACTTGCGGCTCTTGGGTTCGCGCCGTCTACTGCTGACCCGTCGCTGTTTCTGCGCACAGACACGTCGCTGCCGCCGTTCTACATTCTTGTGTACGTCGACGACTTGGTCTTTGCTACTGCTGACACTGAGGCACTCGCTCGTGTGAAGTCGGAGCTGCAGAAGAGACACACCTGCACTGACCTGGGTGAACTGCGTAGCTACCTTGGCTTGCAGATCACCCGGGACAGAGCTCGCCGCACCATCACCCTGACTCAGTCACACATGGTGCAGCAGGTCCTTCAGCGCTTCGGCTTCCAGTTCTCCTCACCACAGGCCACACCTCTGGCTACCAGCCACTCGCTCTCAGCTCCACCTTCGGACGAGTCCGTAGAGCCGAGTGGCCCGTACCCAGAGCTTGTAGGCTGCCTCATGTACCTGATGACTTGCACGCGACCTGACCTCGCGTACCCTCTTAGCATCCTTGCTCGTTACGTTGCGCCTGGGAGACACAGGCGAGAGCACTGGGAGGCGGCTAAGAGGGTGCTGCGTTACTTGTGCAGTACATCAGGCATGGGGCTGGTGCTTGGAGGACGCGACAGAGTTGTCCTCACTGGTCACTCGGACGCTTCTTGGGTGGACGACCTGGCTACGCAGCGGTCGTCACAGGGTTACACCTTCAGCCTTGGCTCTGGTTCTGTCTCGTGGCGGTCCACCCGCTCTTCCTCTGTTCTCGGCTCTAGTTGTGAGGCTGAGATCTACGCCACAGCCATGGCTGCACAAGAGTTACGCTGGCTCACCTACCTGCTGACTGACTTGGGAGAGCGGCCTAGTTCTCCTCCAGTTCTGTACGGTGACAACAAGGCGGCTCTTGCCTTGTGTCAGGAGCACAGACTGGAGCACAGGACGAAGCACATTGCTCTTCGCTACTTTCTTGCTCGAGAGCTTCAGCAGCGCGGTCAGCTTCGGCTTGTGTACGTGGACTCGAAGGCCAACACTGCTGATATCTTCACCAAGGCGCTCCCGCCTAGTGATCATCAGCGGCACTGTACTTCTTTAGGCCTTGTGTCCACGTTTCCTCACTTGCTCACTGCTTGACATTCTTTGTACTGTACTTTATATATATCTTGTTGCTTGCTTGCTAGGTTTTGATCACTGTGTTGCTTGTCTTGTACTATATCTAGCACTGCATGTGAACTGGCCTTGTGGCCTTTACTTGTGCTCGGAGTGTGGTGACGTTGTGATCCACCCTGGGCTTTGCTTTGCTTTGCTGGACTGGTCTTGTGACCCTTTGTTCTCCCCCACTTTGCCTATGGGGGTGTGTTAAACTGTATTATGCTTGTAGGCTGTAGTGGGGTAGCCAATATGGGGTACAACCCCAACTAGGGTTTCATATTTGTACCCAAACTTCTGCTAGTTCATCCATTTTCTTGCCTAGTTATTTTGATAACATGCACTTATTCAAAATATATGGAATATATATTCTGACACACCCCCTAAGTGCATGCAGGAATAGCCTTGTGCAGAAAACCCCCTGAAGTGGTGCACCCTGCAAAGAGCAGCTGAAGAAGAGGCGAAGTGAGGAGGAGGAGGGACTGTGAGAGGAGTGGAGATAGGAGGCGACAGGTGAAGCCGCAGTCACACGGGCAACAGGAGCGGCGCGCACAGTGGCTACCGAGCGCACGAGGGCACCAGATTACGGGAGTATCTGGCTCCGCGGCTACGACGAGCACACACAGGAGCAACGGACCCACAGGCGACTGGCGAAGCAGGCTCGCTGGGCTACCGAGAGCACGAGGGCTCCGGACTACTGGCGCTGCTGACGACACGACGACGACCTCCGCTCATCCTCCCCTAACAGTCCCACACCCCCTTTTCACACACCCCCTTGCTGCACCCCTAGCTCCACTCCCACGACACCCCCCTAGCGCCACTCCCTCGGCTCCCACACACCCACCCCCCTCAGCGGCAGCTGCAGCAGTGGGAGACGGAGGAGGAGGAGGAGCAAGGGAGGGTTCACACATCCGCTACCCCTATACCCGCCACCCCCACACCCGCCACCCCAAGACCCCAACGCAGGCAGGGTGGGGCAGATACGCGGGCAGCAGCAGGGGCGGCGTGCGGGCGGAAGGGGGGGCGGGGCGCGGGTCCCTGGGGCGCTGCTATGGGCGACGGGCAGGGGAGGCGCGCGGGTCCTTGGGGGCGCCACGACGGGCGACGGGGGGGCGACGCGCGGGTCCCTGGGGGCGCCACGACGGGCGACGGGGGGCGACGCGCGGGTCCCATGGGGCGTCGCGACGAACGACGGGGGCGACGCGCAGGCCCCCAGGGCGCCACGACGGGCGACGGGAGGGGACAGCGCGCGGGCCCCCGGGGCGCCACGACGGGCGACGAAACCGCCGCGCGCTCCCGGGGCGCGCGGCGAGCAGGAAACCGCCACGAGCCCCGAGCGCGTGGCGGACAGAAAACCGCCACGCGCCCCGAGCGCGTGGCGGGAAGAAAAAAAGGAAGGTCGCGCGCCACGGGGCGCGCGACAGACAGTATGGCAGCGGAAGCAGTAGGCGGGCCCACAGGCCAGGAGCGTAACAGCTCTGTTACCATGTTGAAATAGTAGGCATAGTTTAGGACTAGGTGACTAGGGTTTAGCCTAGGCAAAGGGAATGAATCCAAGCAAAGGAGGGGTTGCACTATGAAAAGAGGGGTACAAATAGAAGAGAGAGAGAAGCAAGCTAGGAGTGGTGCACCACCACACAAAGCACATATGTGACTACACTAGACTACATGCACTTATACAAAATATATGCAATATATATTCTGGCACATCACACGACTCAGTCACACATGGTGCAGCAGGTCCTTCAGCGCTTCGGCTTCACCTGGTCCTCGCCACAGTCCACTCCTCTGGCTACAGGTCACTCGCTCTCAGCTCCACCTTCGGACGAGTCCGTAGAGCCGAGTGGTCCTTACCCAGAGCTAGTGGGCTGCCTCATGTACCTGATGACTTGCACTCGTCCTGACCTTGCGTACCCTCTTGGCCTTCTGGCTCGCTATGTGGCTCCTGGTCGGCACCGAAAGGTGCACTGGGATGCTGCGAAGAGGGTACTGCACTACTTGTGCAGTACATCGGGCATGGGGCTCGTGCTTGGAGGACAGCGAGAGGTGGTCCTCACTGGGCACTCAGACGCTTCTTGGGTTGACGACCAGGCTACGCAGCGGTCGTCACAGGGTTACACTTTCAGCCTTGGCTCTGGTTCTGTTTCTTGGCGTTCTACTCGCTCGTCTTCTGTTCTCGGCTCCAGTTGTGAGGCTGAGATCTACGCCACAGCCATGGCTGCTCAGGAGTTACGCTGGCTCACCTACCTGCTGACCGACTTGGGAGAGAGGCCTCGTTCTCCTCCAGTTCTGTACGTCGACAACAAGGCTGCCATTGCCTTGTGTGAGGAGCACAGACTGGAGCACAGAACGAAGCACATCGCTCTGCGGTACTTCCTGGCTCGAGAGTTGCAGCAGCGTGGTCAGCTTCGTCTTGCACACGTGGCCACTCGGGCCAACACTGCTGATATGTTCACCAAGGCACTTCCGTCTGGTGATCATCAGCGTTTTTGTACTTTGTTAGGCCTTGTGCCTACGTTTCCACACTTGCTGTAGACTTTGCTTGTACTGTGATCTATATATATATATACCTGCATGCTTGTTCTTGCTAGGTAGTGATCACTGTACTGTTCTTGTCACATATATATCCCTGCATGCGGACTGGCCTTGTGGCCCTTTACTTGTGCTCAGAGTGTGTGGTGACGTTGTGATCCACCCTGAGCTTGCTTTGCTTCTCTTGACTGGTCTTGTGACCCTTTGTTCTCCCCCACTTTGCCTATGGGGGTGTGTCAAACTATATATGCTTGTTGGCTTTGTCTAGGCTGTAGTGGGGTAGCACTAGGGGGTACAGAAATTCTCTCGACATTCTCCTTGTACCCCCCCCTTTGACCTAATCGATTCATTTGTTCCTAGCCTAAGTTCTAAGAACCCTAACCTCTGTACCCCCTAAGACAAACCTCACTACAGGCTACAACATTTGACAACTTAGACTATGGGGGTGTGTCAAATGTTGTAGCCTTTAGTGATGTGTGTCATATGGGGTACAACAGTTACGGTTAGGTTTATGTACCATATCGCCCCGGATATAAGCGCAGGCCTATTAAAAGCGCATGCGCTTATATCTGGAGCAATGCGCTTATGGCCGATCCTCAATTATAAGCGCACCCCCTCTGAAAACTTTACTTATTATAAGGGCATGCATAATTCTATGTTTTATTCCTGTTTTTGTACCATAACGATTTCCCGCTTTGCAGCGAGTCTACGACCTTTGCTGTGACACGCTCGACAAGTCGGCCAACATACTCGCCCGTTCGGTTCGGCCCGGTCGGGAAAAGCGACACGGCACGAAGCTGACTGACAGCACGCACGGGGGGGGGGATTCAATCACCCTCGCGCGATTCTGACCTAAGACGCATTAAAGCTCGCATCTCATATTTCCTACCGTTTAACACTTGGTTGGGTTTGCCCGTCTGTGATTGGGTAACAGAAGACGAAATATTTGACGAGTGTGTGAAAAAAAGCACAGCGAACTCCCAACAGTCGATGCCAAAACAAACCAGGGTGGTTTGGTTTGGGTGGAACGAGCCAAGGGGGACAGGTATGGTCCCGGTTTCTGTCAACGTTGAGTTCAGTGTCTCATATTTTCGAGAGTTGTAAACGCTTGGTGTGCACGGGCAAGTGTGCGATAGCCAACTTTCCCAAACCACCCCTTGCTTTGGTGTGATTTGCGACAAACTTTGGTGTTACCGGATTCCAACCGTTTAACACTTGGTTGGATGGCAGAAATATGAGACGCGAGCTTTAACATTTCGATTCGATTGGAATCGTAAGACTAAGATGAACAATTTGGTGCGCTTAAAACATATTTCTGTAATTGTCATTATATAATTGCATGCGCTTATGCCCGTGACTCATTTATAAGCACACCCCCCCAAAAAACACTGATTTATAATACCGGTAAGCGCACCTGCGCTTTTATCCGGGGTAATACGGTACCCCAACCAACCTTACTCAAACCATGATTCAGTTCTTGACAGAGATGTGTCATTATGTTAGCGCCGGCGCTTATAAAAATCCTCGATTATAAGCGCACCCCCTAAAAATAAGTGTTTTTTACAACCCCAGGGGCGCGTATGTCCGGGGGCTGACAGTAGGCCAACAATACCCATACCCCCTCACTCTGCACCTGCAGAGCTTGCATTTACGTGCCATAGAGGCTTGTCTGTCTGTAAGACCCATCTGTGGAAGACAGTCTTGTTACAGTGAACCCTGTGGGTCGTGATGTCCTCCTCAAACCCATGGCCTCCCCCGCATATGATGCTCCCAGCCAGGAACACATGCGCATGTGCACACAGCAGCTTGTCCATTATGGCCACTATGCCTGTGTGGACGGAACGGAGAGAGGAGATGGCAATAGAGGGAAAGCAGGTGCGTAGGAAGGGGATGAGGGTTGGCATGGCACACAGGAACAGCTAGTCGCACATCTTGGAATGCGTTGGCAGAGAGAAAAAGGCTCTGGCAGGCAGATCTTACCTTGTAGCTGCCACCCACACAGCTACCCAAATAGGCATCAAAGCAGCCACTCAAGGAGGCACCCACCCAAGCAGCGACCCACGAAAGAAGCCACCCACCCAAGCAGAGTGCACTGACCGGGGTCATACTGGTTGACATCGGGCAAGAGCTCGTCCACCATCACTGTGCCCGCCACCTGCTCCCTCAGCCACCGCAGCTTCTCCCGCGGGGCCTGCAGGATCCTGTCCTGCCCTTGGAACTTCCACGTGGTCTCCCTCCACGAGTCGGAGCGCACGAGGCTGCCCGCGTGGTCGTCAAACGGCATGTCGGCGACGATGAAGACGGCCGAGATGTTGTGGCGGCGCTTCATGCCGTTGATGAGGTCGCACGCCACCTCCATGCACCCCGACATCAGCGCCTCCAGCACGCCTGCCTCCGCCTTGAAGCCTCGTCGCACTAGCTTGTGCAGCTACAGGGTGGGTGAGTGGGATTAGGGGCAGCATCGAGATGAGAATAAAAATGACTCTTGACTCACTCTGTGTGATCAAAAGCCAAATGTCGTCAAATGGCATGTCAGTTTCATGGGTTGCATGCTGCTGCCATCCAGCCAGCCATGAACTCACGAAGCGAAAGCAAGGTTTTAACAACTAACATCCATAAATAAACAGCCAGTTCATTTAAAAAGGATTCTGTTGAAAGATTAAAAAAAAAAAAAGAGGATAACAAAAAAGAAGGGGGTATGATATACTTTCAGTACTGGTCACAAAGCGGAACATGCAATGGCTAACAAATGTGCCTACAAATTGGTTAATGCATCTGGCATACACTCTTCCGCCTCACTTCCACCACTAGTTTGGTCCCATGGGTTGGTGACGCACCAATTTTTTTTTACTGCTTTATATGATATAGTATTTTATGGTGATTTTCCAAAAAGGCGGCCGTTATTTAACACCCTGGGGGGAACTACTGAGGTGGAAGGCGATGAACTCACGAGGTGGAAAGCAATGAACTCACGAGGTGGAAGGCGATGAACTCACGAGGTGGAAGGCGATGAACTCACGAGGTGGAAGGCGATGAACTCACGAGGTGGAAGGCGATGAACTCACGAGGTGGAAGGCGATGAACTCACGAGGTGGAAGGCGATGAACTCACGAGGTGGAAGGCGATGAACTCACGAGGTGGAAGGCGATGAACTCACGAGGTGGAAGGCGATGAACTCACGAGGTGGAAAGCAATGAACTCACGAGGTGGAAGGCGATGAACTCACGAGGTGGAAAGCAATGAACTCACGAGGTGGAAGGCGATGAACTCACGAGGTGGAAGGCGATGAACTCACGAGGTGGAAGGCGATGATCTCGGAGCGGTAGTGCACCGCAATGTACCGCGAGGGCAGGCGGGCCATGGCTCGGTGCGCCATGGCGTGCCACTGCTGGCTGTACGGAAGCATCTGGAAGGAGATGGCGTTGGTGGGAGGGTTGAAGGCCACCTGACCGAAGGTGCTCTTCACCCACACCAGCATGTCCACGTTCCGCCTGCATGCGTGGAACACACAGGAGATAGCAGAAGAAGTCAGAATTGTGGCCAAGTCGTTTGTGGATGGAAGGTGGGTGTGCTGGCTAAGATGGTTGCAAAATGACAAGCTGCAATGGCAAGCTCTAAGTTGCATTGGCAAGCTTTAGACTCCAATTGCCAGCCCTGTGTTGCAGAAACAGGAAGGAGGCAGAGTGCATATGTTATGAGTCGTTTCCTTCCTGAGGAATGCATGGCTCAATAAGACATGGCAGCGGATCAGACACGATGCACTATGCTATGGTGCGTGCTGTACAGTGGATCCTGGACAGGAGACGATGATGGTAGATTCAATAATCATTTCCTTTGCCAGCATTCGAAACCATGAAGCACACAATAAGGGGGAAAGAGAATGAGGGCAATCAGCATGGAATGTAGGCAGTCAGCATAGGGTGACGCACCAATTATTGAGCCTCTTGAGAACTGCAGTGTCGTTGGTTGGCATGATGATATCAGCAGTGTTGCGTCTGGAGGGAGCGTGGCCCATGCCGTACACAATCAGCTCACTCAGCATGTCCACCACAGGCCCTGCCCACCAAGGAGCAACAAGCAGAGCTTCTGAGGCATGTGCACACCCAAGGTGCACAGCAAGGAGCAATGAACGGCGGTGTTTACACATTTCCAGACCAGGTGTCATGTGATACAATGGGATGCTATGGCATGGCATGAAACGGCTATAGATCGCAGTGTAATTTGAGACGTTTCGAGATGGCATGGCACTAGGGGCATGCTTCGGCCGCTGCTACTTGCTTTGAGTGAATAGCATGCGCCGTATGTTGGAGAACTGAACATGCACGAAGTCTAGTTTTGAGGCGCCTCAAAACTAAATTCGGCAGGTGGTACTTGCTTTGAGTGAAGGGCATGTGCTGTATGGTGGAGAACTGAAGATGCACGAAGCCCACAGAGGGACTGGCGCCACGTGCAGCAGCAGCAAAGGGGGGTGCGAGAGCTGCTCTAGCGAGGAGCAGGAAGAGCTCGGGCGATATCCAGTGGGTGTGGAGGCCAGAGAGGTCGAAGTAGGTGCAGAGCGGCAGGGATCGGGCGAGTGAGAGTTTGCTGCGACTGCCCTGCCATGGTTGGAATGAGAGAAAGTGGGGGGAAGGAGAGAGGGGAGAGGTGAGAGAGGGGGAGAAGGGGAGAGGGGAGAGAGGGGGAGAGGTGGAGGGGGGAGATGGGAAGGGGGGAGAGGGGGAGAGGTGGAGATGGGGAGGGGGAGGGGAGGGGGGAGTTGAGAGGGGATGGGGTGGAATTGGAATGAGATAAAGTGGGGTTTTGAAGGACAGCAAAGAGGGGGGGGTGCTCCCACGGAGAGGAAGGGGAAACATAAGCACAATAGGAGGGACGGGAGACAGCAGAGAGTGTGGAGTGGTACATTGGCCGCCAAGGGAGTGGTACGCTGGGCATCAAGGGTATACCACCCCGTGACCTAGATCACAGGGCCAAAACGGGGCTTAAAACCGGAGGGTCAAGAAGCACGAAATTGGTTCAAGCTTCCTAAGGTTGGTTGGGTGTTACCCGGTTTCCAGCGGAGGCAACTTTTGAAACACACAAACCTGGACCTGAACATTCGCCAAACTAGAACACTGTAGCAGCGTCAAATGCCCAGTTGGGTTTCATCGCACGGCATATCGCCCAACACCAACCTGCGTAAACATGAGGCACACAGGCAAGAGAAACTTGTCCCAAAAACGCTAGTGATTATTCGCGAGTTCTAGGACCCACTATTAGATCCGCGTAGCCCGCCAACTAGCCAACATACCGCCTAGCTAATCACGATTTACAAAAGGTATGGGAGAGCTAAAGTCGCGGAAACCGACAATACCGGAAATGTAGTTGTGCGTGGTGACGTTAGCAGACCGATGGCCACGATTCGACCTGCAGAGCTATGCGACGTCGCATTTAGGTCACGATTTGCATTGCAAGGCAACGCGACGGCGACATTAGGTCACGATTTTCCCTGCAGGGGCAATGCGACCTCGCTCACCTCCGCCTCTCTCACCCTCCGCCTCTCTCACCTCCGCCTCTCTCACCCTCCGCTTCTCTCACCCTCCGCCTCTCTCACCCTCCGCCTCTCTCATCCTCCGCCTCTCTCACCCTCCGCCTCTCTCACGCTCCGCCTCTCACCTCCGCCTCTCTCACCTCCGCCTCTCTCACGCTCCGCCTCTCTCACCCTCCGCTTCTCTCACCCTCCGCCTCTCTCACCCTCCGCCTCTCTCATCCTCCGCCTCTCTCACCCTCCGCCTCTCTCACGCTCCGCCTCTCTCACCTCCGCCTCTCTCACCCTCCGCCTCTCTCACCCTCCCGCCTCTCTCACCCTCCGCCTCTCTCACGCTCCGCCTCTCTCACCTCCGCCTCTCTCACGCTCCGCCTCTCTCACCTCCGCCGCCTCTCTCACCCTCCGCCTCTCTCACCCTCCGCCTCTCTCACCCTCCGCCTCTCTCACCCTCCGCTTCTCTCACCCTCCGCCTCTCTCACCCTCCGCCTCTCTCATCCTCCGCCTCTCTCACCCTCCGCCTCTCTCACGCTCCGCCTCTCTCACCTCCGCCTCTCTCACCTCCGCCTCTCTCACGCTCCGCCTCTCTCACCCTCCGCTTCTCTCACCCTCCGCCTCTCTCACCCTCCGCCTCTCTCATCCTCCGCCTCTCTCACCCTCCGCCTCTCTCACGCTCCGCCTCTCTCACGCTCCGCCTCTCTCACCCTCCGCTTCTCTCACCCTCCGCCTCTCTCACCCTCCGCCTCTCTCATCCTCCGCCTCTCTCACCCTCCGCCTCTCTCACGCTCCGCCTCTCTCACGCTCCGCCTCTCTCACCCTCCGCTTCTCTCACCCTCCGCCTCTCTCACCCTCCGCCTCTCTCATCCTCCGCCTCTCTCACCCTCCGCCTCTCTCACGCTCCGCCTCTCTCACCTCCGCCTCTCTCACCCTCCGCCTCTCTCACCCTCCGCTTCTCTCACCCTCCGCCTCTCTCACCCTCCGCTTCTCTCACCCTCCCGCCTCTCTCACCCTCCGCCTCTCTCACGCTCCGCCTCTCTCACCTCCGCCGCCTCTCTCACCCTCTGCCTCTCTCACCCTCCGCCTCTCTCACCTCCGCCTCTCTCACGCTCCGCCTCTCTCATCCTCCGCTTCTCTCACCCTCCGCCTCTCTCACCCTCCGCTTCTCTCACCCTCCGCCTCTCTCACCTCCGCCTCTCTCACCTCCGCCTCTCTCACGCTCCGCCTCTCTCACCCTCCGCTTCTCTCACCCTCCGCCTCTCTCACCCTCCGCCTCTCTCATCCTCCGCCTCTCTCACCCTCCGCCTCTCTCACGCTCCGCCTCTCTCACCTCCGCCTCTCTCACCCTCCGCCTCTCTCACCCTCCCGCCTCTCTCACCCTCCGCCTCTCTCACGCTCCGCCTCTCTCACCTCCGCCTCTCTCACGCTCCGCCTCTCTCACCTCCGCCGCCTCTCTCACCCTCCGCCTCTCTCACCCTCCGCCTCTCTCACCCTCCGCCTCTCTCACCCTCCGCTTCTCTCACCCTCCGCCTCTCTCACCCTCCGCCTCTCTCATCCTCCGCCTCTCTCACCCTCCGCCTCTCTCACGCTCCGCCTCTCTCACCTCCGCCTCTCTCACCTCCGCCTCTCTCACGCTCCGCCTCTCTCACCCTCCGCTTCTCTCACCCTCCGCCTCTCTCACCCTCCGCCTCTCTCATCCTCCGCCTCTCTCACCCTCCGCCTCTCTCACGCTCCGCCTCTCTCACGCTCCGCCTCTCTCACCCTCCGCTTCTCTCACCCTCCGCCTCTCTCACCCTCCGCCTCTCTCATCCTCCGCCTCTCTCACCCTCCGCCTCTCTCACGCTCCGCCTCTCTCACGCTCCGCCTCTCTCACCCTCCGCTTCTCTCACCCTCCGCCTCTCTCACCCTCCGCCTCTCTCATCCTCCGCCTCTCTCACCCTCCGCCTCTCTCACGCTCCGCCTCTCTCACCTCCGCCTCTCTCACCCTCCGCCTCTCTCACCCTCCGCTTCTCTCACCCTCCGCCTCTCTCACCCTCCGCTTCTCTCACCCTCCCGCCTCTCTCACCCTCCGCCTCTCTCACGCTCCGCCTCTCTCACCTCCGCCGCCTCTCTCACCCTCTGCCTCTCTCACCCTCCGCCTCTCTCACCTCCGCCTCTCTCACGCTCCGCCTCTCTCATCCTCCGCTTCTCTCACCCTCCGCCTCTCTCACCCTCCGCTTCTCTCACCCTCCGCCTCTCTCACCTCCGCCTCTCTCACCTCCGCCTCTCTCACGCTCCGCCTCTCTCACCCTCCGCCTCTCTCACCCTCCGCCTCTCTCACCCTCCGCCTCTCTCACCCTCCGCCTCTCTCATGGGGAGATGCATCGACAGGGGGGTAGCTTGGGTATGGGGAGATGCATCGACAGGGGGGTTGCTTGGGCATGGGGAGATGCATCGACAGGGGGGTTGCTTGGGCATGGGGAGATGCATCGACAGGGGGGTTGCTTGGGCATGGGGAGATGCATCGACAGGGGGGTTGCTTGGGCATGGGGAGATGCATCGACAGGGGGGTTGCTTGGGCATGGGGAGATGCATCGACAGGGGGGTTGCTTGGGCATGGGGAGATGCATCGACAGGGGGGTAGCTAGGGTATGGGGAGATGCATCGGCTACCCTATCATTCTCCCTTCCCCTTGCTTACCCCTGTCAACCACCCGTTCTCCCTGCTACCCCTATCATTCTCTCTTCCCCCTGCTACCCCTATCATAATCCCTTCCCCTTGCGGCCCCTGTCATTCTCCCTTCCCCTTGCGGCCCCTGTCATTCTCCCTTCCCCTTGCGGCCCCTGTCATTCTCCCTTCCCCTTGCGGCCCCTGTCATTCTCCCTTCCCCTTGCGGCCCCTGTCATTCTCCCTTCCCCTTGCGGCCCCTGTCATTCTCCCTTCCCCTTGCGGCCCCTGTCATTCTCCCTTCCCCTTGCGGCCCCTGTCATTCTCCCTTCCCCTTGCGGCCCCTGTCATTCTCCCTTCCCCTTGCGGCCCCTGTCATTCTCCCTTCCCCTTGCGGCCCCTGTCATTCTCCCTTCCCCTTGCTACCCCTGTCATCCACCCTTCCCTGCCCACCATCTCTCTCTTGCACCAACCCCGCACGCATGGCAGGTGGTGGTGCGGGTTTGGAGCAGAGTGTTGGGCGCACAGCCGGGGCAGTGCGTGCAGGCGGGCAGCAAGGAGGGCAGTGCTGCAGAGGGCCCTGCAGGGGAGCGGGGGAGGCGGGGCAGGGGAGGCGGGGGGTAGGGAAAAAGGGTGCAGAGGTCCTCCTCCTATCCCCTATTCCACCCTTATACCCTGCCACACGTTTACCTCCTGCCCTCCTCCCTTACTCCGTTCCTTTGGTCCCCCACAGTCGTCCTCCCTCCCTTCCTCCCGTCCCCTTCCTGCCATTCTCCCATCTCCTCATCCTCTCTCGATCCTGTCCCCCATCCCCTTCCCATCTCCCACCCTCCTACTCCCTCTCATCCTCCCATCCTCCCGTTCTTCCTTCCTCCCTCCCTTCCACCCATCTACCCAACGTCGTCCTCTCCCACCCCCTTCCTTTCTTCATCTATTCCCTCTCCCAATTCTCTGGCTCAGTGCCTTTCCCCGCTCTCTCTCCCCTTACAACCACTCTGTGTGTGTGCAGGTCTGCCATGCATCCAGTTGTGATGTGTTTGTTGTTTGATTATAGTGGTACCGTATGACAAATAGCTCTCATATATTGATGTTGGATTCTTCTCATAATACACAACTTGGTGTTTTGGAGCAGAAATGCACATGACCATTACAAGGAAGTGCAACAAAGCAAGCTATATTTCCAAGAGTGGACTATAGGCACATGCACAAAGCTAGGAGGCGGAACATTTCAACCCATTCCTGCCAGGCCACGACCCATGGTGATGGGCGCCTGTACAAGCATGGTTCTGTGATAGAACAGGGAGCGAAGAGGGGATATGGCAGAATAAGCGAGGGGTGGAGGTGGAGGTACAGAAGGGCATGTAATGGGAGGAGTGGACAAGGCAGAGGGGTGAGCAAAAGGGGAAAGAGAGTGAGCAGGGTGGAGAAGGGGGTGAGCAAAGGAGAAAGCAAGGGCTAAGGAGGGGTGCGAACAGGGGAAATGAGAGGACTTGGGGGTGGAAAAGGGTTGAACGAAGGGGAATAGAGAGTAAACAGGGGGAGAGATGGGTGAGTACAGGGGGAAAGGGATGACGAGGGGGAGAGAGTGAGCAAGGGGCAAGGGAGTGAGCAGGGGAATATAGGGGCGAGCAAAGGGGGAAATAGACCGAGCAGGGGGGAAATGGGTGAGAAGGGGGGAAAGAGAGTGAGCAGGGGGGGAGAGAGGCGATGACATGGTGAAAGGGAGGATTGGCGTGTGGAAAAGCGAGGGGGGGAGGGAGGGTCAGCGTGGGGGAAAGGGAGGGTGGTAGTGGGGGAAAAGGAGGGTGGGATTGGGGGAAAGGGCGGGTGGTATTGAGGGAAAGGGAGGATTGGCGTGGGGGAAAGGGAGGATTGGCGTGGGGGAAAGAGAAGATTGACGTGGGGGAAAGAGAAGATTGGCGTGGGGGAAAGAGAAGATTGGCGTGGGGGAAAGGGAGGGTTGGCATGGGGGAAAGGGAGCATTAGCGTGGGGGAAAGGGAGGGTTGGCGTCGGGGAAAGGGAGGATTATTGTAAGGAAAAGGGCGAGGGAGAGTGGGGGAAAGGACGGGGGGGAGTGGGGGAATGGACGGGTGGGGTGTGGGGGAAAGGCCGGGGGGGAGTGGGGGAAAGGATGAGGGGGAGAGAGGATGACATGGTTCGCACGAAGAGGCGTGTTGGGAGCGCAGGGCATGCACGGTCGAAAAGGCGGTGTGGCCCTGGAGGAGTGGGGAAAGTTTCAGAGGGGGAATAGAGTGCGGTGGAGAGTGGTGAGGAGCTGGCATACCATGTGGGGACGGGGGTGGGCGAGGTGTAACACAAGGGCGTCAGAGACAGCAGCAGAGGAGAGGTGGAGGTGTGTGAGGGATACTGCTGCTTGTAACCACTGCTAGCCGCAGGGTGGGGTGTGAGGGCCTGGAGGAGTGGAGTGCGGTGGAGGGTGGTGAGGTGCGGAGGAGGAGGAAGTGTGGCGCCGCACGAGTGGGAGAGGTCGAGGTGGGTGAGGATGGCTAGGGAGGTGGCTAGGGAAGAGGGATGAGGGAGGAGCGATTGAGGCACCAGAGAGAACGAGATGAGTGAGGGGCGAGGAGGAAGAGGAGGAGTGAGAAGAGGAAGGAGATGAGGCGGAGGGAGAGGACGGGTGGTGGGATATGGCAGTCCAGGAGGAGTTGGTGGAGAGCAGGCGGCGGAAGGTGAGGAGCCTTCCGGCAGAGGCGCTGGTGATGCTGCTAAACCCACTCTCACAGACGGCTGCAGTGCACCAGCGACCCCAGGAGAAGGGGGGGAGGAGGGGGTGGAAAAGAGATGGTGGGAGTGGGATAAAGGGGAGCATCGGTGCAGGAGGCGTTAGCGCAAGTGAATCAGGGATGGGAGAATGACAAGGGTAGCTGTGAGAAGGGAGGACGGCAAAGGGCGAGGGAGAGTGGGGGAAATGACGGGGGGGAAGTGGGGGAAAGGACCGGGCCAGTGGGGGAATGGACGGGTGCGAGTGGGGGAAAGGGCAGGGGGGAGTGGCGGAAAGGACGCGGGGGAGTGGGGGATTGGGCGGGTGGTAGTGAGGGAAAGGGAGGATTAGCGTGGAGAAATGGCGGGTTGGCGTCGGGTGCAGGGTTGGGGTAGCGTCGGGGCAGGAAGCGTTAGCGCAAGTGAACCAACGACTTGAGGAAGAGGTTGTGGGGGATTGGGGGGGAGACGGGGAAGAGAATGAGCAGGGGAGACAGACAGAGAGAGCCGGGGGGTAGCGAAGGAGCTGGGGAAACAGGGTGAGCCGGGGAAGCGAGGGCGACGGGAGAATGAGCAGGGCGATGGGAGAGGGAAGTGAAGGCGACGGGAGGGAAAAGGGAAGGCGACGGGAGGGAAAAGGGAAGGCGACGGGAGGGGGGAGTGAAGGCGACAGGAGGGGGATGTGAAGGCGACCGGAGGAGGGAGTGAAGGCGACGGGAGGGGGAAGTGAAGGCGACCGGGGGAGGGAGTGAAGGCGACGGGAGGGGGACGGGATGAGCAACGCTACTCGCGGGGTAATCGAAAGGATTCGCAGCTTGCCAAGTGACGCACGTACGGGCGTTGCCGACTCGTGCAATGTGTCGCCTCTAATTCGCTGCGATAGGAATTGATGCCGTCGAGCAGCTTTGTGTACGCTATCACTATCCCGCCGTTTTCGAGATTTGACGGATGGGGCTTTGCCCTTGCGCTGGGCTCAATTTCCTAGCTACTTGTGGTCGGCGCGGTTTCCTATACTACAATGAGGTGACGTGGTGTTGGGAAATGGGGTTGTGAGTCAGGTTGCTGTGAGGTGTCGCTTTAGGCTCTGTGCGACTGATGTGTGCGTAAAGTACATGTCACAGGTAAACCCTGGTAACATTGGCGAACCTGCGCAAGTTCACGAACATTCTCAACAATCTCGACACCCCCAACGTTCGCGGGCCAATCACGCTTTCACTCCCAACCAACCTTCCTAAGGTTGAACTTCTTGGCCTGCGGGTTTTAATCAGAGGCGCAGCAGTTGGCTTACAAACCTTCGTGTAAGCCTGCAGGCATTGCAAAGGGAGTAGAGCAGTACCTTGGGCAGCACGAGCGTGCGGTTGGTGGCCTGGACGAAGCGGGCGGCCTCTGCGAGGTGAGAGCGCGTGTTGGAGAGCTGCTCGTCCGAGTAGGCGAACACCAGGAACCTGCGCGCCCTCGTGGCCTTGGAGGGGGAGGAGGGGGGGAGGGAGGGGGTGGAATGGAGGGCGTGGGAAATGAGTTGAGTTTTGAGTCGACTCACAACTCAGCTGCTCGTCGGGGTAGGCAAGCACGAGGAACCTGCGCGCCCTCGTGGCCTTGGGGGAGAGAAGAGAGGGGGGGGGGGGGGGGGGGGGGGGGGGGGGGGGGAAATGGAGGTCGTGGGAAATGAGTTGAGTTTTGAGTCGACTCAAAACTCGGCTGCTCGTCGGGGTATGCCAAGACAAGGAACCTGCACGCCCTGGTGGGAGGGGATGGAATGGTATGGAGGGAGAGGGGCACAAGGCTCGGAGGATAACCCGTAGAATTCTTGGTAGCGCTTGTGTGCCCTAGTGGACTGGGGGGGGATGTCGTGGAGAGAGGGGAAATGGGGAAATGCAAGACTGTATTCTTCTGGACTATCAATGCAAGGACCGTCAAATGGATGGGGCGAGCTCCGAGGAGGGAAAATTAAGGTAGATGGGGGAGGGGAGGGGGAGGAAGGGGGGAGGGGGGATTCTGTGGGGTTTGAAGGATGAAGGGGAGCATTGAGAGCCTTTCTTTTGAGCGCGCACGGTGAGTAAGTTTGCGTGTTGTGATGGACGAGAGGAAGACAGTAGGGTGAGGAAAGAGGGACGATAAGGAAGGAAAGGGGGAATCGGAAGGGAGCACCATGACATCGGAAAAAGGCATGTGTGGCACAGGCCAGCACGCCTCAGGCCACGTGCTGCACTTTGCTGCTGTTGCTCCCGCTGCTGCTCCCGCTGCTTCTCCTGCTCGTGCTCCCGCTGCTGCTCCCACTCCCGCTGCTGCTCCCGCTGCTGCTCCTGCTTCAGCTTCCAGCACCTTCCCACCCTGACCACCCACGTTACCCTTGTCGCCGCACTCGCCGACCAGGCTGGCCTCTATCTCGCGCACCCCGCGGCACACTGCATTCACGCCGGCTTCTATCCGCGCCAGTGAAGTCATGTTCTGCTTAACCGCCCTCGACACATACGCACTCGTTGCAGCTCGCGCCAGCGCCGCCCGCCGCCAGGCCGCGGAGCACAGCGGCGCGGCGGAGTCTTCTGCGGCAGCAACAGGGGCAGCGATAGGAGCAGGAGCAGCAGCAGGAGCAGGAGCAGGAGCAGGAGCAGGAGCAGCAGCAGCAGCGGGAGTGGGAGCAGCAGGAGAATTAGGAGCAGCAGGAGCAGGGCTGACAGAGTCAGCAGCTGCGCTCAGAATTGTGTCAACGGTGCTGCTGGCGCCGGTGATGGTACTATCGATTCTACTACTAGTAGTCGTGGTGCTGTCGGCGGTAGGGCGGCTATCAGCGGGGTCAGCGGAGCTATCATCAGCAGGGCCGCTGTGAACTTCGCGTGTGGCCTGCGAGTGTGGGCTCGGCGGCAGCTCCGGCGACTCCCACTGGCAGGCGGCCTCGGCGTCTCTCCGCCTCGCTTCTGCCGCCCACTGCTGCAGCGCGCTCAGCAGCTCTCTCCTGCACGCGGCGGCGGCACGCTTCTGCGGCGGAGTCAGCGCGGGCCCGCGGGCGTTAGGGGAGGTGAGGGCGTGGGAGATTCTCATGGCCGTCACGCACGAATCGCTCATGCGATGCGCACGCGCTGTTGGCTGGCCACGCCCAGCCACACTGGGTTGGACGGGAGGAGGCGCGACCACACTAGGCGCGACCACACTAGCAGGTTGAATGGGAGGAGGCGCGGGAAGCACAGCAGCAGTGAGATTAAGTGAAGCATTTCTGCTAGCAGTGGTCACGGCGGGCTTGGCTAGTAGTAGTAGTAGCAGGGGATCGTGGGTGAGGGTTTTTAGAGGGAGAAGAGAAGGGCGGTAACGGAGTTGGAGATTGCGGAAGGTGAATGGAGCGTCGACTGGCGACGGCGCTATGAGTTGATGGTAACACACTCGAATGAGGCACGACAGGACGACCAGTACCGCGAACGAGCGCAATATTCGCTCTACGGAGTTACTAACAGAAAGACGACGCAGGGACAATACAAATGCCATAACTGCATCCCGCCTTGATTCCCGGCACTCGCATCACTCATATCAAGACCGCCTTGCACCAGTAGTAGTAGAGGTAGCTTTCCTGAAGTCGCCGTATACGCGGCCGCGAGCGTTCACGCCCCGGCGCTGGCCGGCCAAGATGTCTCATTTCCACCTTGTACTACGGGTGGATCTCGAGATACCAGCGGCAGTTCCTATGACCTCAGACTTTGACCTCAGAATAGGGAACGTGTGACATGGGACGGAACTGAAGGCAGTGCATGCCTTGCCTGGGTGAAAAGCGGAAAGGAGCGCCGTGTGGTGGGCGCCAGGCAATGGGAGCAGAAGTTCCATCGTCAGCGTGCGGGTTTCTGCCAAGGAAGTCGAATAGCTCAACTGCACCCCAGTCAACCATTTCTCGAATGGCGCATAGAAAGCACGCGGCGTGGCAGGCTGTGTCCACTGCAAATATACAAGTGTTCTGGTATAAGAGTCCGCGCTAATAGGCTCCATTTTCAGAAAAAGAGGAGTTTTTTCCTATCATTCCTAGGTGTGGCCCCTCCTCTACAGTCCCTTTTTGGCAAGTATTTTTGCAGCCTGAAGGGGGGTTGATAACTGTTCCGTGCAAAAAATCAGTTCCGCAGCCAATCGGAGGACTCGAATTGAACAAAACCAACATCTACGGAAATTACTTAGGAAGGGCAGTTTATATATATATATATATGTGTGTGTGTGTGTGTGTGTGTGTGTGTGTGTGTGTGTGTGTGTGTGTGTGTGTGTGTGTGTGTGTGTGTGTGTGTGTGTGTGTGTGTGTGTTTTGGACTGTTGCTTGTTTATCTTGATCGCGCTCGCTTCTGCTTCCCATCGCCCTTTTTTTTTCGCTGGATGAAAGTACATAGGGCATCCGCAGTCGTAAGTAATTGTTAAGGAGGCGTACCGTCTACTCGTGTAGACAGACCCTTGTGTACACTACGGTGGCTGAAAGGAGACTGACGGGTCCTCCCATACTGCCTTGTTGTCTGCTCTCCACATCAGCGAGTCCTCCCCGATACAGATCCTACTCGTCACCTTCGTCTCGTCGCTTGCCAGAGGTCTCCCCAACCTTCTAGCCTGTTGTGGTCCCTTTTTCCGCCTTTCTTCTTCCGTGCTCTATTGTAGATTTTAACATGGCGTATAAAGTTGATGTTTATCCTTCTCATCACCCTCTTTGGCTGGAACCTCGCCCCCATGGAGACAATGTTGTTAAACTGTATTATGCTTGTAGGCTGTAGTGGGGTAGCCAATATGGGGTACAACCCCAACTAGGGTTTCATATTTGTACCCAAACTTCTGCTAGTTCATCCATTCTTGGCTAGTTATTCTGAGATGGTATTCAGAGCAGGAGGTCCCTAGGACCTACCGATCGTTTTTTTTTAAGGGCCCACCACCGCTCGCATGCGGTTACCACGCTACCCCGTGCCCTAGCCTCGTAGCGCCCTCGTGCGCCCTCGTTAGCGCCCTCGCGCGCCCCTCGTTAGCGCCCTCGCGCGCCCCTCGTTAGCGCCCTCGCGCGCCCCTCGTTAGCGCCCTCGCGCGCCCCTTGCTAGCGCCCTCGCGCGCCCCTCGCTAGCGCCCTCGCGCGCCCCTTGCAGCGTCGCCCGCCCGCCGAGCCGCCCGCTCGCAGCGTCGCCCGCCCGCCACGCTGCCCGCTCGCCCCTCGCCCGCCGCGCTGCCTGCTCGCAGCGTCGCCCGCTCGCCCCGCTGCCCGCTTCGCAGCCCGCTCGCCCCGCTGCCCGCTTCGCAGCCCGCCCGCCCGCTCGCTGCCCGCTTCGCGGCCCGCCCGCTTCGCTGCCCGCTCGCAGCGCCGCCCGCCCGCCCGCTACCTGCTTCGCAGCGTCGCCCGCCCGCTTTCTGCCCCCTCGCAGCGTCGCCCGCCCGCCCGCTGCCCGCTTCGCAGCGTCGCCCGCTCGCTCGCTGCCCGCTCGCAGCGTCGCCCGCCCGCCCGCTGCCCGCTCGCAGCGTCGCCCTCCCGCCTCGCTGCCCGCTTGCAGCGTCGCCCGCCCGCCCGCTGCCCGCTTGCAGCGTCGCCCGCCCGCCCGCTGCCCGCTTCGCAGCCGCCCGCCGCACTGCCCGCTCGCCACGCAGCCCGCCCGCCGCACTTCCCGCCTGCAGCGCCGCCCGCCTCGCCTGCTGCTCCCTGCCTGTGCACCGCCGCTTGCTCCTGCTGTGGCTGCTAGCTTCGCTCTAGCGCGTCCCCTCTGCTGCTGCCGCTGCTCTGCTGTGCCCTCACGCCTGAGCTATGGCCTCTATTCGCGTTCTTTCCTTCGATGCTGAGGGCCGTCCCGTGCAGTTCACTTCCTGGCTCGACGACCTGCAGTTGTATCTTATGAGCAATAGCACGGACCACATCTCCCTCTATGACTACGCGTCTGGTGCTGCCGCTGCTCCTGCTGCCACAGCCGAGCTTAGTGTTCGTTCCCACTGGCAGACTCGTGACGCAGCTGCTCGCCTAGCCATTCGCAGTCACCTGCCGCTAGCTGAGCTCGAGCATTTTGGCGACTGCAAATCCGCTAAGGCCCTGTACGATGCTGTCGTTGCTCGCTACTCCTCGCCTGCCACAGCCGAGCTTAGCCGCCTCATGCTGCCGTACCTGTTCCCCGATCTGTCCACCTTTGCTACAGTCGCCGATCTTATCACCCACCTTCGCACTAGTGATGCTCGCCTGCGTGCCGCCCTTCCCACCGAGTTCTGCGCTAAGAACCCCCCTCCACTGTACTGGACACTCCACTTCATAGTCACCCGTCTCCCTGACACCCTCAGCTCAGTTCGAGACCACTTCCTTGCTCGCTGTCCCACTGAGCTCACAGTCACCCTCCTAGAGGAGCAGCTGCTCGCGGCCGAAAAGAGCATTGTAGCTGTCGGTGCTGCTCGTGGCGCTCCTCGCACCCCCATCTTTGAGGGGTGTTCTCCCTCTCCCCTCGCTCCCTCCTACGCTGCTGCTGCTGCTGTTGACTTCCTTGGTGCTGAGTCTGTTGGCGCTGCTTCTACTCCTGGTGGGAGGCGCCGCACCGGCAAGGGCAAGGGGGGCAAGGGTGGCGGGGGTGGCGCTGGGGGGGGAGGAGGTGGGGGGGGGGGGGGGGGAGGCGGTGCTGGAGGGAGCGGTGGCGGGAGCGCTGGTGGGAGTGGGGTCGGTGGTGGAGGCGGGGGCGGCGGAGGGAGCAGTGGCGGTGGTGGCGGCGGCGGCGGTGGCGGCGGTGGCGGTGGTGGCGGTGGTGGCGGTGGCGGTCGGAGCGGTGGTAGTGGTGGCGGCGGAGGTCGGAGTGGAGGCACTGGCTCGGGCCAGGGCTCCCAGCAGCAGCAGCGTCCCCAGACGACCCAGCAGCTTCGTGAGTGGCTTGCTCAGCGTGGGACGTCGGGGGGCAGTGGCCGCTGTTCTTATGTCATTCGCACAGGTGACCGCAAGGGACAGACGTGTGGGAGGTTCCACACCCCGTACCGCTGCTTCTCCCGCCTTGACGACGCTTGGCGTGAGGAGATGGGTGCGGATGTTGAGCGCCCCCGCTGGGCTGAGCTCATGAGGGCTGGTGTTGATGTCTTTGCTCTTGACTATGATGCTATTATTGCTGCCATGTATGCATTGACTGTTAGTGCCGAGGGAGACTGTTACTTGTGTGTGCCGCCTGACCCAGGTATAGAGCCCGCTGCCCTGGGTACTAGTGAGTCTGCTCTCTCTGGTATGGTGCCCCCTGTACTTGCTCCCTCCAGTGCTGTCCCGGCTGTTTTCGAGTCTGCTCTCTCAGGTACAGCACCCACAGAGACTGCTCTCTCAGGTACCGCACCGGCTGAGGCCTGTCACACCTTCACCCTTGACTCAGGTGCTTCCCGTTGCTTCTTTCGTGACAGTACTGAGCTCACACCGCTTCCTGCACCGGTCCCAGTCTCCTTGGCTGACCCCTCTGGGGGCCCAGTCCTTGCCCAGTCCACCACTGTCCTCCCTTGTCCGGCGGTTCCGTCTGGCTCGTTGTCGGGTTTCCACCTCCCCTCGTTCTCGACGAACCTGGTGAGCAACGCTGTCCTCCAGGATCAGTGGGTTGACACCTTTACCCCTGGAGGACAGCGTGTGGCGATCTGCACGTGCTCCAGGACCGGCCGTCACCTGGCTACGTTTACCCGTCGGCCGGGGTCGAGTCTCTACACACTGACCACTGCGTCTCCTCAGGTCGCTGCTGTCGGTCAGGTGTCTGCGTCAGGTCTGGTAGCCCACGCCTGTGAGTGTCGTTCCCTGTCGCACCAGACTCTTCTCTGGCACCACCGCCTGGGTCACCCCTCCTTGCCACGCCTTCGTGGCATGCACCGTCGCCACCTTGTGTCTGGTCTTCCCAGGTCCCTCCCTCCCCTCCCTGCCTCGCCTGCGCCGCCTTGCCTTCCTTGCGTCGAGGGGCGGCAGCGCGCCGCTCCTCACTCCTCCTCGTTCCCCCCGACAGAGGCTCCTCTGCAGACCCTCCACCTGGACGTGTGGGGCCCAGCCCGCGTTCGTGGTCAGGGCGGTGAGCGGTACTTTTTGCTGGTTGTCGACGACTACTCGCGTTACACCACGGTCTTCCCCTTGCGCACCAAGGGTGAGGTCCCTGCTGTTCTGATCCCTTGGATCCGCACAGTTCGTCTCCAGCTCCGCCGCCGTTTCCGGACGGATCTTCCTGTCCTGCGTCTGCACTCTGACAGAGGTGGTGAGTTTTCCTCCGACCTCTTGAGGACCTTCTGTCAGGCGGAGGGCATCGAGCAGACCTTCACGCTTCCGGACTCCCCACAGCAGAATGGGGTTGCTGAGCGCCGCATTGGCCTGGTCATGGAGGTCGCTCGTACCTCCTTGGTCCACGCGGCGGCTCCCCATTTTCTGTGGCCGTTTGCTGTCCGGTACGCCGCGCATCAGCTCAACCTCTGGCCCCGTGTCTCCTTGCCGGAGACCTCGCCCACACTGCGTTGGACGGGGGAGGTTGGCGATGCGTCGCGCTTCCGGGTGTGGGGTGCTCGTGCCCTTGTCCGCGATACGTCCGCGGACAAGCTCTCCTCCCGCACGCTTCCCTGTGTCTTCCTTGGCTTTGTCCCTGACACGCCTGGCTGGCAGTTTTACCACCCCACCTCGCGCCGGGTCTTCGCCTCTCAGGATGTCACCTTTGACGAGTCGGTCCCTTTTTACCGTCTCTTCCCCTACCGCACTGCCCCCCTCCCTCCCCCGCCGCTTTTCCTTGCTCCTGGTCCCCCTCCGGTAGACCCCCTTCCCCCTCAGGGTCCTGCTCCTTCAGGTGTCTCTCAGGTAGACCCTCCTCCCGTCGCTGAGCCTGTCGAGGTCACAGGTGACTCAGGTGCTGCTGCAGGTGGTACTGCTGGGAGTGCTGAGCCCGAGGGTGCTGAGCCTGCGGGTGCTGGGCCTGGGAGTGCTGGGACTGCGGGTACTGGAGCTGAGGGTACTGTGCCTGAGAGTTTGCCGCCTGGGGGTGCTGAGCCTGGGGGTGCTGCGACTGGGGGTGCTGAGCCTGCGTGTGCGGAGTCTGGGGGTGCTGAGCCTGCGGGTACTGAGCCTGCGGGTACTGAGCCTGGGGGTGCTGCTACTGAGCCTACGGAGCCTCGGGTTACTGCGTCTGGGGGTGCTCCGGTTCGGGGTGCTGAGCAGTCTCTCACACCGCAGCAGCTTCGTGACTGGTACGTCCGGCGCTTTCGCCGTCCTAGTGGCTCGGCTGGAGTTGGGGGTCCTGGGGGTGCTCGTACTGGGGGTACTGGAGCTGCCGGGACTGGTTGTTCTGGGAGCACTGCGACTGGAGCTGCTGGAGCTGGGGACTCTGGCGCTGGCGGTGCTAGCGGAGTTGGAGCTGCCGACTCTGGGGGTGGCGCTGCTGCTGGTGCTGCGGACCCGCCTGGTGGAGCTGCTGCTGGAGCTGAGGACCCGAGCGGTGGCGCTGCTGCTGGTGCTGGGGACCCGGACGTTGGAGCTCCTACTGGTCCTGAGGACCCGGCCGCTGGAGTCTCTTCTGCTTCTGGAGCCGCTGCGCGGCCGCGATCGTACTTCGTACCGCTCCTTCAGCAGGTTCTTGGGCAGGCTCCTCCTCCTTGTCCTCCTCCCTCCGTAGAGTGTCCTCCGCCTGTCCAGCCGCAGTCACAGTTACCGCCTGCCTCGCCTCTCCCTGCTCCCTCTCCTTACACTGGTCCCACAGGAGGTCTTACAGAGCGTCGTGAGCCTGAGTCTCGTCCTGCGTCGCCTGTTCGTCCTGCTCGCACTGGTAGTCGTGTCCGTCGTGAGCGTCCTCCTCCTGTCCCAGGCACTCACTACATGACTCTGCGTCCCTCTACTGCTCCTCGGCGTGTCCCTCTACCGTCTCCTCCTGCGTCCTCTTTGCCTGCCGTTCCGGACCCTGAGTCTGACCGGTATCGCGCTGAGCACCCTACAGTCACGCGTCTCCTAGCTACTGTTGTCACTGACCCTACCTTTGAGTCCTCGGCTGCGTCTGCTCTGGTCGCTGAGTTGGTTGACTTTGCTGCTGCCTGTCGTCTAGACTACGCTGCTAGCCTTGTTGCTGAGCCTGAGTCTGCGTCTGTCTGTCCTCCGTCCGTCGAGGGTGAGTGTGCTCTTGGCACGGACGTCCTTGAGGACAGGCAGGAGGACTTTGACTCTCTTGCGGCTGCTGTACCTCATCTCGTGGCCTGGTTGCTTGCCCCTGAGGGAGACCCGGATGCACTAGACATCCCCACTCCGCGCACTTACGCAGAGGCGATCTCGGGTCCCTACTCCTCTCAGTGGCAGACAGCCATGGACGCAGAGATGGCATCCTGGAAGTCCACAGGCACCTACGTCGACGAGGTTCCCCCTCCTGGGGCGAACATCGTCGATGGCATGTGGATTTTCAGGGTGAAGCGGCCGCCAGGTTCTCCGCCTGTCTTCAAGGCACGTTACGTTGCTAGAGGCTTCAGTCAGCGTCAGGGGGTCGACTTCTTCCAGACCTTCTCCCCCACCCCGAAGATGACCACTCTTCGGGTTCTGCTGCACGTTGCTGCTCAGCGTGACTACGAGCTTCACTCTCTTGACTTCAGCACAGCGTTCCTGCAGGGCAGCCTGCACGAGGAGATCTGGCTGCGCCGCCCACCTGGTTTTACTGGGTCTTTTCCCCCTGGTACCCAGTGGAGTCTCCGCCGGCCAGTCTACGGTCTCCGCCATGCGCCACGTGAGTGGCACGACACACTGAGGACTACACTTGCGGCTCTTGGGTTCGCGCCGTCTACTGCTGACCCGTCGCTGTTTCTGCGCACAGACACGTCGCTGCCGCCGTTCTACATTCTCGTGTACGTCGACGACTTGGTCTTTGCTACTGCTGACACTGAGGCACTCGCTCGTGTGAAGTCGGAGCTGCAGAAGAGACACACCTGCACTGACCTGGGTGAACTGCGTAGCTACCTTGGCTTGCAGATCACCCGGGACAGAGCTCGCCGCACCATCACCCTGACTCAGTCACACATGGTGCAGCAGGTCCTTCAGCGCTTCGGCTTCCAGTTCTCCTCACCACAGGCCACACCTCTGGCTACCAGCCACTCGCTCTCAGCTCCACCTTCGGACGAGTCCGTAGAGCCGAGTGGCCCGTACCCAGAGCTTGTAGGCTGCCTCATGTACCTGATGACTTGCACGCGCCCTGACCTCGCGTACCCTCTTAGCATCCTTGCTCGTTACGTTGCGCCTGGGAGACACAGGCGAGAGCACTGGGAGGCTGCTAAGAGGGTGCTGCGTTACTTGTGCAGTACATCAGGCATGGGGCTGGTGCTTGGAGGACGCGACAGAGTTGTCCTCACTGGTCACTCGGACGCTTCTTGGGTGGACGACCTGGCTACGCAGCGGTCGTCACAGGGTTACACCTTCAGCCTTGGCTCTGGTTCTGTCTCGTGGCGGTCCACCCGCTCTTCCTCTGTTCTCGGCTCTAGTTGTGAGGCTGAGATCTACGCCACAGCCATGGCTGCACAGGAGTTACGCTGGCTCACCTATCTGCTGACTGACTTGGGAGAGCGGCCTAGTTCTCCTCCAGTTCTGTACGGTGACAACAAGGCGGCTCTTGCCTTGTGTCAGGAGCACAGACTGGAGCACAGGACGAAGCACATTGCTCTTCGCTACTTTCTTGCTCGAGAGCTTCAGCAGCGCGGTCAGCTTCGGCTTGTGTACGTGGACTCGAAGGCCAACACTGCTGATATCTTCACCAAGGCGCTCCCGCCTAGTGATCATCAGCGGCACTGTACTTCTTTAGGCCTTGTGTCCACGTTTCCTCACTTGCTCACTGCTTGACATTCTTTGTACTGTACTTTATATATATCTTGTTGCTTGCTTGCTAGGTTTTGATCACTGTGTTGCTTGTCTTGTACTATATCTAGCACTGCATGTGAACTGGCCTTGTGGCCTTTACTTGTGCTCGGAGTGTGGTGACGTTGTGATCCACCCTGGGCTTTGCTTTGCTTTGCTGGACTGGTCTTGTGACCCTTTGTTCTCCCCCACTTTGCCTATGGGGGTGTGTTAAACTGTATTATGCTTGTAGGCTGTAGTGGGGTAGCCAATATGGGGTACAACCCCAACTAGGGTTTCATATTTGTACCCAAACTTCTGCTAGTTCATCCATTCTTGGCTAGTTATTATGAGAAATGTTGCACTTTGATAGCCAAAGCTGATGGGATGTCGTGGCAATGAGCGATGCTCCGGGAAGCCTGACACCGTGCATGTGTCTTGGAACCACCGTCCTGTCGGGTTCATCCGATGAAGTGCACCCTGTAGTGTTGTAATCACCGTCTGTATTCCCAGACATCTGAAAAGGCAGTGGTTCAGCGCGCTAGCTCGCCATAGTGTACACAATTAGCCATCGGTCCAAAAAAAGGTAGCCTCTCCCCCCCTTGCAGATTGCAGCTGTGTGCTTGTAGTAAAATTTCTTTCGCTGTGATCAGCGTCACTAGTGAGTCCCTCGTCGTAAACACCCTTCTCCACTCAATTTTTCTCCCCTATAACTCTTCCCGCCTCAACTGCTGCTTCGATTGTGAGAGTTGGGGTTTTATCGCTTTCCTTGGCTCCCTCAGCACAGCTAGCTCTCCTCTGTGCGGATTATCCTGGTAGTCGCAAAAAACTCTTCCAACATGAGTTTCTTTAGGATCATTTTCTTCCACGCTTTCGGCGTCGCCGCGAACGCCTTCAGCGCCCATTTTCTCGCCTCCTCTCCGCCCAGCTCCATGTCTAGTGGCTTATCATCTTTCAGCGCCCTACTCCCATCGGCCTCCTTTCTGATCTGATCTCCTTGCGTCATGTACTTTAAGCAGCCCAAGCCATTTTGTCCACCAAAGGGTGCCTTTCCCCTAAAGAAAATTATCCTATTGTACAGCAGCTGTTCTTCTTCCACTTCCCATATATTCTTTGGGTCCTCCAACACCTTCATCCATGTATCCCATAGCGCCTTTACCGTTGCCTTCCACCTAACTCCCCCCTCGAGCCAGTGTTTTAGTATTGATGGGTGTGTGTAGATCGTCGTGTGTAGACCGCCTTCTCCTGCATCCAATTCTTAACTGGGTCTTTTTTCCACCACCACTTTTCCCAAGTTCAGCTGCTGAGTCGATCTTTTGGGCTGACCACCCTCCAATCCCCCTTCCTCTCTGTATAGGAAAGCTCGAAGTTCCACAATATGAAGTGTCTGTCCATGTCTGCTTTCCCTGCTGATACAAGGTTACCACTTATCCTTTTCATCTTCGACCAAAGCTTCTTCAGCGGCGCATACACCTGCGCTTGGAAGAGGAGGATCGGCATCGCAAAACAGTTGACGATCATCACTCATGCCGTCGTTGTAAGGTGTTTTGCCTCCCATCTGCTCAGCTCCCTGCATATCCTTTCGAACCCCTTGTCCCAAGATGGTTTGGGTGACCCGCCTGGTGTGACCCACACTCCAAGGAGACGCTCAGGTGCATCCTTTGGCGCCCAACTGAAAGGTGAGTCAGCTGGCTGCTGCCTCCTGTTCTCCCGCAGCGGGATTAGCGTCGTCTTTCCTTGGTTTATTTTTAGGCCCGAGATCTGTCCAAAATCAACCAGGAGGGTTTTCGACTCCACCACTTGCTCTTTGCATTTCAGTGTCAGCGCCGTATCATCCGCATATCCCATGTAGGTTAAAATTCCAATCCCCCATTTCTGTATTCCAAGTTTCCTCCCTTTAGGTTCTTGACGGAGGGGTTCGACCGCGCAACGGAAGAGGTACGGGGCCAATAGACATCCCTGGCAGACTCCCTTGTCCATCTCCACCTAGTCACCTATCCATCCATTAAGCTGACCACTTGTTATTTACCGAACACCATGGCAAGGAGAAATTTCTCGCCTCCACGAGAATGCACCCTGCCGTGAGCCAGGCCCCAGACACCACCGATGAGCCATGGTTTCAGTGCGCCTTGCCACGGCAATACCATGTTCCCAGCCCTGCGTTGAACCTTCACTTGGTTGAGACGACTCTTGTGGTGCTTCAAGACTTGCCTTGCCAATCTAATCTTCCGCATAGTTACAGAGGTATGCCCAACACAACAGGTGATGGTCACTCGCACCGAAGCTGACTGCACCGGAGCTGGTCACACTGGAGCTGATCACACCGGGGCTGATCACACCAGAGCTGATCACACTGTAGCTGATCACGCGGGAGCTGATCACACCAGAGCTGATCACACCGCAGCTGATCACGCCGGAGCAAATCACTCCGGAGTTGATCACACCGGAGCTGATCACACTGGAGCTGATCACACCGGAGCTGATCACACCGGAGCTGATCACACCGGAGCTGATCACACCGGAGCTGATCACACTGGAGCTGATCACACTGGTTACCACACTGCTGATCCATCCATACCCCCGTCGTCCCTTCCATGTCCCCAAGTCCCTCTATGCCCCCCTTTTTCCCAACAAGATACGCCCTTCCATCCCCCCGTCTTCCCTTCCATACCCCCATCTTCCCTTCCATGCCCCCGTCTTCCCTTCCATGCCCCCCAGTCCCTCTTGCAGGAGTCGGACAGTAACATTAAAGCTGAGCACGCTGTTGGTTACGGTTCTGACTCAACCCCTTGTCTCCCTCTCCCCTCCCTGCCCTCTCTCTCCGTCCCCTCCCCCTCATCAAGGTCTACCCACCAGGTGGTCATTCCGAGCTGAACGCATCATGGCTGCGCTGCAGGTCCACATCCCCTTCCTCCCATCCGTGCCTCCCCATCCCCTATGCCCGTCCACCCTCCCCCCACCTAGGTACGCCCTCCAGGTGGTCACACCGGAGCTGATTGCGCTGGCTAATTGGCTCTCATCTCCTCTCCTCCTCTCCTACCTCCCCCCTTCCCCCCCTCTCCCTTTGTACCCAGGTACGCCCAGCAGGTAGTGAATTTTGAGCTCAACTCACTGGTGGGGGATTTTCTGGTGGAGCTGTTGCGATTCCAAGTCAGGGAGTTTCAGAAAGACCCCCTCAAGGTGCCACCCTCTCACTGAACCGTGCCACCCCTCGCCTCACCGCCCCCACCCTACTTCCATTCCCCACCTCTACTCATGCTGAGCCCTATCTTTGCCACGTCCCTCATCCTGAGCCCTATTGTTGCACCACCTCACTGGGCCCAGATTACTTATGTTTTTTGATTCACACATCCCCCTCACCTCTACCTTATGCTGAGCCCTGTCGTCGCCACACCCCTTGCGATGAAATCACTTCGTCACCCCGTTAGGGCTCTAATCTACGTATGCATGCTTTAATTCCCATTACCTCACTCCCCAACATCTGTCCTACTCCCACTCCAATCTTGTCCCCCCTTCCCTTCTCCATTCCACCCTCCCCGTCCATGTCCCCCCTCCCTTCGCTCGCATGGGTACAGGAAGGCATGTCTCTCCTTCCGTATCCACAGGTTGCGATCTACTGGCAGGGCTGAAGAAGATGAAGATTCTCCTCATCCCCCTCCCCCTCCTAAGATACAGAACCGGAGGAGAACGAGGCCGCTCTCCCAAATCGGTAAGTAGGTAGGTCCGCCAGCGTAACTCTTGTGCAGCCATGGCCCTCGCGTAGATCTCAGCCTCACAACTGGAGTTGAGAACAGAAGACGAACTGGTAGACCTCCAGCCAAGAAACTGAGCTGGAGCCAAGGCTGAAGGTGTAACCCTGTGACGACCGCTGAGTCATCTGGTCATCCGCCCAAGAAGCGTCTGAGTGTCCAGTAAGGACAACTGGACCCTATTCTCCAAGCACAAGCCCCATGCCTGATGTACTGCACAAGTAATGCAGTGCCCTCTGAGCATCTGTCTAGTGCTCCTTCCGGTGTCTCCAGAGCACAACGAAGCGAGCAAGGATGCTGAGAGGGTACGCGAGGTCAGGTCGTGTGCACGTCATCAGGTACATGAGGTAGCCTACAGGCTCTGGATACTTACCACTCGGCTCTACAGACTCGTCCGAAGGTGGAGCTGAAAGCGAGTGGTTCGTAGGCAGAGGAGTGGGCTGTGGCGAGGAGAACTGAAAGCCGAAGCGCTGAAGGACCTGGTGCACCATGTGTGACTGAGTCAGAGTGATGCTGCGTCGTGCTATCTCCCAGGTGATCTGCAAGCCAAGATAGTTGCGCAGCTCACCCGGGTCAGTGCAAGTGTGTCTCTTATGCTGCTCCGCCTTCACAAGGGCCAGTGCCTCAGTGTCAGCAGTAGCAAAAACCAAGTCGTCGACGTACAGGAGGATGTAGAACGGCGGCAGCAAAGGGTCAGTGCGCAGAAACAGCGTCGGTTCAGCAGTCGAAGGAGCAAACCCAAGAGCCGCAAGTGTAGTCCTTAGTGTGTCGTGCCACTCGCGGGGTGCCTGGCGGAGACCATAGACTGGCCGCCGGAGGCTCCACTGGGTACCCTCAGGAAACGACCCAGTGAAGCCATGTGGGCGACGTAACCAGATCTCCTCGTGTAGGCTGCCCTGCAAGAAAGTTGTGCTGAAGTAAGTGAGTGGAGCTCGTAGTCACGCTGTGCTGCAACGTGCAGTAACACCCGAAGAGTAGTCATCTTCGGGGTGGGGGAGAAGGTCTGGAAAAAGTCGACCCCCTTGTCGCTGACTGAAGCCTCGTGCAACGTAACGCGCCTTGAAGACAGGCGGAGAACTCGGCGGCCGCTTCACCCTGAAAATCCACATGCCATCGACTATGTTCGCCCCAGGTGGGGGAACTGCGTCGACGTATGTGCCTGTGGACTTCCAGGATGCCATCTCTGCGTCCATGGCTGTCTGCCACTGAGAGGAGTAAGGACCCGTGATCGCCTCTGCGTAAGAGCGCGGAGTCGGGATGTCTAGTGCATCCAGGTCTCCCTCGAGGGCAAGCAGCATGGCAGCGAGATGAGGTACAGCAGCCGCAAGACACTCGAGCTCAAACTGCCTGTCCTCAAGGACGTCCGTGCTAAGGGCACACTCACCCCCGACGGACGGAGGACAGTCAGACTCAGACTCAGTGACAAGACTCGCGACGTAGTCGAGACGACACGCAGCAGCAAAGTCAACAAGCTCAGCGACTAAGGCAGACGCAGCAGTAGACTCAAAAGTAGGGTCAGTGACAAAAGTGGCGAAAACACGCGTAACAGTGGGACTAGCAACACGAGCACGGTCAGACTCAGGGCCAGGAACGTCAGGAAGTGAGGACGGAGGTGGAGACGGCAGGGGGACACGCTGTGGAACAGAGGAAGGACGAAGTGCCATAGTGTGAGTGCCGGGGACAGGAGGAGGACGCGGACGAGGAACACGACGACCAGTGCGAACAACGCGAACAGGCGAGGCAGGACGAGACGCAGGCTCACGACGCTCTGTAAGAGAGTCTGTCTGCTCAGTGTAAGGAGAAGGAGCAGGCAGCGGGGGGTCTGGCTGTAACTGTGGCTGTGACTTGTCAGGCAATGGACACAGTAAGGGAGGAGTAATGCCAGTAGAAGACAGGAGTCTAAGGACCTGGAGAAGTGCCGAGCCAGGTGGTGGCAGAGACGACGGTGGCGACGGAACGAAAAATGGTCGCCGCTGTGCAGTACCCCCTGCACCAACACCTCCAGTGCCTCCAGCACCAGTACCTAGAGCTCCAACGTCTCCAGCACCAGTACCTGCAGCTCAAGTAGCTCCAAACCTCCAGCTCGAGTGCCTCCAGCACCAGGACCTCCAGCTCCAGCGCCTCCAGCACCAGCACCTCCAGCACCAGTACCTCCAGCACTAGTACGCCTAGTACCAGTGTTACCAGCACCAGCGCCTCCAGTAGCTCCAGAACCTCCCCCTCCAGTGCCTCCAGCACCAGCACCTCCAGCACCAGCACCTCCAGCACCAGTACCTCCAGTACTAGTGCCACCAGCACCAGCGCCTCCAGTATCTCCAGAACCGCCATCTCCAGCGCGTCCAGTATCAGCACCTACAAAAACTCCACCTCCAGTGCCTCCAGCTCCAGCGCCTCCAGCACCAGCACCTCCAGCACCAGCACCTCCAGCACCAGTACCTCCAGTACCAGTACCTCCAGTACGCGAGCGGCACCGCCGAAGGTACCACCCACGAGGCTCCTGTTGACGAGACTGCCGCAGCTGGCCGTCCGCAGAGCCACGAGCAGTGGTACGAACGACCCCACCGCCACTAGAACGCTCAGCACCCCCAGACCCAGCACCCCCAGACGCAGCACCCCCAGACCCAGCACCCCCAGAACCAGCAGCGCCAGAGGCGTTGCCTGCAGCGTCCACACCCCCAGGGTCACCACCCGCAGCAGCACCAGGGTCGACCGCGACAAGCTGCAAAGGCGGCGAAGACGGTCGAGGCAGGAGGTCTCCAAGCAAGGTAAGCGGTGAGTGGTCGCTGTGTCGTCAGTAGCAACGCCGCCCCCCTCAGCTGGGCCAGAGGTGTCAGAGGTGACCTCCAAAGGCTCAACCAAGGGGGGTGGGTCTACCTGAGACACACCTGAGGGAGCAGGACCTGGAGGGGGGAGGGGGTCTACCTGGGGAGGACCTGGAGCGAGGAAGAGTGGCAGGGGGGGGAGCGGGGAAGTGCGGTAAGGAAAGAGATGGTGAAAGGAAACCGACTCGTCAAAGGTGACGTCTTGAGAGGACAGGACGCGGCGCGAGGCTGGGTGGTAAAACTGCCAGCCAGGCGCGTCGGTGGGAAAGCCAAGGAAGACGCAGGGAATGGCGCGAGAGGAGAGCTTGTCCGCGGAGGTATCGCGAACAAGGGCATGCGAACCCCACACTCGAAACGCCGATGCATCGACAACCTCCCCCGTCCAACGCAGATTAGGCGAGGTCTCCGGCACGGAGACACGGGGCCAGAGGTTGAGCTGATGGGCGGTGTATCGGACCGCAAACGGTCACAGAAAATGGGGAGCTGCCATATGGATCATGGAGGTACGAGCCACCTCCATGACTAAGCCAATGCAGCGCTCAGCAATCCCATTCTGCTGCGGGGAGGCCGGAAGCGTGAACGACTGGGCGATGCCCTCCCCATGACAAAAAGCCTTAAGGAGACGGGAGAAGAACTCACCACCTTTGTCAGAGTGCAGACGCAGGACAGGAAGGTCCTGCTGGAACCGAGCACGGAGCTGGCGACAGATAGTGCGGATCTAGGGGATCAAGACATTAGGGACATCCGCCTTGCTGCGCAAGGGGAAGACCGTCGTGTACCGCGCGTCAACAACCAGTAGAAAGTAGCGCTCACGGTCCTGTCCACGAACGCGGGCTGGGCCCCACACGTCCATGTGGAGAGTCTGCAGAGGAGCAGTCGTCGGGGGAAACGAGGAGGAGTGAGGAGCGGCGCACTGCCGCCCCTGGACGCAGGGAAGACACGGCGGTGCAAGCGAGCGAGGGAGAGGGGGCAGGGACCTGGGGAGGCCAGAGACAAGGAGACGTGAGTGCATGCCACGCAGACGCGGCAGGGAGGGGCGACCAAGTCGTTGGTGCCAGAGAAGAGTCCGGTGCGTGAGAAGCCGACACGAGCAAGACGCAGCTACCTGACCTGACGCAGACACCTGACCAGACGCAGTGACCTGCGTAGGTGCAGTAGTCAGTGTGTACAGGCCAGACCCAGGTCTCCGTGTGAACGTGGCAAGGTGGCGGTCTGAGCACACGTACCGATCGCCACACGCTCACCGCCAGGAGTAGTGGTAGTGACCATCTCCACCTAGAGGACAGCGGTACTCACCAAGTTCGTAGAGAACGAGGGGAGGTGGAGACCTGAGAGTGAGCCAGAGGTGACTGCCAGACACGGAAGAACAGTGGAGGCACGTGCAACGACTGGGCCCCTAGAGGGGTCGGCCAGAGAGATCGGGACAGGTGCAGTGAGCAGTGTGACTGTGGTGCTGTCTCGAAAGAAACAGCGTGACGCGCCTGAGTCAAGTGTGAAAGTGTGCAGGGCCTCAGCAGGACTAGTAACTGGGACAGCAGATGCACTAGCACCTAGAGCAGCAGCATCTATACCAGGATCTGGAGGCACACACAAGTAACAGTCACTCTCACAAAGCTGCTGGGGCGTGAGCGTCTCAGGCCGGCGCTGCTGCTGCCGCTGTCCACCCCCCGAGCCTCCACTACCGCCACCGCCGCCTCTACTGCCACCGCCGCCACCACCGCCACCACCACCGCTACCACCACCACTGCCGCCACCACCTCCACCACCGCCACCGCCATCACCACCACCACCGCCGCCGCCGCCACCTCCACCACCGCCACCGCCATCACCACCACCACCGCCGCCACCACCACCTCCACTGCCACCACCTCCACCACCGCCACCCCCACCACCCTTGCCCCCCCTTGCCCTTGTTGCTGCGGCGCCTCCCGCTAGGAGCAGACGCTGCACCAACCCCCTCAGCATGAAGCAAGTCAACAGTAGCAGCAGAGGCAACAGAGGGCGCAAGAAGAGAGGGAGAACACCCCTCAAAGAAGGGAGTACGTGGAGTGCCACGAGAAGCAGCGATAGCTACGGCACTAGTCTCAGCCGTGAGGAGCTGCTTCTCTAGCAAGTCGACAGTGAGCTCGGTGGGGTCAAGGGCGAGGAAGTGATCCCTAATTGCGTGAAGAGAGTCAGGGAGGCGGGCGACGAGGGAGTAAAGGGTGAAGTACATAGGGGGCGGGTTTGCAGCAAGAAAGGTGGGACTGAGAGCAGCGCGGAAGCGGGTGTCACTAGAGCGAAGGTGGGTGACGAGATCGGCGACAGTGCGGAAGTCGGATAGCTCGGGAAACAGATCCGGCAGCATGAGACGGCCTAGGGCAGCAGTAAAGGGGGAAGAGTAGCGAGCTACAACGACGTCATAGAGTACTTTGACGGTCTTAAGATGGCCAAAATGGGCCCGTTCATCTAGCGAGAGGTGGTTGTGTATAGCAAGGCGAGCAGTAGCATCTCGGGTAAGCCACTGCAAACGAGTTAGGCAGGCAGGAGCGGGTAGGGACCCTGACGTCTGCTCGAAAAGAGAAACTCCATCGCGAGATTCGCTCTGTAAGTACAGTTGAAGGTCGTCGAGCCAGGTGTGTAACCTAATCGGGTGGCCCTCTGCATCGAAGGTAAGAACTGAGATAGTCGCCATCGTAGGGGCAGTAATAGGGTCGGTGCGGGCAGGGCGGCGCGGCACGGGCAGTAAAGGGGCACGCGGCTCGGGCAGGGCGGCGCGGGCAGGACGGCGCGACTCGGGCAGCGCGCGGGCTGTGCGGGCTGCGCGGGCGATGCGCGGGGCAGCAGGGGCGCACTACCGCTGGGCAGCAGGGGCGCGCGACGGGCGTGCAATAGGCGCGCGCGATGGGCTGGGGCAGGGCGCACGGGCTACGCGACGGGCTGGGGCAGGGCGCACGAGCTATGCGACGGGCTGGGGCAGGGCGCACGGGCGACGCGACGGGCTAGGGCAGGGCGCACGGGCGACGCGACGGGCTGGGGCAGGGCGCACGGGCGACGCGACGGGCTGGGGCAGGGCGCACGGGCGACGCGACGGGCTGGGGCAGGGCGCACGGGCTACGTGACGGGCAGCAGGGGCATGCGACGCGACGGGCAGCAAGGGCACGCGACGCGACGGGCAGCAGGGGCACGTGCGCTACGGGCAGCAGGGGCGCGCGATGCGCGGGGCAGTTGTGGCGCGTGCGAAAAGACAGCAGCAGGAGCAGGTGGGGCAGGGCGTACGATAGGGCGCGCGGTAACCGTAGTTGGTCACTAGCTAACGGTGGGCCCTAAAAAAAAAAAATAACGGTCCTAGTGACGGACCTGCTCTGAAACCATGTCAGAATCTAACAAGCAGGAATGGGTTCACTAGCAAGGCATGAGAGTACAAGTACCTAACCCTAAAAGGGTTGCACCCTATATGGGCTACCCCACTGCAGCCTATATACATATAAATTAGTTTTGACAATTGCCGCACAATTTCCTGAAGCTTCTTGATGCATCCATGGTGACCCATCCCTCTCACCTTCCCCCACCTTCGCCCCCGTTAACTTCTCCTACATGGCACCATCTACCAGGCAGTCTTGACGCAGCCCTCCCAACCATCCTATCAAATGCCACGACACACAGAAGCATTCCAAGCGCTCCCTCTCCCCTCCCTCCTCCCCCCCCCCCCCCCCCCCCACCCTCCCCTCTATTCCCTAGGCGTTCTTGACGGGGCCCTCTCACCCATCCTATCAGATTCCGCTGCTTGCAGCATTCCCGTGGTTGTGGCTCTCTTGCGGCGCCACCTGGCCAAGGTTACTGCAGGCGCTCAATGTGGTGGGGTGGGGTGTTATCGGGTGGAACACGGTTAGGATGGCAAAAAGGAATGTGCATGGGTGAGGGGTAATGCGCGTGGCACTCCCATGCTACACTCTCCCGCCTCCATGCCCAGGTGAATAGAGGCTGATGTGCGATGTTGATGCTATCAAGTATACATATGGGTGAGGTGTTGCTTCTGTCACGTAACACACGGTGAAGTGAAGCATAAAGGGGAGTGTGTGTGCATGAGGTACAAGGGGAATGGATAATGGTCACATCATTTCCTGATGATGGCTGAGCTGGGCTGTTGGGTTTATCGTGGTAGTGCATGCGTGGAGGCTACGGAAACGCACGCGGCAAATATGTGGTCGTCGCTCTCTCCAAATGCCGCCTGGGCGAGGTGAGTACTGAATGTGTGGGGTCAGCATGTTGGCACGTGGATTTGGGGCGCAATCAACACACAGGGGAGTTTTGAGGGGCCTAAAAAATATTAGACGTGCCCTCACATCTGTCGTGTTTTTAAGGCACCTCTAAAGCAGAGACCCAGGCTGCATATTAGTGCCTTCACCCACATGTTCCCCCTCTTCTTGTCGGCCGCTGCAAGAGTATGATGGCTCTGCCTACATGAACTTATCCATATAAACTTTCTTATGCATTATCTCCCTTAGCTTTATTGTATTATGCATGCCTTTGCTTGCTTTCTTAGACTCGTTGCTTGAACTATAATTATTTCAGTTACAGGCACCAAATAGTTCGTGTGCACCGAGTTCTGTGCTTTTAGGTTGCCTTCGAATTGCCTTCTTTTAGTGCGACCTGCGGATCTTCTAGTAACACCCTGGTTACTACCTTTGTGTCAAGCCCTATATATAGCCTCGTTCCTTGGATCCCCACACTTGGTAATCAGAGCTCGTTTATACGCGATATCTTCAACCGATAAAATCCGGCCTTTAAGTAACCGCGGGGGTGACGACAAATGCGCCGATTCTGGTATGTAAAACCATTTCCGCGCAATTTTTAGAATCCCCCTCGATCCGGTTTTCGAACACCTTTCAGATTTATTGGCAGAAAGGTTGGAATCTCGACCATTAGATCAATTCGAATCTCAACAGCCCAGAGAATTTCGCTAAAAAAAGGTTAGAATTTGAAGCGTCGGATCGAATTTTTTCGCAACGGCCGAGATCGGACACGAAATAAACTAAGGGGGAAATGCGCGATGAATAGAATTCGCATCTAGAGACTTAACAATCGATTTGCTTCGCAGAAAGTCAACCAACGCCTAGAATTCGATTGTTTTTGTCACACATCTTCATGAAAATCGCCAAACGGAGGGAAATTGTGAGAGTACGACGGCTTATGCTGGCTTTGCTAGCTTGCCTGGACTTTATTATGTTATTACTAGCTTAGCTTTATTTTATCTTGCATGCTTTTGCTTGATTTCCTAGATTCGTTGCCTTTACTATAGTTATTATAGTTGTAGGCACCGAACTAGGTTGAGTGCACCAAATTCTAGGCTTTTCGGTTGCCACCGAATTGCCTTCTACCGAATTCAGGAAGGACCCGTTCGGGGCGCTCGCGACCCGCGGAACCTTCTAGTAACACCCGGGTTACTGCCTTTGTGTCGAGCCTATATATAGCCTCGCCTTGTACCCAGGTGAATCATTCAATAGAATCATCTTTCCTGAACCAGATCCTCACACTTGGTACTCAGAGCGATTTACACGCGAGGTCTTCAACCGCGTAGTTCCGGCCTTTAAAAACCGCGGGGGCGACGACGAAGGCGCCGATACGGGTATGTAAAACCAGTTCCGCGCAATTTTTCTAAGTCCCCCTCGATTCGGTTTTCGAACACCCCTCAGATTTTCTGGTGTAGAGGTTGGAGTTTCGACCGTTCGATCGAGTTTCATCTCAACGGCCCAGAGAATTTCGCCCCAAAAAGTTGGAATTTGGAGCGTCGGATCGAGTTTCTTCTCAACGGCCGAGATCGAACGCGAATTTCAACTAAGAGAGATCTACGCGACGTACAGGATTTGCGCTCGTCGATTTTACAGTCGATTCGACTCGCAGTAAGTCGACCAGCACCCATAAATCAATTATTTTCGTCGCGCTTCTTTCTGTAAATCGCCAAATGGAGGGAAAAAGAGATATTTCAGTACAGAAAATCGCGGAGTTACGTGCCGAGCATAAGCAGATACGTGCGGCGCTCCCACGACTCGAGAAACTCCTTGCGAACCAGTCGGCAACCGCCACAGCAGCAGCGAATGCAGCAGCGACAGCAGCAGCAGCGGCGACACCGACAATTCTACCTGCGACAACGGCAGCAGCTACAGTTAACCTCGAAGCAGTGAAGCTGAGGCTACCGGAGGCGTTCGATCCTATAGTTAAAGGGAACGACGTTCGTCGATTTGTAGCTGAACTCGAAATTTACTTCGAAGCCGTTGGGTGCACGACCCCGACAGAAGACGCAATGCGCATACGGCTCGCAGCAACACTGTTACAAGGCCCAGCTCTAGAGTGGATCAACAACAGAATAGTCCAAGGCGAAGGGACGTGGGCGCAGTTTCGGGCAGCACTGATCGAACAGTTCGACACGTTGAACAGTAGCTACTACGGAACACGACGCAACAAGCCAACTAGTGGCATGGGGCGATTGGCACCACCCACGACTGCTGAACCGATGGAGAACGACGAGGGCGATGTGGAGCAGCGGCTAGCAAAAACTGAGACGTACAAATTTTGCGGCGCTACAGGACATCGTATCTTGGCGTGTTGGGAAATGAAGGGAAGGCGTGCGGAGCTGAGATACAAGAACAGTGCGGCACCCCCGAAGCAGAAAACGGACAACGTGGCAACTTCGGAGAGGGCAAAAAAAGGAGAATATGATGGCGCGAGTTTAAAACGTCACGACCAGCCGGCACCAGGGGAAATCGCCGAGACAAATGGAGACTCCGCGAAACAAGACCCTGCACCGACTGGGAAACTCCAGCCGTACACCCCGACAAGTAAGAATATTACTTCTCGTGGGTTTCAAGCCTTTATTAAGGGAGAGTCAGAAATTAAACCGGTACCGGGTAATATGGGGACCCTACTCCGGAGCGCTAACAAGGGTCGAGCGTTCCGAGGAGTTAATATTCTCTCCCAGCAGCTCTGTTTAAAGGCTCCCTGTTCCCCACAGATGAAGCCTACACAGCTGCAAAGGCCTAGGGGAAGGTTCCAGGCTCAAGAGAAGCTGTACCAGCCTCGGATAAATCCTTCTAACCCTACTCAGGTGATACCTGATATTGAAGCTGCATCTTCGAGCGCAGGACCTAGGGATGACATATTCGACGTACCCTACGATCCTATAAGCGATACCATCTACGGCTACTCGGAGCAGCAACAGCCACTAGTACTCGAGGTGATCTGCAACGGGCGACGCCTCCAGACACTGGTGGACAGTGGTGCGTCCCACTCGGTGTGCGACTGCGGGACGTTGGAGAAAATTGAAGAATCCTCAGAAGAGACCCAGTTTACAGCAACGATGGTGGACGGTACGAAGCTTCCCATCCACGGCGAGTCAACACTGCAGCTACAGATAGGAGCGTTAAGGTGGAAGCCGACGTTGCCGATCACGAACATCAAGGGATTATATTTCATCTTGGGGCGTGATTTTCTGAAGCGGTTCAACCCCGAGATCGACTGGGTCAACCGGAAGGCGTGTATCTACAACAACGGGAAACGTGTGAAGCTGCAAAGGTGGACGGATACAGGGGATACTCCTCATCAGCAAGCCATGGAGCAGCTACAGACAGCACTGACTACAGCGCCAGTACTCATCCTACCGAATCCAGACAGAGACTACGTGGTGGAAGCAGACGCTAGTGACCAAGCAGTCGGAGCAGTACTGATGCAGAATCACGGACGCGGTTTGCAGCTCATCGCCTATCTGAGTAAGAAGCTACACGGAGCAGAACTGAACTACCCTATCCATGACAAGGAAGCCTTAGCGATAGTCACAGCCTTCAAGGCGTGGAGGTGTTACCTAGAGGGAGCCAAGACTACAGTTTACACTGACCACTGCAGCCTCAAATACCTGAAGTCGCAGCCGACGCTCTCACGACGACAGGTGCGGTGGGTAGACTTCTTGGAGACCCACTTCCATTACGACATCGTCTACAAGCCCGGGCTACACAACAAAGCTGACGCGTTGAGCCGCCCCGGTCATGTAGCAGGCATCCAACTCGACGGGATGAACCCTCTGCTCAAGGGTCCATTCCAGCATGGATACTTCGTGGACGCTACAGTAGAGAAACAGAAGCTGTTACAGTGGGAGAAGGACCTAGCTGTAAGAAAGAAAACAGGGAAGATTTGGGTACCGAACTATGCCCCGCTCCGACAGATCTTACTGGAGGAATTTCACGATGTGGCATACGCGGGACATTTCGGGAGCAACAAGACATTAGCGGGAATAGCAAAGTATTATTACTGGCCCCGGATGGCAACAGACGTGCAGCAGTTCGTCACTTCATGCGACACGTGCCAGCGGATGAAGAATAGCAAGCAGAAAAAAGTAGGGTTACTTCAGCCTCTACCCGTCCCGGAGCAGCCATGGCAAGTTGTCAGCCTCGCCTTCATTACTGGGCTTTCTTCGACCTCACGAGGGCATGATGTCAGAATGTTATTATCTAGCCTGTAGTGGGGTGCTCTATAGCGGGTACAACCCAGTTCGGGTTTGCTATATGTATCCTCCTGCTTGCTAGTGAACATCCTCTTTTGCTCATTTCTCTCTTGCCTAGCTAGGTAAACCCTAGCTATGGCCAGGGCCCGTGCTAGGTTTTGGGGCATCCTGAGGCCTCAGGGCAACTTTCCAGAATCTTAAAAAATGCCCTGATTTGTCAGGGCAATTTTTCAGAGGCTCCCTGTAGTTTCAGGGCTTCTGCAGAAATCTATCGTGGCCTGTCAGGGCGAAGACACGAGTGTTCAGGGTTCTGTTTTTAACCTATATAGTGGCACCCGCATTGTCATATTCTTGTTACCGGTAACTAATCCAGGGTAGAGAACACCACCAGAATAGACCAGAGAACACCACTGCTACTCTAACAGAAACACTGGAGGGGTGCATGCATGGCACACAAGGAGACGATCGGAACTGTCAAAGGAATCGTGCGTTGGGTTTGGCTGGTGCATTGCAGGGGATCGGATTCGGAACTGTCAAAGGCTAGAAAAAGACACGGGGAGAAAAAATCCACGGGGAAAAAAATTCCCGGGAACAAGAACACCCCCCCTCCCCCCCCCACCCCCCCGCCCCCCTCTAAAAACGCGCCAGGGCAAGTCTCGTCATTCATCCTGACGCTTCAGGGAAGAACACCACAACCATCTTGAATGTCCAGGGCATTCCATATAACAACATCCTGTGACCACAGGGTTAAAATTGACACTATTCTGAAATTACAGGGCAATTTCAAAACTGCATCCTGAATTCAGGGTAATCAGGATGTTTTGCCCTGATAACGTGGGGCCTAGCTATGGCTCCTTGTTCTAGCTACTATCTTCACACATGACGCTATACTCGTGGTGATCGATAAGTTCTCTAAAATGGGACACTTCATCCCGACCAACGCCACGGCTACTGCTGAAGCAACTGGTCGCCTCTTTTGTGACCGCATCATCACCATCCACGGCATCCCCGCTACACTTATCTCGGACAGAGACCCTAAGTTCACTAGTAAGTTCTGGAGGGAACTCATGGGATTGTTGGGGACAAAGCTTGCGATGTCTTCAGCGTACCACCCCCAGACTGACGGACAGACAGAGCGACTCAATCAGGTGGTTGAACAGTTACTGCGCACAGCTTGCAAAGACGACATCAGCCACTGGGATCTACAGTTACCGACACTTGAGTTCGCTTACAACAACGCGTCGCATGCGGCCACAGGGAAATCTCCATTCTTCCTGTGCTACGGACGGGAACCACTTACACCACAGCAGCCAACCACACCGGCACACGTCCAAGCCGCACACGACTTTGTCACCACCATGCAGCAGCTATGGAAGAAGACTCAGCGACGTCTCACCACGATGCAGAACTCCCAGAAGCAGTATGCCGATCGCCAGCGACGTGATCACTCAGTAGCAGTCGGAGATCAGGTGCTTCTTGACACGCACAACTTGAACCTGTCTCACCTACCGTCCAAGCTCCGGCCTCGCTTCTGTGGTCCCTTTCGCGTTGAGGCGATTATGACACCAGTTACATTCTGCTTGCGCTTACCTACTACGTGGAAGCTTCACAACGCTTTCCATGTTCAGCTACAAAAGCCCTACAAGGACCCCAACCAACAGTTCCAGGGACGCCAGCTACCGCCACCATCACCTGTTCTCATACAGGATGAACCAGAGTACGAGGTGGAAAAAGTTCTCGCTCATCGACGCAGACGCAGCAATAGCTCGAGTTCCTGATACGCTGGAGGGGATATGACCCATCGGAGGACAGTTGGGTTGCAGAAGCTGATATGGGCAACGCACGCCGTGCTCTCAAGGACTATCTTGTCAAGCAGGGTGTTTCTAACGCCACCTAGATTTAAGGGGGGGACGTGTGAGAGTACGACGGCTTATGCTGGCTTTGCTAGCTTGCCTGGACTTTATTATGTTATTACTAGCTTAGCTTTATTTTATCTTGCATGCTTTTGCTTGATTTCCTAGATTCGTTGCCTTTACTATAGTTATTATAGTTGTAGGCACCGAACTAGGTTGAGTGCACTGAATTCTAGGCTTTTCAGTTGCCACCGAATTGCCTTCTACCGAATTCGGGAAGGACCCGTTCGGGACGCTTCGCGACCCGCGGAACCTTCTAGTAACACCCGGGTTACTGCCTTTGTGTCGAGCCTATATATAGCCTCGCCTTGTACCCAGGTGAATCATTCAATAGAATCATCTTTCCTGAACCAGATCCTCACAGAAATTGTGATAATTTCATAGAAAAAATCGCTGAGGTACGCGCGGAGCAGGAGCAGACACGTGCGGCACACCTACGACCCGAAAAACTCCTTGCGAACCAATTGGTAGCCGCAGCAGCAGCAGCAGCGACGTCGGCGACACCGAAAATTGTACCCGCGACAACGGCAGCAGCTAAAGTTAACCTCGAAGCAGCAAAGCTGAGGCAATCAGAGGCGTTTGATCAGATAGTGAAAGGGAGCGACGTCCGTCGATTCATAGCTGAACTAGAAATTTACTTCGAAGCCGTTGAATGCACGTCCCCTATCCAAGACGCGATGCGCATATGGCTCGCAGCAACATTGTTACGAGGCCCAGCTCAAGAAAGGATTAACAATAAAGTTGTCCAAGGCAAAGGGACGTCGGCACAGTTTCGGACAACACTGATCGAACAGTTTGGCGCGTTGAACAGTAGCTACTACAGAGCACGACACAACCATCCAAATAGTGGCATGGGGCGATCGGCACCACCCACGACTGCCGACTTGAGGGAGAATGAGAAGGGCGCTGTAGAGCAGCGGCTAGCAAAAAATGAAACGTGCGGATTTTGCGGTGCTACATGACATCGTATCTTGGAGTGTTGGGAAATGAAAAAAACACGTGCGGAGCTGAAGGGCAAGAACAGTGTGGCACCCCCGAAGCAGAAAACAGGCAACGTGGCAACTTCGGAGAGGGCGAAAAAATAATAATATGATGGCGCGATTTTAAAACGTTACGACCAGCCGGCACCAAGGGAAATCCCCGAGACAAAAGGAGACTCCGCGAAACAAGACCCTGCACCGACCGGGAAACTCCAGCCGTACACCCCGACAAGTAAGAATTCGTTAAAGTTATCCTATAAAGATACTTTAACTAAGAATATTACTTCTCGTGGTTTTCAAGCCTTTATTAAGGGAGAGTCAGAAATTGTAACGTACTGGGTAAAATGGGGACCCCACTCCGGAGCGTTGATTTGGGTCGAGCGTTCCGAGAAGTTAATTTTCTCTTTTAGCAGCATGGTGTTAAGGCTCCCCGTTCCCCACATGTGAAGCCTACAGAATTGCAAAGGCTTAGGGGAAGGTTCCAGGCCAAGATGAAACTGAATCGGCCTCGAATAAATCCTTCTAACCCTTCTCAGGTGAAAACTGATATTGAGTTTGCAGCTTCGGGCGCTGGACCTAGGGATGAGATATTCGTTGTACCCTATAATCCTGTAAGCAACACCATCTACAGCTATTCGGAGCGGCAACAACCACTAAACCTTGAGGTGATATGCAAAGGGCAACGCCTCAAGGCACTAGTGCACGGTGGTGTGTCCCATTCGGTGTTCGACCGCGGGGAGTTGGAGAAAATCGGGGAGTCCTCAGAGAAGACCCGTTTTACATCAACGATGGTGGACGGTACGAAGCTTCCCCTCCACGACGAATCAACACTGCAGCTGCAGATAAAGGCATTGAGGTGGAAGCCGACGTTGCCGATCACGAACATCTTGGGGCGAGATTTTCTGAAGCGGTTCAACCCCGAGATAGACTGGGTCAACCGGAAGGCGTGCATCTACAACAATGGGAAACGTGTGGAGCTGCGAAGCTAGACGGATACAGGGGATGTTTTGGAAAAGACACTTGCACGGTCGAATGGACAGTGAACGAGAGTAACACGGGTTACCTAGCACTGGTGATAGGAGCAGCACGGGAGGAGAAGCCAAACTCGGAGCTACCTGCAGCAGTACAGGAGGCGTTAACGGAATACAAGGACATCATGCCGGATAACTTGCCTGCAGGAGTGCCTCTAGCCGGAACCGACGAGCACGAGATTGTGGAGGAACCAGGTGCGAAACCCGTCTCCCTTGCACCATACCGCCTTAATCCGACCGAACTGATAGACATGAAGAAACAACTTGAGTACCTACTGGACACATAACTAATCCGCCCATCCACCTCTCGCTACGGCGCATTAGTTCTCTTCACTCCAAAGCCAGACGGTAGTTTACGGATGTGCATCGACTACCGGGCACTGAACAAACAGACAGTCAAGAACAAATACCCCATACCGTGCATAGACGATCTTCTAGATGAACTGTGTGGTGCAACAGTGTTTTCGAAGCTGGACCTACGATCGGGTTACTGGCAGATCAAGATGGCGGACAACTTGATCCACAAGACGGCATTCCGTACCAGATACGGCTCCTAGGAATACTTAGTGATGATGTTTGGACTCTGCAATGCACCGACGGCGATCCAGGCGGAGATGAACGAGTGCGTAGTAGTGTATTCGGACGACATACTGATCTACTCCAAGAACATGAAGGTGTAGTTTCTCGGGCACATGGTGAGTGCGGAGGGCGTACACGTGGACCCGCGGAAGATCGAAGCCGTCAAGAAGTGGAAAGTTCGTGAGAACGTGAAGGAGTTGTAGCAGTTCTTATGCTATGCCAACTTCTATAACATGTTCGTGCCACAGTACGCTAAGATAGCAGCGCCATTGATAAACTTTACTGAACAAAATACGCCCTAAAAATGAGATACTCCTCAACAGCAAGACATGGAGCAGCTACAGACCGCACTCACTACTGCCCCAATACTCATCCTACCGGATCAGACAGAGTCTATGTGGTGGAAGAAGACATTAGTGACCAGGCAGTCGGAGCAGTACTGATGCAGGATCACGGACGCGGTTTGCAGCCCATCGCCTACCTCAGTAAGAAGCTACACGGAGTAGAATTGAACTACCCAATCCATGACAAGAAAGCCTTAGCATAGTTACAGCCTTCAAAGCGAGGAGTTGTTATCTAGAGGGAGCCAAAACTACAGTACACACTATATTACGTGCAGTCTCAAATACCTCAAGTCGCTGCCGACACTCTCACGATGGCAGGTGCGGTGTATGGACTTCCTGGAAACTTATTTTCACTACGACATCGTCCACAAATCCGGGCTACACAATAAAGCTGGCCTGTTGAGCCGCCCCGGTCATATAGCAGACATCCAGCTTGACAAGATACATGAACCCTCTACTCAAGGGTCTATTCCAACATGGGTACTCTGTGGACGCAGAGATCGCTACAGCAGAGAAACAGAAGCTGTTACAGTGGGAGAAAGACTTAGCGGTAAGGAAGGGTTCAGGAAGGATATGCGTACCGAACTATGCCCCGCTCCGACAGATCTTACTGGAGTAGTTTTACAATGCAGCATACGCGGGACATTTTAGGAGTAAAAAGTCGTTATCAGGAACAGCAAAATATTACTAGTGACCTCGGATGGCAGCAGACGTGCAGCAGTTTAGCAAGCAGAAAAAAGTAGGGTTACTTCAGCCTCTACCCGTACCGGAGCAGCCATGGCAAGTCGTCAGCCTAGACTTCATCACTGGGCTTCCTTCGACCTCACGAGGGCATGATGTTGTACTCGTGGTGATCAATAAGTTATCTGAAATGGGACACTTTATCTCGACCAACGCCACGGCTACTGCTAAAGCAACTGCTCGCCTCTTCTTCAACCGCATCATCACCATCCACGGCATCCCCGCTACACTCATCTCAGACAGAGACCCAAAATTCACTAGTAAGTTCTGGAGGGAACTCATGGGATTGTAGGGGACAAATCTTGCGATGTCTTCAGCGTACCACCCCCAGACTGACGGACAGACTGAGCGACTCAATCAGGTGGTCGAACAGTTACTGCGCATTGCTTGCACAGACGACATCAACCACTGGGATATACAGTTACTGGCGCTTGAGTTTGCTTACAACAACGCTTCACATGCGGCCACAGGAAAGTCACTTTCTTCCTGTGCTACGGACGGGAACCACTTACACCACAACAGCCAACCACACCGGCACACGTCCAAGCCGCTCACGACTTCGTCACCACCATGCAGCAGCTATGGGAGAAGACTCAGCGATGTCTCACCACGATGCAGAACTCCCAGAAGTAGTATGCCGATCGACAGCGATGAGATTACTCGGTAGCAGTCGGAGATCAGGTGCTTCTTGACACACGCAACTTGGACCTGTCCCATCTTCCGTCCAAACTCCATCCTCGCTTCTGTGGTCCCTTTCGCGTTGAGGCGATGGTGACAGCAGTAACATTCCGCTTTACCTACTACATGGAAGCTTCACAACGATTTCCATGTGCCGCTATGGAAGCCCTACAAGGATCCTAACCAACCGTCTACAAGACGGTAGCTACCGCCACCACCACCTGTTCTCGTACAGGATGAACCAGAGTACGAGGTGGAACGAGTACTCGCTCATCAACGCAGATGTAGCAACACGCTCGAGTTCCTGATCTGCTGGAAGGGATACGACTCGTTGGAGGACAGTTGGGTTGCAGAAGTTGATATGGGCAACGCACGCCGAGCTCTCAAAGTTTATCTTGTCAAGCAGGGTGTATCTCATGCCACCCAGCTTTGAGGGGGGGACGTGTGAGAGTACAATGGCTCTGCCTACATGAACTTACCCATATTTACTTTCTGATGCATTATCTTGCTTAGCTTTATTTTACTATGCATGTTTTTGCTTGCTTTCTTAGATTCGTTGCTTAAACTATAATTATTGTTGTTACAGGCATCGAATAGTTAGTGTGCACCGAATCATGTGCTTTTCGGTTGCCATCGAATTGCCTTCTACCGAATTCGGGAAGGACCCGTTCGGGACGCTTCACGACCCGCGGAACCTTCTAGTAACACCCGGGTTACTACCTTTGTGTCGAGCCTATATATAGCCACATGTTGTACCCAGGTGATCAATCAACCATTTTCTGAACCAGTTCCTTCGATCCTCACACCCGCCCTGCCTATCACCCCAAACATCCGTCCGTTCTGCCGCATGAGTGTCGTGGCCATCCTAGGTGACATTGCCTGTATTGCAGTGCCCTCACACCCCTCATCTTTTATCCTTTCATTGCCTTCACCCTCACCCTCACCCTCACTCCTCACTCCATTACCTCGCATTCCTCCCCTCCAGGACGTGAATCTCCCACGCTGCCGGATAAGTGTCGTGGTAAATCTGGACGACAATGTCTGACAGCACTTGTGCTACGTTGCCTTCACCCTCTCGTCCTCTCTTCAACTTACATGCTCCCATCTCCTGCCTCCACACCAGTTGCTAAACCGCCCCCGCCACCATGTGAGTTTCGTAAAGGAGCAAAGGCAGGAACTACGGAAGGTAGTTGGTGTGTGAGTGTTGTGCCTGTGTTGCCCTCACCCACACACCGAATTGGGCGCACACGCTGCTCAAGAGTGTTCTTGCGGAGGCAGAGCAGAGGAGGCACCTGTGGCAGCTGTGGGGAAGGAACTGCAGGGGGCAGTTGATGCGTCAGTCAGCGCCGCTGTGCAGAGCACTCGTCCGCACTCCTAATTGGCCATATAGCTTGCTCAAGAGAGCGTTGGTGGAGGCAGAGCAGTGGAGAGCGCTACAGCTTGAGGGGCAGGAAGAAGTTGGTGCATGAGTGTTGGGAAGAATGTGCAGAATTGGGGGGGCTATACTAACATCACTCAAGTGCACACGCTGCTCGAGAGCATGCTGGCAGAGGCACAAGTGGGGAGGGAGCTTTGGCAGGAGGGGGAAGATGCAGTTGGTGTGTGAGTGCTAGGTAGGGAGGAATGGAAATTGCCCTCAACCATACACATGATGGCCATTCTCAACGACAATGGGGTGCACATGCTACTTAAGAGCATGCTGACAGAGGTAGAGCCAAGAGAGAGTCGTGGCTGAATGGGCAGGCGGAAGGGGACGTAGAAGGTGCATAGTTGTTTGGGAGGGGGAAATAATTAAGCACATGGATGCTCAGGAGGGGCTGGGCTGTGCTTGCATTCGCCCACGCACACACCGACGGGATACACAGCCTGCTGAAGAGTGTTCTTATGGCAGTAGAGTGTGTGATATGAGTCGAGTTAGAACATGCAAAACTAGCTGGACTGTCTGTTTTGCTTGCGTTCCCCTCACCCACACGGTATCGGGGTACATACACAACCTGCTGGGATGATTATGAGTCGTTTCCAAAGTGCCCTCACCACACACCGATGGAGTGCACAGCCTGCTGAGTAGCTGTCTGGCAGGAGGGGGAGGATTATAAAAGTCGTCTATTGTGGCCCAATGGACAATGATGTGGTTTAGAGTAGTGTTGATGGTGCACTTTTCTAGGCATAGTGGTTTGTGGAGGCAGATGGATGGGAAGGTGATGTGGGCAAAAAGGAGAACTCTGCCTTGCCCTAGCCGGCCCTTTACCGCCCGCAACTATCTCTCCCCTCATTAAGTGTGTGCCTCCCATCTCTCTCTGTGTTTTGCGGAGATAACTCTAACAACGGGAGCCTGACTATGGGGAAGGCACGGGGTAGGAGTGATTGAAGCGTTTGTTCCTTAGTCGTTTACTCGTGCTCTTACTGCTTGCGCATTCATGGGGAAATTTGACAAGAGTTTCACTAGCAAAAGTTGACAACAATGGTTCAGAATGATAGCAACAACATTGGCAAGAGTGACTACATCAGAGCTAGCAAGCATGCAGGTCGACCTCCAGCGCAACACAGTGACCGCGATCCAGCGTTGCAAAGCTCGCACCGCTCCAGCGCTGTCAAACATTATATATGTTGGGTTTGTTAGGCTACAGTGGGTTAGCCTATATGGGGTACACAATTCTAGGGTTTGCTATTTGTACTGATTTCTCTGTTAGTTCAATCATTCCTGTCTGTTAACTCCGACATGGTTTCAGAGCAGGTCCTTCGCTAGGACCGTCCTAAGGGCCCACCTACCTACCTACCTACCTACCTACTACCGGAGTGCCTTCTTAGCGCCTCCCACGTAGCGCCCTCGAGCGCTTTATTATTAACCTTTTTTTTTTTCGGCCCCGCTGGCCCCGTCGATCGAGCCCCGCCTAGAGGCCCCGCGGCCCCGTCGTTTTTTGACCTAGAGGCCCCTCACGGCCCCGTCGCGCCGCCTCGCAGCCGCCCGTCGCCCGTTAGCGCACGCCCCGCAGGCCCTTAGCCCGCCGTCGCAGCGGCCGCTCGCTCGCAGCCGCCCGTCGCCCGCTAACGCGCGCTTCGCAGCCGCTCGTCGCCTGCTCGCGCACGCCCCGCAGCCGCCCGTCGCCTGCTCGCGCACGCCCCGCAGCTGCTCGTCGCCCGCTCGCGCACGCCCTGCAACCGCTCGTCGCCTGCTAGCGCACGCCCCGCAGCCGCTCGTCGCCTTTTCGCGCACGCCCCGCAGCAGCCCGTCGCCTGCCCGCGCTCGCTCCGCAGCCGCCCGTCGCCTGCGCACACCCGCCCCGCAGGCCCGTAGCCCGCCGTCTCAGTGGCTGCCCGCCTACAGCCGCCGTCGCCCACTCGCGCACGCCCTGCTGCCCGCAGCCGCTTGTACGCCGCTTCTTCCGCTGCTGCTTGCGCACCGCTCCCTCCCGAGCACCGTTGCTGCCCCTACGCTGCTGCTGCCCGTGCGCCACCGCTACTCGTGCACCGCCGCTGCCACTCGTGCGCTTCTGCAGCCGCCGCCCGCGAGGCCCACGCTCTCACTGCTATTATTTTCTATCTACCGTGCACACTGCTGCCACTACACCAGCCACCAGTGCACCGTTGCAGCTCCTGCTGCCCAGCTACCTACTACTGCCGCTAGTGTGCCACTACGGACAGTCGACCCCGCCCGCGCCTTACCTAGTGGCCCAGCCGGCCCCGTTGACTCTCCGCACACTGTTCCAGCGGCCTGATTCCTACTGCTACTGTCGCTATGGCTAGCCCTCCCGTTCTAGCTTTCGATGCCGAGGGCCGTCCGGTGAAGTTCGAAACCTGGCTAGATGACCTGCATCTGTTCCTACAGCTCACTGCCAAGGAAGATATCTCACTGTACGACCACGCCCTAGGCCATGCCACTGCCCCTGACTCGACTGCTGACAGCACTCTGCGTTCCCAGTGGCAGACCCGTGATGCGCATGCTCGCTTTGCTATTCGCAACTCCCTGCCACTAGACGAGCGCGAGCACTTCGGCCAGTGCAAGACTGCTAAGGACCTCTACACCGCTGTAGTTGCCCGCTACTCCTCACCCGCTTCTGCCACGCTAGGCCGCCTCACTCTCCCCTACCTGTTCCCCGACCTAGCCTCCTTTCACACTGTCGCAGACCTCATCACCCACCTTAAGACTAGTGAGGCCCGCTTTCGCGCTGCTATGCCTGCCGAGTTTCTCACTAGCAACCCCCCCCCACTCTGGATCACTCTCTACCACATCGTCACCCGCCTCCCTGACTCTCTGCGTGCAGTCAGGGACCACTTCCTCTCTCGCTCCCCCACTGAGCTCACTGTTGCCCTCCTCGAGAAGGAACTGCTTGCAGCTGAGGCGAGCATCGTCGCTGTAGGCACCTCTCGTGGCGACCCCCGCACCCCGTTCTTTGAGGGGTGTTCCCCTTCCCCCCTCCTCCCCTCTGTCGCCTCTGCTGCTGCTGTCGACCTTCTTGGTGCTGAGAAGGTCGGGACCGCGTCTGCTTCGAGCGGGCGCCGCAGGAACAAGGGAGGCAGGGGTGGGGGTGGTGGCGGAGGAGGTGGGGGTGGAGGCGGTGGGAGTGGAGGCGCGGCTGGGGAGACTGGTGGCGGCAGTGGGGGAGGAGACAGCAGCGGTGGGAGTGGTGGTGGAGGCGGCAGCGGAGGTGGAGGTGGTCGTGGCGGCGGCAGGGGTGGAGGTGGCCGGGGCGGCGGCGGTGGGGGTGGTGGTCGTGGAGGCACTGGCGGAGGGCAGAGTCAGCAGCCCGCCCCGACGCTTCAGGCCGCCCGTGAGTGGTATGCGCAGCGTAGCGTTATCTGCACGTACGTCATTCGCACAGGTGACCGCAGCGGCCAGCAGTGTGGGAGGCCGCACCCCACGCAGCGCTGCTTCGCGCGCCTTAACGACGCGTGGCGCACTCAGTTTCCTGCTGCCACTGAGCTGCCGTGCTGGGCTGATCTGGAAAAGAGGGGTGTTGATATTTGGGCTTTAGACTTTGATGCTATTCTCACTGCCATGTATGCGATGTCTATTAGTGGAGAGGGTGCTCAGTACTTGCGTGTTCCGCCCGACCCGGGCATTCAGACCAGTCCGGCTGCCGCTCTAGGTGCTAGTGCGTCTGCGCCCAAAGGTCCTGGTGAGGCTGCTGCCCTAGGTGCTCGTGCGTCCGTCCCCCCTGGTACTGAGTCGACTGCAGCACTGCACACCTTCACACTGGACTCAGGTGCTTCTCGCTCCTTCTTTCGTGACCGCACTGTCCTTGAGCCACTAGCTCGGCCAGTTGCTGTCTCTCTTGCTGACCCCTCTAGGGGTCCGGTCATTGCGACCTCCTCCACTGTCCTTCCTTGTCCGGCGGTCCCGTCTGGCACGCTGTCAGGTCTCTACCTCCCCTCGTTCTCTACGAACTTGGTGGCAGGTAGTGCGCTCCAGGACGGGGGTGTTCACCAGTTCACCCCTGCCTACGAGCGCGTGACACACTGCACGTGTGCTCGGACGGGTCGCCACCTGGCTACCTTCACTCGGGAGCCGGGGTCGGACCTTTACACACTGACCACTGAGTCCCCTCAGGTAGCTGCGTCCGCGTCTGCGTCTGCGTTAGGTCAGCTGTCCGCCCCCTGCTCGTGTCGCTCTCTGACGCATGAGACTGTCCTTTGGCACCACCGCCTTGGTCACCCGTCTGTGCAGCGCCTTCGGGCCATGCACAAACGGGACCTTGTTGCTGGTCTTCCCAGGGTGCTCCCTCCCCTTCCCGACTCGCCTGCTCCTCCCTGTATTCCCTGTGTCGAGGGACGGCAGCGCGCCGCTCCTCACTCCTCCTCCTTTCCCCCGACGACTGCTCCCTTGCAGACGCTCCACATGGACGTGTGGGGCCCAGCCCGCGTCCGTGGTCAGGGTCAGGAGAGGTACTTCCTGATTGTTGTTGACGACTTCTCGCGCTACACCACGGTCTTCCCCTTGCGCGCCAAGGGTGACGTCCCTGATGTCTTGATCCCTTGGATCCGCATATCTCGTCTCCAGCTCCGTGAGCGTTTCCGCTCTGACTTCCCTGTCCTGCGTCTGCACTCTGACAGAGGTGGGGAGTTTTCCTCTGGCCTATTGGAGGCCTTCTGTCAGCAGGAGGGCATTGAGCAGTCGTACACGCTTCCGGCCTCTCCACAGCAGAATGGGGTTGCTGAGCGTCGCATTGGTCTGGTCATGGAGGTCGCTCGTACCTCCTTGAGCCATGCGGCTGCCCCCCATTTTCTGTGGCCGTTTGCAGTCCGATACGCTGCGCATCAGCTCAACCTCTGGCCCCGTGTCTCCTTGCCCGAGACTTCTCCGACACTGTGTTGGACGGGAGAGGCTGGCGATGCGTCGCGTTTTCGGGTCTGGGGATCCCGAGCTTTTGTCCGCGACACGTCCGCGGACAAGCTCTCCCGTCGCGCTGTCCCCTGCGTCTTCCTTGGCTTTGTCCCGGACGCCCCTGGTTGGCAGTTCTACCACCCCACCTCGCGGCGTGTCCTGGCCTCTCAGGACGTCACTTTTGACGAGTCCGTCCCCTACTACCGCCTCTTCCCCTACCGCACTGCCCCGCTCCCCCCCCCGCCTCTCTTCCTCGCTCCAGGTGCTGAGGTACCAGACCCCCTCCCCCCTCAGGGTGCCGCTCCCTCAGGTGTGTCCCAGGTAGACCCGGGTGAGCCTGTCGAGGTGGCTGTTGACTCTCGTCCTGCTAGGGGTGCTGAGCCTGGGGGTGCTGCGTCTGGGGGTGCTGAGCCTGGGGGTGCTGCGTCTGGGGGTGCTGAGCCTGGGAGTGCTGAGTCTGAGGGTGCGGAGCCTGGGGGTGCTGAGCCAGGAGGTGCGGAGCCTGGAGGTGCTGAGCCTGGGGGTGCTGAGTCTGGGGGTGCTGAGTCTGGGGGTGCTGAGCCGGCGCGTGCTACACCTAGAGGAGCCCTCTCCTCCCAGCAGCTGCAGGAGAGGTACCTCGAGTACTGCCGCCTCCGGAGAGGTGCTGCTGGAGCTCGTCCCGGTACTTCCCCTCCTACCCAGGAGCTCCCCCCCATTCAGCAGATCCGCGAGTGGTACACACGCCGCTGCAGTCTTCGGAGTGGTGCTCCTGGTGCTGCGGACCCTGGGGGTGGTGCTGCTGCTGGTGCTGAGGACCCGGACGTTGGAGCTGCTGCTGGTGCTGCGGACCCGCCTGGTGGAGCTGCTGCTGGTGCTGAGGACTCGGACGTTGGAGCTGCTGCTGGAGCTGAGGACCCGGGCGGTGACGCTGCTGCTGGTGCTGAGGACCCGGACGGTGGAGCTACTGCTGGTGCTGAGGACTTGGACGGTGGAGCTACTGCTGGAGCTGAGGACCCGGACGGTGGAGCTGCTGCTGGTGCTGAGGACTCGGACGGTGGAGCTGCTACTGGAGCTGAGGACCTGAGCGGTGGCGCTACTGCTGGTGCTGTGGACCCGGACGCTGGCGCTCCTACTGGTACTGAGGACCCGGCCGCTGGAGTCTCCTCTGCTTCTGGAGACGCTGCGCGGCCGCGACCGTACTTCGTACCGCTCCTTCAGCAGGTTCTTGGGCAGGCTCCTCCTCTTTGTCCTCCTCCCTCCGTAGAGTGTCCCCCGCCTGTCCTGCCGCAGTCACAGTTACAGCCTACCTCGCCTCTCCCTGCTCCCTCTCCTTACACTGGTCCCACAGGAGGTCTTACAGAGCGTCGTGAGCCTGAGTCTCATCCTGCGTCGCCTGTTCGTCCTGCTCGCACTGGTAGTCGTGTCCGTCGTGAGCGTCCTCCTCCTGTCCCAGGCACTCACTACATGACTCTGCGTCCCTCTACTGCTCCTCGGCGTGTCCCTCTACCGTCTCCTCCTGCGTCCTCTTTGCCTGACGTTCCGGACCCTGAGTCTGACCGGTATCGTGCTGAGCACCCTACTGTCACGCGCTACTGTTGTCACTGACCCTACCTTTGAGTCCTCGGCTGCGTCTGCTCTGGTCGCTGAGTTGGTTGAATTTGCTGCTGCCTGTCGTCTAGACTACGCTGCTAGCCTTGTTGCTGAGTCTGAGTCTGAGTCTGTCTGTCCTCCGTCCGTCGGGGGTGAGTGTGCTCTTGGCACGGACGTCCTTGAGGACAGACAGGAGGAGTTCCAGTGTCTTGCTGCTGCTTTGCCCCGTCTCGTGTCCTTGCTAGTTGCCCCTGAGGGAGACCCGGATGCACCAGACATCCCGACCCCGCGCACTTACGCTGAGGCGATGGCGGGTCCCTACTCCTCTCAGTGGCAGACAGCCATGGACGCCGAGATGGCTTCCTGGAAGTCCACACGTACCTACGTCGACGAGGTTCCCCCTCCTGGGGCGAACATCGTCAGTGGCATGTGGATTTTCAGGGTGAAGCGGCCGCCGGGTTCTCCGCCTGTCTTCAAGGCGCGTTACGTGGCTCGAGGCTTCAGTCAGCGAGAGGGAGTTGACTTCTTCCAGACCTTCTCCCCCACCCCGAAGATGACTACTCTTCGGGTGCTGCTGCACATAGCCGCTCAGCGCGACTACGAGCTTCACTCACTTGACTTCAGCACTGCTTTCTTGCAGGGCAGCCTGCACGAGGAGATCTGGCTGCGCCGCCCACCTGGCTTCACTGGGTCGTTTCCTCCTGGTACCCAGTGGAGGCTTCAGCGGCCGGTCTACGGTCTCCGCCAGGCTCCGCGTGAGTGGCACGACACACTGAGGACTACACTTGCGGCTCTTGGGTTCGCGCCTTCTACAGCTGACCCGTCGCTGTTCCTGCGCACCGACACTTCGCTGCCGCCGTTCTACATCCTCGTGTACGTCGACGACCTGGTCTTTGCCACTGCTGACACTGCAGGACTCGCCTACGTGAAGTCGGAGCTGCAGAGGAGACACACATGCACAGACCTGGGTGAACTGACAAGCTATCTTGGCTTGCGGATCACCTGGGACAGAGCACGGCGCACCATCACCTTGACTCAGTCACACATGGTGCAGCAGGTTCTCCAGCGCTTCGGCTTCACGTACTCCTCGCCTCAGTCCACTCCTCTGCCTACCGGTCACTCGCTCTCAGCTCTGCCTTCGGATGAGTCCGTAGAGCTGAGTGGCCCGTATCCAGAGCTTGTGGGCTGCCTCATGTACCTGATGACCTGCACTCGACCTGACCTTGCATACCCTCTTAGCATCCTTGCACGCTATGTCGCTCCTGGCCGTCACAGGAAGGAGCACATGGATGCCGCTAAGAGGGTGTTGCGCTACTTGTGCAGTACGTCGGGCATGGGGCTTGTGCTTGGAGGGCGAGACCGAGTTGTGCTCACAGGGCACTCAGACGCTTCTTGGGCAGACGACCAGGCCACTCAGCGGTCGTCTCAGGGTTACACCTTCAGCCTTGGCTCTGGCTCAGTTTCTTGGCGCTCTACACGCTCTTCTTCTGTTCTCGGCTCCAGTTGCGAGGCTGAGATCTACGCTACAGCCATGGCTGCCCAGGAGCTACGCTGGCTGACCTACCTGCTGACTGACCTCGGAGAGCCGCCTCGTTCTCCTCCAGTACTGTACGTCGACAACAAGGCTGCCATTGCCTTGTGTGAGGAGCACAGACTGGAGCACAGAACGAAGCACATCGCCCTGCGGTACTTCCTTGCTCGAGAGCTGCAGCAGCGCGGTCAGCTTTGTATTCGCTACGTGGCCACTGAGGCCAACACTGCTGATGTGTTCACCAAGGCGCTTCAGCCTCGTGACCATCAGCGCTTCTGCACTCTACTAGGCCTTGTGCCTACTGGACCTCACTTGCTTACCTCTTGACTTTGCTTGTACTGTGATCACTATATATATCTATACCTGCATGTTTACTCTTGCTAGGTTGTGATCACTGTATCTCTGGCTCTGTTATAAACCTGCATGTGAACTGGTCTTGTGACCACTAGCTTGTGCTCGGAATTTGTGTGGAATCCTCGAGATCCACCCTGAGCCTGTTGTTGCCTTGCTTTGCCTTGACTGGTCTTGTGACCCCTAGGTCTCCCCCACTTTGCCTATGGGGGTGTGTCAAACATTATATATGTTGGGTTTGTTAGGCTACAGTGGGTTAGCCTATATGGGGTACACAATTCTAGGGTTTGCTATTTGTACTGATTTCTCTGTTAGTTCAATCATTCTTGTCTGTTAACTCCGACAAGCGCTGCAGAGAAGCGGCTTGCCAACGTTGCAGGTCCACGGCGTGCCAACGCTGCAGCAAGGCGGCTGCACACCATTGCACCCACACGACAGCAGCGCACCCACTTCGCAGGTGCTCGCATCCGGTTGGCGTCTTGTGCCCTGTCACGTGCACAGCGCGGATGCCACGACGACCACGTACCCACGTCTGCACTTGATCCTCCATGTCGATCTTGGGATACCACACCGAGGTCGGCTTCGCCAAGAACACCTGGGCGACCGTCGCGCACCTCCGCAATACTCCGTCGTCCGTGTAACTTGGCCGACCGGGCAACCAGGGCGCCCAGGCGGCGTCCAAACGCCCAGGACGCCGTCCAGACGCCCAGGGCGGCGTCTAGGTGCCCAGGACGCCGTCCAGACGCCCAGGCCGTCGTCCAAGCGCCCAAGCTGGCGTCCAGGACGCCCAGATCAGCGTCCAGACGCCCAGGGCGGCGTCCAGGAGCCCAGGCTGGCGTCCAGGATACCCACGTCGGCGTACAAACGCCCAGTACGCCGTCTGTCAAACATTATATGTGTTGTGTTTGTGTAGGCTGTAGTGGGTTAGCCTATAGGGGGGTCACAACATTAGGGTTTCATATTTGTACTCACAATCCTTTCTAGTTCACCATTCCAGTCCGTTATTTCTGACATGGTTTCAGAGCAGGTCCGTCGCTAGGACTGTTCTTAGGGCCCACCTACCTACCTACCTACCTACTGTGCGCCTCGTGCGCCTGCGCGTCCTAGAGCGCTCCTTACCTACCTACCACGCGCACGCAGCTCGCTAGCCGCCCGCGCGTGGCTTTCCTTTTTTTTTTACCGCGCGCGCCGTACTAGCCGCTCGCGCGCGGCCGTTTTCACGCGTGCGCCCCGCCAGCTGCCCGCGCGCGCTTTATTTTCTTCGCGCGCGGCCCGTCACGCTGCCTCCCCGCTGCCCGCGCGCCTTTGCGCTGCTGCCCGTGCGCCTCGTAGCCTCGCGCACTGCCCGCCGCTGCCCTGTGCGCCACGCTGACGCACCCGCTGCTGCAGCCGCCCGTCGCCTGCTCGCGCACGCCCCGCAGGCCCGCAGCCCGCCGTCGCAGAGGCCGCCCGTCCGCAGCCGCCCGTCGCCTGCTCGCGCACGCCCCGCAGCCGCCCGTCGCCTGCTCGCGCACGCCCCGCAGCCGCCCGTCGCCTGCTCGCGCACGCCCCGCAGGCCCGCAGCCCGCCGTCGCAGAGGCCGCCCGTCCGCAGCCGCCCGTCGCCTGCTCGCGCACGCCCCGCAGCCGCCCGTCGCCTGCTCGCGCACGCCCCGCAGCCGCCCGTCGCCTGCTCGCGCACGCCCCGCTGCCCGCAGCCCGCCGTCGCAGAGGCCGCCCGTCCGCAGCCGCCCGTCGCCTGCTCGCGCACGCCCCGCAGCCGCCCGTCGCCTGCTCGCGCACGCCCCGCAGGCCCGCAGCCCGCCGTCGCAGAGGCCGCCCGTCCGCAGCCGCCCGTCGCCTGCTCGCGCACGCCCCGCAGCCGCCCGTCGCCTGCTCGCGCACGCCCCGCAGCCGCCCGTCGCCTGCTCGCGCACGCCCCGCTGCCCGCAGCCGCCCGTGCGCCGCTGCCACTGCCGCACGTGCGCATACGCAGCTGCCGCCCGTGCGCTGCTTCCGCTGCTGCTTGCGCACCGCCGCCTCCTGCCGTCGCCGCACGTGCACTGCTGCCGCCCGTGCGCCGCCGCTGCCCGTGCGCCGCCGCTGCCCCTACGCTACCTACCGCGCACACTGCTGCCACTGCAACTGCCACCAGTGCGCCGTTGCAGCTCCTGCTGCCACGCTCCCTACTCCTGCCGCTCGTGTGCCACTACGGACAGTCGACCCCGCCCGCGCCTTACCTAGCGGCCCCGCCGGTCCCGTTGACCCTACGCACACCTTTCCAGCGGCCTCCTTCCTCCTCCTACTACTGTCACTATGGCTAGTCCTCCCGTTCTAGCTTTCGATGCCGAGGGCCGTCCGGTGAAGTTCGAAACCTGGCTAGATGACCTGCACCTGTTCCTACAGCTCACTGCCAAGGAAGACATCTCGCTGTACGACCACGCCCTAGGCCATGCTACTGCCCCTGACACGTCTGCTGACAGCACTCTACGCTCTCAGTGGCAGACTCGTGATGCGCACGCTCGCTTTGCTATTCGCAACTCCCTGCCGCTAGACGAGCGCGAGCACTTCGGCCAGTGCAAGACTGCTAAGGACCTCTACACCGCTGTAGTTGCCCGCTACTCCTCACCCGCTTCTGCTACGCTAGGCCGCCTCACTCTCCCCTACCTGTTCCCCGACCTAGCCTCCTTTCACACTGTCGCAGACCTCATCACCCACCTTAAGACTAGTGAGGCCCGCTTTCGCGCTGCTATGCCTGCCGAGTTTCTCACTAGCAACCCCCCCCCGCTCTGGATCACTCTCTACCACATCGTCACCCGCCTCCCTGACTCTCTGCGTGCAGTCAGGGACCACTTCCTCTCTCGCTCCCCCACTGAGCTCACTGTTGCCCTCCTCGAGAAGGAACTGCTTGCAGCTGAGGCGAGCATCGTCGCTGTAGGCACCTCTCGTGGCGACCCCCGCACCCCGTTCTTCGAGGGGTGTTCCCCTTCCCCCCTCCTCCCCTCTGTCGCCTCTGCTGCTGCTGTCGACCTCCTTGGTGCTGAGAAGGTCGGGACCGCGTCTGCTTCGAGCGGGCGCCGCAGGAGCAAGGGAGGCAGGGGTGGGGGTGGTGGCGGAGGAGGTGGGGGTGGAGGCGGTGGGAGTGGAGGCGCGGCTGGGGAGGCTAGTGGCGGCAGTGGGGGAGGAGACAGCAGCGGCGGGAGCGGTGGCAGGGGTGGAGGCGGCAGCGGAGGTGGAGGTGGTCGTGGCGGCGGCAGGGGTGGAGGTGGCCGAGGCGGTGGTGGTGGCGGTGGTGGTCGTGGAGGCACTGGCGGAGGCCCGAGTCAGCAGCCCGCCCCGACGCTTCAGGCCGCCCGTGAGTGGTATGCGCAGCGTGGCTTTACCTGCACGTACGTCATTCGCACAGGTGACCGCAGCGGCCAGCAGTGTGGGAGGCCGCACCCCACGCACCGCTGCTTCGCGCGCCTTAACGACGCGTGGCGCACCCAGTTTCCTGATGCCGCTGAGCTGCCGCGCTGGGCTGATCTGGAAAAGAGGGGTGTCGATATTTGGGCTCTAGACTTTGATGCTATTCTCACTGCCATGTATGCCATGTCTATTAGTGGAGAGGGTGCTCAGTACTTGCGTGTTCCGCCCGACCCGGGCATTCAGGCCAGTCCGGCTGCCGCTCTAGGTGCTAGTGCGTCTGCTCCCACAGGTCCTGGTGAGGCTGCTGCCCTAGGTGCTAGTGCGTCCGTGCCCCCTGGTACTGAGTTGACTGCAGCACTGCATACCTTCACACTGGACTCAGGTGCCTCTCGCTCTTTCTTTCGTGACCGCACTGTCCTTGAGCCACTCGCTCGGCCAGTTGCTGTCTCCCTTGCTGACCCCTCTGGGGGTCCGGTCATTGCGACCTCCTCCACTGTTCTTCCTTGTCCTGCGGTCCCGTCCGGCACGCTTTCCGGTCTCTACCTCCCCTCGTTCTCTACGAACTTGGTGGCGGGTTGTGCGCTCCAGGACTCGGGTGTTCACCAGTTCACCCCTGCCTACGAGCGCGTGACACACTGCACGTGTGCTCGGACGGGTCGCCACCTGGCTACTTTCACTCGAGAGCCGGGGTCGGACCTGTACACACTGACCACTGAGTCCCCTCAGGTAGCTGCGTCTGCGTCTACGTCTGCGTCTGCGTCAGGTCAGCTGTCCGCCCCCTGCTCATGTCGCTCTCTGGCGCATGAGACTGTCCTTTGGCACCACCGCCTTGGTCACCCGTCTGTGCAGCGCCTTCGGACCATGCACAAACGGGACCTTGTTGCTGGTCTTCCCAGGGTGCTCCCTCCCCTTCCCGACTCGCCTGCTCCTCCCTGTATTCCCTGTGTCGAGGGGCGGCAGCGCGCCGCTCCTCACTCCTCCTCCTTTCCCCCGACGACTGCTCCCTTGCAGACGCTCCACTTGGACGTGTGGGGCCCAGCCCGCGTCCGTGGACAGGGTCAGGAGCGGTACTTCCTGCTCGTTGTTGACGACTTCTCGCGCTACACCACGGTCTTCCCCTTGCGAGCCAAGGGTGACGTACCTGATGTCTTGATCCCTTGGATCCGCAGATCTCGTCTCCAGCTCACCAGGCGTTTCCGCTCCGACTTTTCTGTCCTGCGTCTGCACTCTGACAGAGGTGGGGAGTTTTCCTCTGGCCTCCTGGAGGCCTTCTGTCAGCAGGAGGGCATTGAGCAGTCGTTCACGCTTCCGGCCTCTCCACAGCAGAATGGGGTTGCTGAGCGCCGCATTGGTCTAGTCATGGAGGTCGCTCGTACCTCCTTGAGTCATGCGGCTGCCCCCCATTTTCTGTGGCCGTTTGCGGTCCGATACGCTGCGCATCAGCTCAACCTCTGGCCCCGTGTCTCCTTGCCCGAGACTTCTCCGACACTGTGTTGGACGGGAGAGGCTGGCGATGCGTCGCGTTTTCGGGTCTGGGGATCCCGAGCTTTTGTCCGCGACACGTCCGCGGACAAGCTCTCCCGTCGCGCTGTCCCCTGCGTCTTCCTTGGCTTTGTCCCGGACGCCCCTGGTTGGCAGTTCTACCACCCCACCTCGCGTCGTGTCCTGGCCTCTCAGGACGTCACTTTTGACGAGTCCGTCCCCTACTACCGCCTCTTCCCCTACCGCACTGCCCCGCTCCCCCCCCCGCCTCTCTTCCTCGCTCCAGGTGCTGAGGTACCAGACCCCCTCCCCCCTCAGGGTGCCGCTCCCTCAGGTGTGTCCCAGGTAGACCCGGGTGAGCCGGTCGAGGTAGCTGTTGACTCTCGTCCTGCGTCTGGGGGTGCTGAGCCTGGGGGTGCTGAGTCTGGGGGTGCGGAGCCTGGGGGTGTTGAGCCTGGAGGTGCGGAGCCTGGCGGTGCGGAGCCTGGAGGTGCTGAGCCTGGGGGTGCGGAGTCTGGAGGTGCTGAGTCTGGGGGTGCTGAGACTGAGCGTGCTACACCTGGAGGAGCCCTCTCCTCCCAGCAGCTGCAGGAGAGGTACCTCGAGTACTGCCGCCTCCGGAGAGGTGCTGCTGGAGCTCGTCCCGGTACTTCCCCTCCTACCCAGGAGCTCCCCCCCATTCAGCAGATCCGAGAGTGGTACACACGCCGCTGCAGTCTTCGGAGTGGTCCTCCGGGTGCTGCGGACCTTGGGGGTGGCGCTGCTACTGGTGCTGAGGACCCGGGCGTTGGGGCTGCTGCTGGTGCTGAGGACCCGGGCATTGGAGCTGCTGCTGGTACTGCGGACCCGAGCGGTGGCGCTGCTGCTGGTGCTGAGGACCCGGGCGTTGGAGCTACTGCTGGAGCTGAGGACCCGGGCGCTGGAGCTGCTGCTGGTGCTGAGGACCCGGGCGGTGGAGCTGCTGCTGGTGCTGAGGACTCGGACGTTGGAGCTACTGCTGGAGCTGAGGACCCGAGCGGTGGTGCTGCTGCTGGTGCTGAGGACCCGGCCGGTGGAGCTGCTGCTGGTGTTGAGGACCCGGACGTTGGAGCTGCTGCTGGTGCTGAGGACCCTGCCGCTGGTGTCTCTGCTGGTTCTGGAGACGCTACGCGGCCGCGACCGTACTTCGTACCACTTCTTCAGCAGGTTCTTGGTCAGGCTCCTCCTCCCTGTCCTCCTCCCTCAGTAGAGTGTCCTCCGCTTGTCCAGTCGCCGTCACAGTTACCGCCTGCCTCGCCTCTCCCTGCTCCCTCTCCTTACACTGGTCCCACGGGAGGTCTTACAGAGCGTCGTGAGCCTGAGTCTCGTCCTGCGTCGCCTGTTCGTACTGCTCGCACTGGTCGTCGTGTCCCACGTCAGCGTCCTCCTCCTGTCCCTGGCACTCACTACATGACTCTGCGTCCCTCCACTGCTCCTCAGCGTGTCCCGCTACCGTCTCCTCCTGCTTCCTCTCTGCCTACTCTTCCTGACCCGGAGTCTGACTCCCGTCGTGCTGCCAGTCCCACTGTCACCCGTCTCCTCGCTACTGTTGTCACTGACCCTGCCTTTGAGTCCTCTGCTGCGTCTGCTCTAGTCGCTGAGTTGATAGACTTTGCTGCCCGGTGTCGTCTAGACTACGCCACTAGCCTTGTTGCTGAGTCTGAGTCTGAGTCTGTCTGTCCTCCGTCCGTCGGGGGTGAGTGTGCTCTTGGCACGGACGTCCTTGAGGACAGACAGGAGGAGTTCCAGTGCTTTGCTGCTGCTTTACCCCACCTCGTGTCCATGCTAGTTGCCCCTGAGGGAGACCCGGATGCACCAGACATCCCGACCCCGCGCACTTACGCTGAGGCGATGGCGGGTCCCTACTCCTCTCAGTGGCAGACAGCCATGGACGCAGAGATGGCGTCCTGGAAGTCCACACGCACCTACGTCGACGAGGTTCCCCCACCTGGGGCGAACATCGTCAGTGGCATGTGGATTTTCAGGGTGAAGCGGCCACCGGGTTCTCCTCCTGTCTTCAAGGCGCGCTACGTGGCTCGAGGCTTCAGTCAGCGAGAGGGAGTTGACTTCTTTCAGACCTTCTCCCCCACCCCGAAGATGACCACTCTTCGGGTGCTGCTGCACATAGCCGCTCAGCGCGACTACGAGCTTCACTCACTTGACTTCAGCACTGCTTTCTTGCAGGGCAGCCTGCACGAGGAGATCTGGCTGCGCCGCCCTCCTGGCTTCACTGGGTCGGTTCCTCCTGGTACCCAGTGGAGGCTTCAGCGGCCGGTCTACGGTCTCCGCCAGGCACCGCGTGAGTGGCACGACACACTGAGGACGACACTTGCGGCTCTTGGGTTCGCTCCCTCTACTGCTGACCCGTCACTGTTTCTACGCACAGACACCTCACTGCCGCCGTTCTACATCCTCGTGTACGTCGACGACTTGGTCTTTGCCACTGCTGACACCGCGGCACTTGCCCACGTGAAGTCGGAGCTGCAGAGGAGACACACGTGTACAGACCTGGGTGAACTGACAAGCTATCTTGGCTTGCGGATCACCCGGGACAGAGCACGGCGCACCATCACCTTGACTCAGTCACACATGGTGCAGCAGATCCTTCAGCGCTTCCGCTTCACGTACTCCTCGCCTCAGTCCACTCCTCTGCCTACCGGTCACTCGCTCTCAGCTCTGCCTTCGGATGAGTCCGTAGAGCCGAGTGGCCCGTATCCAGAGCTTGTGGGCTGCCTCATGTACCTGATGACCTGCACTCGACCTGACCTTGCATACCCTCTTAGCATCCTTGCACGCTATGTCGCTCCTGGCCGTCACAGGAAGGAGCACATGGATGCCGCTAAGAGGGTGTTGCGCTACTTGTGCAGTACGTCGGGCATGGGGCTAGTGCTTGGAGGGCGAGACCGAGTTGTACTTACTGGACACTCAGACGCTTCTTGGGCGGACGACCAGGCTACTCAGCGGTCGTCTCAGGGTTACACCTTCAGCCTTGGCTCCGGCTCAGTTTCTTGGCGTTCTACACGCTCTTCTTCTGTTCTCAGCTCCAGTTGTGAGGCTGAGATCTACGCCACCGCCATGGCTGCCCAGGAGCTACGCTGGCTGACCTACCTGCTGACCGACTTGGGTGAGCGGCCTCGTTCTCCTCCAGTGCTGTACGTCGACAACCAGGCTGCCATTGCCTTGTGTGAGGAGCACAGACTGGAGCACAGAACGAAGCACATCGCCCTGCGGTACTTCCTTGCTCGAGAGCTGCAGCAGCGCGGTCAGCTTTGTCTGCGTTACGTGGCCACTGAGGCCAACCTTGCTGATGTGTTCACCAAGGCGCTTCCGCCTTGTGACCATCAGCGCTTCTGCACTCTGCTAGGCCTTGTGCCTACTGGACCTCACTTACTTACCTCTTGACCTTGCTTGTACTGTGATCACTATATATATATCTACCTGCATGTTTACTCTTGCTAGGTTGTGATCACTGTATCTCATGCTCTGTTATAAACCTGCATGTGAACTGGTCTTGTGACCACTAGCTTGTGCTCGGAATTTGTGTGGTATCCTTGAGATCCACCCTGAGCTTGTTGTTGCCTTGCTTTGCCTTGACTGGTCTTGTGACCCCTAGGTCTCCCCCACTTTGCCTATGGGGGTGTGTCAAACATTATATATGTTGTGTTTGTGTAGGCTGTAGTGGGTTAGCCTATAGGGGGGTCACAACATTAGGGTTTCATATTTGTACTCACAATCCTTTCTAGTTCACCATTCCAGTCCGTTATCACTGACAGCAATGCGTCAGGCGGAAAAACTTTCGCGCGGAGGCAGTTAGCGAGTGTCTGGCGTGAGGGGTGGCCCAGCCGCTGATGCCAGAGGTCATTTTCGGCACGTATGCCGGAGGTGCGCTTGTAACGGGCGTGCTGTTCCGCTTCTTCTGCTTCCGTAAGTTGCGGAATCTGTAGTGGTGGTTCTTCTTACTCTCCTGGTTCTGCTTCGGGCCCCTCTTCTTCTGCCTCTGCCGTTGTTTCCCCTTCTGCAGGTGCCGTGGTGAGATAGAGGGCGAGAAATTCGCGGTCGGGGATGGTATTTAGCGGCGTCTTCGTGCCTTCGATGAGGCGCGCAAATGGATCTGGACGAGAGATTGGACCGAGAGAGTCTCGTGCTGGTGTTGGAGGTATGTTCCCCTCCTCAAGCTCTGTCCAGGTGCTTCCCCATCGGTGGGGTGAACGTGGAGGCGAGTGTGCGGGTGGCGGTCGCCCGAGGGGTATGGTGACGCGGGGAGATTCTTCTCCGCGCTCAGCTCGCATCTCTCGTTCTGCTTTCTCCAGTTCTTCTTGTGTTAGTTCTGCTTCGTCTGGCGCTGTCGTGCCCCATCCACGTGTGGTAACCGTGCCGCTGGCTGCAGTACCCCAGGCGCCAGTGGCGGATCCCCAAGTGGCGCCTTCTTCTGGTTCGTAATCTTCATCTCCCCATGCCCCTCGTCGTGCGGTTTCCTCGCTCCATCCTGCCGCAACGCGTTCTTCGTACAGCTTCTGTCTCTTCTCTGCCCTGGCCTTCTCCTGTTCTTCCTTGATGCTGAGTTCTCCTTCTGCGTCAGGGTCTTTCCAGGCCGGGTCAATTTCGCGGCGATAAACTTCGCGAGTGTACGGGCGCGGTCGATTTTCTTCATCGAAGGTGCTGGTGTTGGCTTCTAGTATGAAGCGGAGGGTGTCGGAGCGCGGTGTTGGACGTGGCACCGATTGTTGACCGAATTGTTTGTTTTCTTCTCCGAAGATGCGGTAGGTTGCGACAGCTAGTTCTTCTTCTGTCATGCCAGTTGGTTCCTCCTCAGCGCTTTCTGCCTCCTGGATCGCCGCGTACTCTCTTTCGACTTGCTCCGTGCGGCTCGCCGTGGGCGTGTGGCAGGTGGTGCAGAGGCCGGTGATGTCGGGCTCGTGCAGATTGATTTCGCGGGGATGTGGACTTCGCCAAATCCATGGCCGTCCGTCCGGATGCTGCCACGATTCTTCGTTCATGAAGGCGAAGTCGAGAGGGACAAGATCCACGAGTTCGTCGGATGAAGCTTGGCAGTTTGGTATGTCAAAGTCCAGAACGTAGATCCCGTTGATTGACCAAGCTCGTCCGAGGTATTTGAATGACTCGGGCGGTGTGTTGGGAGGAGCGTAGGTGAGGATGAGGTCGCGCGTGGCCAGATCCGTGGTGAGGATGACACCGCAGTCGCGAAGTTGTCCTGCCGAGAGGAGATTGAAGCGAAGGTCCGGAACGTAGAGCACGTCATTGAAAGAGATGTGTGTGTTGCTGTCTCGAGATTGCAGGACGACGATGCCTTGTGCGTTGGCGCGCAGCTGATGGTTGTTGGCGACGGTGACGTAGGTTGCGGGGGCGCGGCTGAGATTCGAGACGTATCGAACCGATCCCACCATGTGCTGTCCGCAGCAGCTGTCCAGGTACCAGGTATTGAGGTTATCGGTGTTGTTGTTGCGTAGTAGCAATGCGAGTCGCGGAGTCACCAGTGTTGCCTTGTAGCGCCTGTGGAAAGATGGGTCTTCGTCCTCCTTCCATCCTACAGGTACGTAGTGTTGATTGTCGTGCGGCGGGCTTTCCCGCAAAGTGATTGGCAGGTTCCAATCTTGTTCGTCTTCGTCGTATCCGTAATAGTGGTTTTCGGTGAAGGGGTTGTTCCATCCTTCTTCCGGCTCGAGTACTTCTCCTCGGAGTTGGTCTTCTTCGTCTGGTTCGGCGGTGCGGCGGCGCCGTGTCACCATGTTTGTCGTCGCATTTCTGGGAGCTCCAACCTGACTTCCCTGTACTTGTTGTGGTTGCTGTTGAGCAGGAGAACGGGGAGTTGATTGTTGAGGCTGAGGATGACGAGTGTCTTGTCGACCGACCCAGTTGTTGTGGTGAGCGGAATTCCTTTGGGTGGCGATTGTTGAATCGAGACTTGCATCGATCCGTTGAGTGTCCGAAGATTTTGCAGTTTTTGCAATAATGGCGCCTTGGTTGTCGTCGCTCTTCTCGGTTGTCTGTGTAGAAGGCGAGTCGCTCTCGGCGTGGCGCGGAACTCGTTCTGCTCGAGTCCATGTCCTGCTGTTCAGTCAGCAGTGCGGCGCATAGCGCGGCTTCAGAGAGCTGTCCTCGTTGTCGGAGTAGTGCCTTGCAGGGCTTCCACTCGGGCCCAAGTCCCTGGAGGACGATGTTGACGAATATCTCCTCCGTGATAGAACTTCCGTTCTTGATAATTTGATCACGAATGTTCCGACAACGGTTGATGTAGCTGTTTGCTTTCTCCCCGTGCCCCATCTTGGTCTCCATGAGTTGTTGCAGGAGACGACTTGCAGTGACGGAATCCTTCGGCTGATATACCTCAACGAGGTGCTTCCAGGCTTCTAGGGCTGGAGCGGCGCTCTCTTTGTAGGAGCGGATGCCGAGCTGTTCTGCAGGCGACATGTTGCGCAGCAGGACGCTATACGCCATACGCCATTTTATAAGCGCCTGCGCTTATAAATTTACTCGATTATAAGCCCACCCCCCTTGAAAAAACATGTTTTATTATTGCCCCCCATGGGGGTATATCCGGGGTGTGACGAGTATCTCTTTTGTTTTAATCAACTCATCTTGTTCTCACATACTAGCTCAAGGTGGTTCAACAAGTTCTTTAAGAACGCTTCCGCAATTACATCACATATTTGAATCTTAGCCTTGAACGATCCTAAGGGCCTTCTCAGCCCAACAATATAAAGAGCTTGTTGCATGCAAAATGAACGAAGTCTAGATTTAGTTGTGGAGAAATGAGCAGGTTGCACTTAGTTAAAGGGATAGCACAGTACTACAAATTCTGTTCGTCGTATGAATAGTCTGAATTCTGGAAGTGTAAATTCTGGATCTCATTGTTTGCGAGACTGTTTACAGAGCGGATTACGGTCGCGTATGATTGGAAGAGGGATTTCGACACATTTTTTTTGCTAGATTTGAATTCGAGACTGTTTACAGCGCGGATTATGGTCGCTTTGTTATAACTTGTCATGTTACCACTGCGATTAGGGGGTAACGACAAACAAATGGCGACGACGCCGCAAATGGCGCCGCCAAAGCCAGCTGCGGCGCGGCTGCGAGTATGGCTTGCACTCTTCGCCGCGCATTGGCTTGCTGCCTTCTTCTTTCCTTGCCATGCGCTACCAATCAACGCTACTCAAGGTACCCTCCTCGAACCTACTATGCTTACCACAGCCCGTGCAATCGATGCCCCTAATTCTTCTTACTACTGTAGCACCTCCAGTCCGTATCGCTGGTGTGATAGCGAACACTTACCATGCGATAGTGCTTGAGGTGGGCGAAGAATTCATGTAGTAGGTGCGCGCATGGGTTGCTTTCCCAGCGACAGGTCGTAGGCAGCCATAGAGGTAGTACCGCAGCAACCCCCCTGTTCGGCGACGATGTAATGACAGCGAAATTTCTTTTCGGCCTCCTCCCTACCTCGTTTAAAATGTGGTAGCGCACGCATGGTTTGCTCTCCGTGAAAACGCGGATAGCAGGAGGGCATGGTGCGTTTCCGTGCGCCCTTTTCCCGTCCTGCACCGTAGAATATGGTTAGGGAGACGAGGCCGTCGGAGATCTCTGTTTGATCGCGTCAGTCGCAGCCCCCCGGCACCTGCTCGGGAGGCCTAGGCGGAAGGCCATGGTGGGCGGAGGCGAAATGGGCGGGTGAATGGCGGAGGCTGGCGGTGAATGGTTTGGGGTCATAGCCTCGCTCTGCTGTGTGTGTTCAGGGCTTGGCTCTGGTGTGTGTGTTCAGGGCTTGGCTCTGGTGTGTGTGTTCAGGGCTCGGCTCTGGTGTGTGTGTTCAGGGCTCGGCTCTGGTGTGTGTGTTCAGGGCTCGGCTCTGGTGTGTGTGTTCAGGGCTCGGCTCTGGTGTGTGTGTTCAGGGCTCGGCTCTGGTGTGTGTGTTCAGGGCTCGGCTCTGGTGTGTGTGTTCAGGGCTCGGCTCTGGTGTGTGTGTTCAGGGCTCGGCTCTGGTGTGTGTGTTCAGGGCTCGGCTCTGGTGTGTGTGTTCAGGGCTCGGCTCTGGTGTGTGTGTTCAGGGCTCGGCTCTGGTGTGTATGTTCAGGGCTCGGCTCTGGTGTGTGTGTTCAGGGCTCGGCTCTGGTGTGTGTGTTCAGGGCTCAGCTCTGGTGTGTGTGTTCAGGGCTCGGCTCTGGTGTGTGTGTTCAGGGCTCGGCTCTGGTGTGTGTGTTCAGGGCTCGGCTCTGGTGTGTGTGTTCAGGGCTCGGCTCTGGTGTGTGTGTTCAGGGCTCGGCTCTGGTGTGTGTGTTCAGGGCTCGGCTCTGGTGTGTGTGTTCAGGGCTCGGCTCTGGTGTGTGTGTTCAGGGCTCGGCTCTGGTGTGTGTGTTCAGGGCTCGGCTCTGGTGTGTGTGTTCAGGGCTCGGCTCTGGTGTGTGTGTTCAGGGCTCGGCTCTGGTGTGTGTGTTCAGGGCTCGGCTCTGGTGTGTGTGTGTTCAGGGCTCGGCTCTGGTGTGTGTGTTCAGGGCGCCGGGGGTGCAGGCAGGTGCTGGTTGAGTAGCACCGCGGCATTTGCCATGGAGGTGAGGTGGGCACAGTGCCTCTTGGCGGCTGGGTCGGTGTCGGTGATGCTGCCGTGCCGATGCCGCCAACGGTTGAAGGCAGTGACTCCTGCAGCAAGGTGCGTTCCCGCTCACTGCTGAAGCGCGCAGGGCCTTGGGATTCCGTTTCCCCCAACTCCCACTACCCGCCCGCTGGGAGGGTGTCTGGCGGTGGCGCTGATCAAGAAGCTGATTCTTCCGCTCACGCAGCGGCTCATGAGTAGGAAGCAGCTCTGTGGGTCAAGGTGCGCCAGGAAGTTTGTTGGTGATGTCACTGCCGCCAGGCGTTGGCGTAGAAATGATGTGCAGGCTTCTGGTGGGCCCGCTGAGCTTCCCAGGATGCGCCGCCCTGTCTAGCTGAAGGAAACTCCTTCCGGCAGCGTGGTGTTTCTTGGTGCGAGCGGGGACCATGCGATGCGGTGCGGTGCGGTGCATTTCCCGGGTTGTGTGAGAAGCCCAACGGGCGCAGCGCTGAGGTGAGAGACTGGAAGGCAGCGGTGCAGTCCGGTTCAGGTCCAATCGAAAGAGGGTAATGTGGTCAGCGTGTGTGAGGAGAACCTCCATGGAGGTCCTCATGCTCGGCCGTGGGACACACAGAGGCAGTACGCGAGCGTGAGGACCTTGGTGTGCCCCGCGGCCACAGCCTTGACTTGAGGGCTGGCTGGATAGCTCAGCAAACAGCAGTGCGCCCATTAGGGTCCCCTTGACATGCTCCATGCTCCCAGCTGAGAGGCGGCGTCGAGAAGCGATGGTCGATGAGCAGGGTGGCAGGTAGAATTGTTGAAGCACATGTTGGGGACGGCGAGTAGGAACTCCAGCGGTGTGTAGCTGAGTCTGTTGATCACTGCTACTCTCTCGACCCTCTTGAACGCATTTGTGAAATCGGGCTGTTGCAAACCAATGTGTGATGGGATGCTGCTCTAGGTAAGCCCATGTGGCGTGGATTACGGCCTCAGCTCCTCCCGGGATAGCCGCGCCAAACTGCAGCGGCACCAAACTGCAGCGGCGCCAAGTGCCCTTCTAGCTGCCTGGGCCACGAGTTGTAGCGCCGCTTTGGCGACGTAGCGGTGTGCCGTGTGCTGCGGGGGCGCTGCTGCTGAAGCGCTGCTTTGCTTTGTACCTCCCCTACTGCGATGGGCCGTGTGCCCCCTTCTGATTTGGTGATAGCGAGGAGGCGTGAGGCGGTGAGAAGCGAGGCCGCGGTTGGGAGGATTTTCCCCTTGAGTGCAGCAGTGTTCATGAGGGTAAGCAGGTGTTGTCCTCATCCAAAATCAGGGTGGTGGAGTGCCTGCCGCGTCGCGGTTATGCTTGAAGCACATCCCGCTTGGTCTTGCTCGTGCTCCGTTTCTGCACCTAGATAGGATAGGACGCGGCGGAAGTGTTTGAATGAGATAGGTATGTGTGTCTCTCCTAGGCTGTCCCCGAGCCAAGAAGGTAAGTCGCCTTCAGCGTGGAGGTGGCGGGCGATCAAGGGTGAGAGAGTGGTGCTGTTGGCCTCGCTGAGTGAGTAGTGTTGTTTCCAAGGCCTGGAGGGCCTTCAATAAACTCCCTCATGTGACGAGGGTAGTGGCGCGTGCCAGTGCGCCCGTGGTGTCTTCTTCCGCATGTTGCAGCAGGCAGGTAGGTTGATAGCTTTGCATGCCTGCCTCCTGGTACAGTCCTTGCCAGTCTCCCTGGCGAAAGTGCAGGAGCCTGAAGGCCAGGCCTGCCAATCGGGCTTCCGTGTTGAGCCGATGCGCCCTATGATGGATTATACGCTCAAGGCCCTTAGCGTTTAGCGTTTGTACGCTAGCGTATGCACGCTATACGCTATACGCTAGGGAATACGCTATACGCAGTCACAAAATTTTTAGGGCTGCCCGAAAAAATAAAATCGCGGAAAATATGCGGATTTTCTTGGTGAGCATTTCGCTGAAGTCGAAACGCGAATCTGTGGTCTAGGCATTTGGGGATCTGACTTCGAATATTTCAGGCACATTTGGGAAATCGAATGCTGAATTCAGATCTACAACCCATCCCATCTACCGCATTGAAACCCATCCCATCTACGAACTCCAACCTGTCAACCTTGAACCCCCAACAAGCCTCTCGCTACTTTCCAGCCAGCCCCACTACGAATTCGTCAATCCATACCATCCATTCCGCTTCCAACAGGGTTACTTTTCTCCCTAGCGATAATGTCTACTCCACCCTCCCACCCCACCCGCCTTTCGGACTTAGGAGAATGCTAGGGCGCGTCTTAGCGGTGGTAGAGAGTATTATGAGACTTGGATGTTTTGTGTAAGGGTCATGGTGAATGTATTATGGGAAAAAAAAATATCTCTGAAACACAACCCACTGAATCCCCCCCTGAAACAGTCCCTGGGGGTTTTTTTTGCGCTGCCCGGAAAAGTTTTCTACCTGCCCGGAAAGCGTATCCTTGATCAGACCCCTCTTGCGTATAGCGTTTATACGCTAGCGTATATACGACACGCGTATATACGCTATACGCGTATAATCCATCATAGGATGCGCCGAGTCAGGCTCGGGAGGAGAAACACCAAGAGGTGCCAGGCTGCGAGTTCGCCAGGGAAGCGGGCGAGGTCAGGCGCAGGAGTGGAGTGGGGTCAGGAGGCATGTGGCGAGGTGACGGCATCACGAATGTGGCGTGGGACCGGCAAGGGGTGGCTGGCGTGAGCCACGGAGAATGTCAGTGTTGCAGCTGCGAATGCGACGAACCGCGGGTCGTCGCTGCGAGTTGGAGTAGGTGGGGACAGCAGTGGTGCTGGCGAACCCTGCCGCACTGCGTTTGGGTGGACCTGGTTGAAATTGGCGGGCGGGAGCAGGGCTTTCCTTAATTGTGGTTGAACCCCCGCATTTAGGCAGAGCAGGGATGGTTGGTGATAGGACAGGAGTACCATTGGCAGGGCGAGCTGTGAATCACTGACGGCGTTTACTATGGCTCTCCTGTTAGCGCTGTTGAAAGCGTTAGTGATGTCGGCTCGTAGGACAAGTGTGCTGGGGTTCGCGGCGAGGCGAGGTAAGACCGAACTGTGTGAATTCTCGCCCGCCTCAGCCTCAGCAGCACCTCCTGAGACGGCCACTCCAAACTGCTGCAGCAGGAACAAGTCCCGCACTGCCCCTGCTGTTAAGAGAGTGCCGTTTTTGCAGCCAGGCGCGTGATGCTCTCGCCAACGGCAACCGGCCTTGTCCTTTCGTCTGGCTTGGCAAGGGCTGTCATGCGTGAGGCGGTGGTGAATAGGCTAGCTATTTGGAGTGGTAGTTTTTCCGTCATAATTGTGTTGACCAGAATAGTGTAGACCAGAATAGTGTAGACCAGAATAGTGACCAGAATAGTGTAGACCAGAATAGTGTTGACCAGAATGGTGTAGACCAGAGTGGTGTAGACCAGAACGGTGTAGACCAGAATGGTGTTGACCAGAATGGTGTAGACCAGCTCGAGTAGATGTGTTTCCACCGCATGGACGTTTCCACCGCATGGACGTTTCCACCGCATGGACGTTTCCACCGCATGGACGTTTTTCCGTCACGATTGTTGTTCCTGAAGGGCCAGCGCCAACTCCATTTTCGCAGCACGGCAAGACCTTCAGAAATGCAGGAAGCGGCGCTAACAGTTGTGCATTCGGATTCCGCACTGGTGGTGCTGGCCTGCGGGCCAGTTGAGTGGTGTGTCAGTCAGGGGCGGATGGGTGTTTGGCGCGCAGGGCTTCCAGCACGGATGGGGTTGGCGGGCGTGCAGACTGGCGTTGCCTCAAGGGCCATGAAAGCCCGTCTGAGACTGCCACGTTGCGCCAGACCTTCCGCCCTGGTGAGCACGCTAGTTTCGTCTTTTTGGTGCCCTGGCAGCGAGGGGTAGGACAGTGAGTCCACCGTCTCATTCCCCCCACGAGGAAAGGGACGTTGGTGCGTCTGGTTGAGATTTTCCTCTGGTTGGTGTCTTGGCTTGGCGGCGAGGGGTAGGACAGTGGGTCCACGTCCACCGTGGCATGGTAGAGCGAGTCCACCATCTCATTCCCCCGCGAGGAACTGTCGCCCCAGACGTGTACGGACCGCTGGCCGATCCGGGCTCCTGGTTGGAGATTTGGTGCAGCGTCGATTGTGCGACCAAAAGCAAAACTGTCCATGCAGTCAATGAGTCTGGGTCGTGTGCCAACCGTAGCAGTGGGTTCAGCAAGGTTGTGGCGGAAAGTGGGTCAAGAGATGATGGAAGTCGACGCGGCAGAGGTGCGTGGCAGGTGCTGCAGAGTTTTCGCTAGGTCCCAGGCCCCAACGCTGGCGAAAAGCGCATTTTCAGAGGCGAGCAATTCTTCGCTCCCTACCCACACGAGTGCTGATAGGATCCGTGACCGTGACGTCACAGATCCAAGCAGCTCCAGAGTCCCTGTCCGTCACTGCCAAGTCGGCCTGATGCTTGTCAATCAGTGAGTGAATCGTCGTCTCGGTGAGTAAATCCATGCGAGTGTTGATGTTGCATGTGGACGATGAAGCCAGCCAGCATCCCGCGCAATCCGAATGCTCTCATCACGGATGGCGTTCCGAGTGCTGGTTCTGCCTCCTCCCATGTCACTCCGCAGCTGCGCAGCACGTGGTTCAGGAGCCGCGGGTCAGGCAAGTCTACCTTCTTCCAGCAGTCACAAGCCGTCGGTAGAGAGAAGGGCAGGCCGAGCCTGAAGTGCGTGCCATGCTGAACTGGGCCGAGGAGAGGCGGAGGAAAGCTGATAGAGGGATGGCAAGGAGCCAGCCAATCACCAACTGACGTGTCACGGACAGGGACAGCATGCGCTGCATGTGCCCAAGTGGGGGGCTGAGGAGCATCCCGCGCGTGGCCTCCACCATTTCTACGCAGCGGTGAGCCTGGCCAGGACTTCCAGGGCTAGCCCGTGCTGGAGTTTTCCTGCTTGTGGCGGCTGGCGGCCGCCGTGGAGCAGCTCCAGGGCCCTTGCTGGGAGGGTGCACTCCGCTTTGACTTTTGAGTAGATTCAAAAGAACGGTTGCCTGGCAGAGGTGGAGGGCTGTTGTGGCGGGTTTAGGGTGGATAACGGTGCCTCCATTAGCGGCAAGGTGGTGGCAAGTGCTGGGATACTGGCCAGTGGGACTATTGCCAAGAGCCCAGCTGCCCGGAAGAACCCTGTGAGGAAGCTGTAGTCGCCCTCTACTGCTGGGTGGGTCACACAGGCCAAGCCCCCCGGGGCGAGGTAGGTAAGGATGCCTGTGCCCAGACCCGCACCCTCTCGGTGCCAATGCGCGGGATTGGGATGTTGCAGGCGGAGAGGAGTGTGGTGAACAACCTCTCCCCCCTGCCCCTCCATTCTTTCTCTTGCGCCGCCCTATCCTCCTGTCCCCAAATGCGAGCGGCGTTTTCCAGACACTACCGGAAGGCATGGGAAAAGACGTCCCCAATGCATGCTTGTTCTGGTTGAGATTAAGATAGTTGTTCCCCTTCCCGGCTGCCCTAACCGATTGCCGCCGCTACGCCGGCGCGAGCCACCGAATTTGAGAAATCAACGTACCAAAGAGCAGGCAAGAGCCCAAGAGGCCCTCATGTAGAGGAGAAAGCAGGGCGCAGGCAGAGGAAAGCTAACCTATACTCTCTCTCGCTCTATCCTCCTGTCCCCAAATCTCAGCGGCATTTTTCAGAGACTACCAGAAGGCATGGGGAAAGACGTTCCCAGGCTGGACCGTGGATGCTGAGTGTGGCGCAAGTAAAGCACTCGCCTGCGATGATTTAGGCATGATTATCAGGCTGTAAGTGTGATTATCAGGCTGTAAGTGTGATTATCAGGCTGTAAGTGTGATTATCAGGCTGTAAGTGTGATTATCAGGCTGTAAGTGTGATTATCAGGCTGTAAGTGTGATTATCAGGCTGTAAGTGTGATTATCAGGCTGTAAGTGTGATTATCAGGCTGTAAGTGTGATTATCAGGCTGTAAGTGTGATTATCAGGCTGTAAGTGTGATTATCAGGCTGTAAGTGTGATTATCAGGCTGTAAGTGTGATTATCAGGCTGTAAGTGTGATTATCAGGCTGTAAGTGTGATTATCAGGCTGTAAGTGTGATTATCAGGCTGTAAGTGTGATTTTCAGGATGTACGTGTGATTTTCAGGAGAGATGAGCAACCAGCCCGGCCTGGCCCGACCCGACCCGACCTGGCCGGGCCACACGGGCTCTCGGGTCGGGTCGGGTCGGGCCGGGCTCGGGCCAGGGTCCTGAAGGTTCTGGCCCGACCCGGGCCTACACACTCGGGTCAACATGGACCCGGGTACGGGTCGGGTCGGGTCGGGCCAGGATGACCCGCCCATACCCTGGCGCCAGCACCTTTGCCCGCGGCCGCCCCTACACCCTGCACACGGCCCCTAAGAACCTCTACGAAATGGTGCAATATTAGTTGCTGGCGCACCTATGAGCAACTGCTGGCCTGAAACGAGCCGTGCAGCCTGTGAATTGAAGTGTCGCTAAAAAAACGCGAAGTTGTAAAAAAAACTCCATTCCTGCATCGCGATTTTCCGTTACCAGCAGGAAACGATAGCAAACTAGCTATAAATGTCTGTCAATGAGGTTTGAACGGGTTGTAACTAAGTAGTTTCTAAGCTTAGGTGACTTGCTTGCGGCCGTTAGGCAAGATTGAGAGCGTGGGTAGGTTCTGATGTCGAGGGGATAAACAACCCCTCGACAACAATTCGACCTAGGGTTTTGTCCCCGGTCCTGACCTGAATTCGGGTCGGGTCAAGCCTGACCCGAAACTCGACCCGACTCGGCCCGAGTTCCATGCTCGGGTCGGGTTTTAGGCCGGGTCCGGTCGGGTCGGCCCGCACGGGGCAAGCAAGTGAAACTACTGACCCGACCCGGGCTAAACCACGCGCGCGGGGCAAATGCTCATCTCTAAGTATGAGGATGTGTGTGATTTTCTGGATGTAAGTGTGATTATCAGGATGTACGTGTGATTATCAGGTTGCAAGTGTGATTATCAGGATGTACTTGTGATTATCAGGATGTACGTGTGATTATCAGGTTGTAAGTGTGATTATCAGGATGTACGTGTGATTATCAGGATGTAAGTGTGATTATCAGGATGTACGTGTGATTATCAGGATGTAAGTGTTGACTTCAGGATGTAAGTATGAGTATGAGGATGTGTGTGATTTTCAGGATGTAAGTGTGACAATGCTCTGTCTAGGGTGGAATTGACTCCACACAAGCTGCTAGTGTTCAACACTCTTGCTTTCACTGATTTCTGCGTGTGCTGGTGAGATTTGCGCCATTTTTTCCCAGTTTGCTAGTGTCACCATGCGATTTCCTCAACTCCTCCCTGCTTTCATTCAACCCACCCACCCACCCACCCCACATAGATCTTTGACGGCGAATCTGAATGGGTCTATTCCTGACAGCATCTCCTCTCTCACTCAACTATGTGAACTGTAAGAACCCTACAGTGAAGCTATGAGCTCGCCTTCTTGTATGCTTAGCTATTTGAATAACCGCGGATCAAGGAAGTTCAGTAGAAAAACACACTGATATATAGATAGAGAAGGGCACATCGGGAAACAATAACAACAAAAATGCCTCACGACGGTCACATCACATGTAAACGCCTGTGGTTGCATCCGACAAAATGCAGTGGTGTGGAATCCCAACGCCAATACTTGTCACCCTTTTTTTCAATCAATCCTCCTTTCTGTGGGGGGGGGATGTATTCTTCCATCGGAATGTCCTCAGTCCATGCCCACCATTCTCATTTCCTAACTTCTTTTGTTCGCTCCAACCCGTCCACGCACGCAGGACTCTTACAAACAACAATTTGACGGGCTCCATTCCCAATGGCATCGCCAAGCTTTCCTATCTCACCTTATTGTATGGAGCACCTCATTTCACCCTGGTGGTACGCACGGACATTTTAAGTAATCGCATGATCTCTTTAACCCTCAAGAAAATAGTTTTAGTTGCATAATTTAGATGCCACACGTTAGGGTGAGCAAGGGCCGGACGGGTAGATTGGCAGCCCTGTTCGCCCATATACTGCGTGGGCCTGTTCGAGTCTGGCCCGGCACATAATCACAGGGGCGCACGGGGGGAGGGGGGGGGGGGGGGGGGGGGGGGGAGGTCATAAAAAAGAAAACCGCCCATCATCACCACAAGCGGACCGTTTGTTATAGAACTCCGGTCACAAAAAAAGGTCTCAATCATCACCACAAGCGGAAGATGCAAGAAAGGGTCCTTCAACTAAGTTCTGCCATCAAGGCGGTCATAAAACAGAAAACAGACCTCTTGGAATCGCTGAAAAGTGATTGTAGCGAAGTTCTTCACAATAATGTTGGTTAATATATCAACAAAAATTAAACGGTCGTTTTTAACTCTCCTCCCACCATGCTCGTCTCATCTCATCCTTCATTTGGGTCCTCCATTTGTGCTTGCTGTCATTCAGTCCGCGCCCACTACTCTCATCTCATCTCCTCACTTATTCCTCCCCATCCCTTCCCATCCCATCCCATCCCTCGCACTCATAGGTCTCTTTCATACAACGCTTTGACAGGATCCATTCCAAAAAGCATTTACCGGCTTCCTCTGCTCAATCATCTGTATGAAACCTCGTTTGCGCCTGGTACTAAGCATGCAGGGTTAAAGATCACAAGTATTATTTAAGCAAGGTTCTGTCGAGTTTTGAAAAGCTCGTGAGTTGAAATTCAATCATCTTCGAGTTTTGTCACCAAATATAAGACGCAAAACTCGACGTTTTCGAGATACGAGAACGAGTGGAGTAAAAACTCGACTCGATGTTTACCTGGCCCTCGAAGCTCGAATCGGCCGACTTTCCCTTTTTCGGGGTCCTGACCTGACCCTGGTTGTGCTAAATCAAATTCAAGTGGAAAGCAAGGGTTATATTGAATGTACCTATGACGAATGGATCCGAACATGTTTGGGTTCCGGTCATACACTTATGAGTTTGAACCAATCTGAGTAGTGTTCAACTGTACAGCCGAACACTCAAACCCTACTTTTGCAATATTAAATTAGGCCCAAACCGGACGAGTTCGGTTCAGGCTATACTACAAACTTTCAAGTAAGTTCGAGACGAACTTGTTTGAGTTCGCCTTCTGCATATACTACCTCCCACCCACCATGCCCATCTCATCCCCCAATTGGATCGACCATTTGTGCTTGCTGACCCTCATTCCATGCCCTCGATTCTTATGTCCTCATACCACCATGCACACACAGGTCTCTCTCATACAACACGTTGACGGGCTCCATTCCTACTGACATCCGTACTTTGAGTACGGTTCTCACTTATTTGTATGAAGCACCTATGCCATCCTCCAATTGGGTTGACCGTGTGTGCTTGCTGTCCCTCAGTCCAAGGTGCAAAAGTACGGCCGAAATTTTGACATTCTGGTGTATAATAAGATGTTGTATTTTTCGGGTGTATAAAACGGTTTAAAACGCCTACATGCTGTCATATTTATGTGGTGCAAAATTATGGTCGTATTTTACGGTCGGAAATTTGAAACCCTAGTGTGCACGTTTTTCCTGACTGGCACCTTGTTAGCATTTCATAGCTTGTTTGCCAGGCATCCGTGGTAGTGTAGTGAATCGTGATGGTGAAAGCGGGGAAGAGGAGGATGAAGGGGAGGAGGTTGAAGAGTGTGAGGGGGGGGAGGAGGAGGAGGGCTGAAAAAGCGCACACTAGTCAGTTTGTTAGCATCTTATCGCTTGTTAGCTAGGCTGGCCATTAGTAGAATATTGTATTACTTTTGTTGTTGTTGTTGTTTTTTTTTTTTTTCCTTTTCTCCCGGCCACAAACTTTCTAACAAAAATACGGCCGAAATTTTGAAATCTGGCTGTAAAATACAGGCGTAAAATACAGACCGTATTTTTCACGAACCGTCATTTTGCACCTTGCCTCAGTCCATGCCCACTCTTCTCATCTCCTCACTTCCTCCACCCTAACCCTTACCACACACAGGTCTCTTGCAAACAACAATCTGACAGGCACCATTCCCAGCGACATAGTCACGCTTGGTCAGCTTAATTATCTGTATGAGACACCTCCTTTAAGGCTGGGACTAAGCACGCACGATGAGTACCCACACCTTGAGTGGGCCCTGTGTCATTGTCTGGTTTGAAGAGCTGCGTGCATTTTAAGCTGCTGCAGTGGTTGCTTCTTTTCAGTTCTACGGTCTCAATAAACTCATTGAAGCTATTGACAACCACAAGGATCGTCTTGCTCTCCCCCGCTCCTCACCGCTCCTCATTCTCCCTCCCCGCTCCTCATTCTCCCTCCCCGCTCCTCATTCTCCCTCCCCGCTCCTCATTCTCCCTCCCCTTCGTTCACTCATTTCTTCATCTTCCATGGACTGTTCTTCATCTTGCAAATGTATGTTCCTCCTTTTCTTATCAAGCATAGGGACCCGAACCGCGACACGTGTTCTGCTCATGTCTGCCTCCCAGGCATGAGCAGAAAGGCCAACCCAATACTGTCGGATGCGACACATTTGGCTTGTTTCTTGCGTGGCATGGCGAACGCGAACGTGTGCACCTGTTTCTCGAACGTGTGCGAACCCAACGGGGTTCGCATCAAAACCACGCTGATAACCAGCGGCTGGTTTGTATTTCAAAACAGGATGTCTATTTCTGGGCTCTACTTTGATCCACATCAAGTCGATATCTCGCCATGATCTTAAGCCACACGTGGGCTTATTATGATTCATGCTAGTAACATTTGGTTTGTATCAGTATAGACGCTAGGGAAACATATGGAAGGACAGCTACTGCATACAGTTAGATTGTCAAAGGTTAGGGGCATATGTTGGGATTGCGAGGGAAGGTGATGTGAGCAAGGGACGTATAGAAGGTTGCGCGGAATTAATTTCGAGGAAGAGGCAAGGGTTGTGCAAATGCATTCGGTTTCGATTCGAGATAAGCTAGTTCTGTTCTCGTATTGCTCATGCCTACTCCTCACCCTGCTCTTGTCATCCCTCAATTTGCTGCTGTCACTCCGTTCATGCCCACTGATCTCATCTCCTCACATTTTCTGTTCCAACCCACACCACGCACACACAGGTCTCTTTCAAACAACGCTTTGAAGGGATCCGTTCCAGAAAACATTTACTGGCTTTCTGAACTATCTTATCTGTATGAAGCTCCTCTTCCGATCCTGGTGCTAAGCATGCGCGGTAAAATATCACATGGCCTGATATCCTTGATCACATAATCTAGATGCCACACGCAAGCGAGAAATAAGAAGTTTCGGATATATGATCAGAATATATATGGCCACTCAAATGGCAGCCAAAACAGTGTGAATATTCTGTAACTCCTCTTCATGGCCCTCCCCTTCCCAACCTAGATTTTGGCAAGAATTGCACATTTTTCAAACTGGGGTGTGCGAGTCGAAACAGTTTCAACAATTACAGTTAAATATGATATCGTCTCTTCGGAACTGGCGCGCTAATTGAATACATTCCTTAGAGTTGGTTTCGCGTAGTAATAGGAGTAGATTACTCAGTTTGTGAAGTGAGTGTGTACGCGTTTGTCTGCGTCAGTTTTGTGTATGATGCCTGGTTGGGTTTGGGAGGTGCATTGGGTACGGTACGGTGGGTTTTGGGTGGGCATGGATGGTTGGGAAAAAAATGCGAAATCACTATCACGATAGAATTCAAGGCAATTCGACTCGGAACAGTGAAACACAGATTTTCGCGATTCTTATTTTCCACCGATTGTGTTTCACGTCATTACTGAAAGAAAAACACAATCGCAAAACTCATTTCCACACAAGCAATGTACTTCGAATTTTAACCAGCCAACGTAATGAAGCAATACGCTGTTCTGTTCGTGGTTTTTTTTTGGGGGGGGGCTCTGCGGGCTCTCAATGCCTATGGTGACTCTGAAAATGAGTCGAGTTTTGAGTCGACTCAAAACTCGACTCTGTAAATACCCCAAAGCTTAAACATTTCATGTTAGGGTCGAACACCTTACTGTTCACCTACAAATCATCACGGTTTGACTCTGCTGTAGAACTGTCGAACCCTACCCTATTGGAGATTAGTTTGAGTTCGACGTTTCGACTTCGGTTCGACAACACCCTACGATCGACCAAGTTAAAGTTATATATTGGTCGTAACCAATTAGGGCGTGTGTGATTTTGCCGAACCTGACTGAAAGTTCGAACTTTTGTAACGGTTCGTCACGGTAGGATACAATTAGAAGAGTTTTGCCACGGTGCAAAGCGGTTTGAGTTCGAACTTTGTCAGGTTCGGCAAAATCACACACGCCCTTAGGGGTATCCATTCCTAGATGAGCACGTGCTAACCCCTACTTGGGGCTGGCAGAACACGCCTGCACGGGGGTGGGTTCGATCCCAGGACCTCATCTATCGGAAGTGCCTCTTTCTACTGACTAGGCCGTACGATCGACCAAGTTCTAGTTGATCATGTTCGAGTTCACCTGTTGCTCATGTCTACTTCAGTCAGTACAAACGTTCAAGGGAGTTCAAGACAAGCTAGTTTGAGTCCGCCTTTTGCTCAAGACCGTGTGTGCGTGCTGTCTCTCAATCCATGCCCTCGATTTTCATCTCCTTCCTCCCCTTCAACCTTTACCCCGCACTCACACACAGGTCTCTTTCATACAACGCCTTGACGGGCTCTATTTCCAGTGACCTCTTCGAGATTATTGGACTCACTTATCTGTATGAAGCACCGTGTGTAGGCCTGATTGTAACTTGTAAGCATACATGATCATAGATCACATGAACCTGGAAAACTGCAAGAGAATATATTTTTATCCCACACAAGCAAGGAGTTTCAGGTAATAAAAACGTGTATGGTCACGTCAATACCAGCCAAGCCAGGCTGAATATTCCAAAACCTCTTTCTCCCCCCCCCCCCCCTTCCAAGCCCAGGTTCAACGATAGCCACAAATTCGTCGAGCTGGGTGTGCGACTCGAACCGGTTCGAGCAATTAGAGCTGAATACGAACTCGTTCACCTCGAACCAAACCGAACTGCGATTCAGTTTTGACTCCTCCCTGTCTCCCAGCATGCCCCTGTCACCCCCCAATTGGGTCTCCCAGCATGCCCCAGTCACCCCCCAATTGGGTCAACCATATATGCTTTCTGTCGCTCAGTCCATGCCCTCTCTTCTCATCACTGATTTTGCCCAAACCCAACCCATACCACGCTCACATAGGTCTCTTTCAAACAACAAATTCGCGGGCTCCATTTCCAGCATCTTATTCACGCTTCCTCGGCTCTCTTATCTGTATGAGGCACCCCCCACCATTTGAGTTCGCCGTTTGCTTGTTCTACCTCCCACCATGCTCGTCTCATCCCCCAATCGCGTCAACCGTGTGTGCTTTCAGTCGCTCACTCCATGCCCGCTATTCTTATCTCATCACTTATTCCGCCCCAACCCAACCCATACCACGCACACTCAGGTCTTTTTCAAACAACGCTTTGACAGGCTCCATTCCCAGTCAGATTTACGGGCTTAGTGTGCTCACGTATCTGTATGTATGATGCATGTTGTGAAAGCCTGATGCTAAGCATGCGTGATCAAAGATAACATGAATCAAAATCCGCGAGAGAACATCCTAGACTTCAAGCAAGCAAGAAACAAGGAGTTTTGGGTAATCAAACATGGATAACAATGCCACTTGCAGCCAAGCCAGGCTAAATATCCTGGTCATGGTCACTCTAACCGAACTGCGATTCAGTTTATGCTTGCTCATACCTCTCTCCCATCATGCTCGTGTCACCTCCCAATTGGGCCGACCGTTTGTGCTTGCTGTCTGTCGCTTAGGGCATGTTACATCTGGTGCAAATCTTGAAGTGGACTATCTGATTTATTAAGGTTCGAACTACATGCCAATTTCCAGTCAACCACAATGCTACATCTAGGGTTGAATATTGAGATTCAACCCTTGCCGAGCTGTGAATAGATCTAGTAGGCTACCCAGTGTAAACTACTTGGCTCTGGCGTTGTTTTCAAGATCAGTAGGCCTGATCCGTCGAATGTGGCCAAAAATGGCCACGATCAAATCTGTGTGTGCGCGCATTCTCATCAACAGATTTGACGTTGATTCTATTGCCTTGACTTTCCATGTCAAGAAGCCGAACGTGAAAACTCAAGCGAAGTTGGCGAAGCTGGTTACCAGCAGAAGATCGACCTGTTTACCGAGCCAAATTCTGAATGCAACATGCCCTTATTCCTTGCCCTCAAATCGCATCTCCTCCCTTCTTCCGGCCCAACCCATACCACGCACTCACAGGTCTCTTTCAAACAACATGTTAACGGGCTCCATTCCCAGCAAAATATTCTCGCTTCCTCAGCTCGCTTATCTGTATGAAGCCGCATCTCGTTTGAGGCTGGGGCTAAGCACGCGCGGCACAAGTAGTGGTGGTGACACCTAGAGTGGGCTGTGTAACGGTTTCAACTCCATCAATTAGAACTCCTTTCATATCGTCTGTTTTTTGGGGCTGGTTACATGTTTGGAACCGTTCGCCCAGACCCAAAATCTTATTCGGTTTTCACTTGTGGCTGCCTCCCATCCCACCATGCTCGTCTCATCCCTCATTTGGGTGGACGGTGTGTGTTTGCTGTCCCTCTGGCCATGCCAACTTTTCTCGTCTCCTCACTTCTTCCGCCCCCAACCCACACCACAAACAGGTCGTTTTTCAACAACAGATTCACGGGCTCCATTCCCAACAGCATCTCTGTGCTTACTCAGCTTACTTATCTGTATGAAGCACCTCGTTTCACCCTGGTGATAACCACGAACGTGATTAACGGTCGCATGAACCCTAAAACCCTCAAGAGTACATCCTAGGTCCGCATAACCTACGTATTCCTGTGTAGTGGAAATCATATATGACGGAAAATCTGGAAGCCAAGCCAAGGATGAATATCCCGCAACTCCTCCTCCCAGCTTCTCCCCTCCCAGGTCGAGTTTGTCACACCAGTTCGGCTAGTTTGAGTCGAACATAAACCAGTTCGCCTCGAACAAAACTGTGATAAGGTTTCTGCTCATACCTACCTCCTCCCATGCTCGTCTGATCGTCAAACTGGGGACCGAATCTGCTTGCTGTCCCCCAGTCCATGCACAGAATTCTTGTCTCCTCACTTCCTCCACCCCAACCCACACCACACACACACACACAGGTCTCTCGCGAACAACAATTTGACCGGCTCCATTCCACACGGCATCTCCGTGCTTGTGCAGCTCACTCATCTGTATGAAGCACCTCGTAGGCATGAGCAGCAAATGGCAAACACGAGTATGTTCGAACTCTCCTTGCCTCGAACACCCGTGTTCATCCATGGTGTGTTGTTCGGATAAATGAAATGGCGAAAGGAGAGGGTCGGTGCATATTTGGGATGTGTTTGAGGATCATCAATGTTGTGCAAAAGATGGCGCACACCATTGCGTGCCCTGGTGCGACGAGGGGCGCAACAGTGAGGAGCGTTCACTGCACTGCACTGGCGCGCACCAGGGCAAGCTTTGAAACCCGGTTGGCTCGCGTTTCCGTCGGCTCGGACGCTTTGAAACTCGGTTGGCTCGCGTTTCCGTCGGCTCGGAAGCTTTGAAACCCGGTGCACTGCATCGCACTTGTGCGCACCAAAGCAATCAAATTTGCCGCAATCCTGCACTTCGTCTCAAGCACGATGTGTGGTTGCACTCCTAGAGTGGGCTGTGTAGGGGCTTCATTTGCATTGATTAGAATTCCAATCATATCGTGAAGGGCTGCTTGCATCGCAAACCACAACCCCCATGATTGCTTCTACTCAATTTTAGCATTAAAAATAAACGTCACTGAAGCTAATGGCCAGCCAGCATTAGGTCGTCTTGCTCTTTCCCCCCGTCATCTCCCTCTCCTTCATCTTGTATGTTCTGCTTTTCATGGTCAAATAGACGTATACATGGGAATCGCTTGGTTGGATCTCTTCCATCCTTTCTCAGCCGCTTGATCAACCTGGTGAACCTGTGAGCATCATGACTTCAGTACTAGGCTATTTCATCCCAGCTACAACCATTGGCTTGTTGACAGCACTGAGAGAACTGGCTAAACAGCTGTACATCATTAATATCACTGCTTTGCCGTGTTGATACAATCTAAAAGCTCACGGCTTGTGTGCTGTGCGGCCATGCCATCCATCCTTGTGCCCCAGATCCATCCTCATCTCAACCACCATGCCTCCTAAACTTACCTTTCAGCAGCTGTTTCCATCTCCTCTCTTTTCCCTCCACCCTCCCTACCCTCATCTACTAATGCGTCTTCCTTCTGCTCCCAGTCCGATGCTGTTCGTTCTCCTCACCTCACCTATGCTCCCGCCCCCCACTTGTTGGAATCTTGACTCGTCAATCAAGAAGTTGACTCTATTAAGGAGTATACATAGGATGCAAGAGCGCAGTTGGTCCTGCATTGTGTTGGGTAGACCAATCACAACAGACCAGTGTGGAGTGACCACCAATCACCTCATTGCTTGTGTTGGGGGCTCCACCACAAAAGGGTGGATAGGGACCTCAACACAAATGCACGCCCAAATTCGGTGGAATAGGTACACGCCCAAGTCAACTGTACACCACAATTGGTGTACAGTCACACCATGCTACCATATAATCTAACGTCCTCACATTCCCTTGGGCTGCTTGCATGTGCTTCCTGACTGTCCTGCCATGCCTGCTTTTCTTATTTCTTCAATTCCTTCATCCCACAACACACAACACACAGGGATCTCTCATCCAATTCCCTGAGTGGCCCCATGTTCACCAACTTCGCCTTCCTTGATGGCCTCACCTATCTGTACGAAGCTCACTAGCATCATTGTTCTATGTGCTGAGCCAAGGCCGCACTGCGCTCTTTGTGTGCCAAGCCTGCACTGTGCTCTCAGCCATCAACTCACTTTCATCATTGATGTGTGTGGCCCTCCACAGGCTTCTCTCCCCGTTTGCTGTTCCAAATTTAAAGGATGCTGGGATGTGCTATGACCAGTTCAATGGTGCACTGCACCTTTAGACTTGCTGTCGTGCATGCATTCTTTCTCTATATGTTGCATCTTAGAGTTGAGCATGTGGCCCAACCCGACCCGACCCGACCCGATTTAGCCGGGCCATGCGGGCCCTCGGGTCGGGTCGGGTCGGGCCGACCTCGGGCCAGATTCCCGAAACAGCTGGCCCGACCCGGGCATACTGTCTCGGGTCAAAGGTGACCCGAGTTCGGGTCGGGCCGGGTCGGGCCAGGAAGACCCGCCCCTTTAGGGGGAGGGTGGGGGTGCCCTTCATGACTTGTACATTTCTTCTGTTAGTCTTGTTATTACTATATTTTGGTGATACAAGTTTCTCTTCCACCTGAAGGTGTGATGGTCTCGTAATCTGTCCAACACTTGCTATGACATGTAAAATAGTCTAGGGGTATCCAAACAGTAGAGACATCACGAAACAACAGTGCGATTGGGTTTCCCATAGGGTCCGCCCCAACAAGTGCAATAAGTTCATGCAAACTATAAATATGTCTGCTAATAAAATCCTCAAAGCAGGATCTGTCAATGCAAGCTTCCGAACGTAAGAGGGGGTCGCTAATAAATATGAAGGTGCAACACCACCACAATCACAACGAGAAAAGACCTCGCAGCAACTCATGGTGGGGAACCGGCTCTCACAACCCTAGCTGCTCTGCCTCAAGGCACAGCTGCGCAATCGTGGTCCTGCCACCACGAACCTCAAGTCTCTGTCCAGGGTGGTGATCCTGCCAAGTCTTGATCATCATGGCCGCACGCATCTGCTGTGGGCTCAGATGGTGCCGCTGCCACCAGATGATGTTCCTGCTCTGACTGAAGGCTCTCTCACTCGCTGCAGACGTGGCGGGGATACCCAAATAATCGCGAGCCATAGCCCTAAGCCCGGGCAGCTGCAGCTCCCTCCCGCGCCAGTACGCTAAGGCGCACCCACCCTCCTGCCTCGCCTCAGCTAAATACTGGTCCACCTCGTCCTGTGCCCGCACCCCCTCCTCTGCCTCCATCTTGGCCAACTCAGCGAACAGGCTAGCCTGAAAGTCCAGCACGCCACGCGACCTGGCCCCCCTGCGCCCTGCAGCCCCGCTCCTCGCCGCGCCCTCCCCCGTCACTCCCCTAGCGCTCGTAACCTCACCCCCAAGGCGTGCCTCTGCCGCTGCACGGGCTGCTGTCAGGTAGGGTGGAAGGCGCTCGCGTACGAGCGCCTTCACCCTCTCCTCGCTCAGGTCGAGTGTCCTGGCACCCCTGGCATGCCCCCCCGCCTCTACCACAATGGGCGCACTAGTCCTCGCCCCCCGGGCCCTGAGCCTGAAGGTTGCCGTCTTGAGCCGAGGATCGAGGAAGGTGGCAATCGCACACCCCTCCCCGGGTTGAGAGGTCCTTGAACAGCTGCGAGACGTCTGGCGAAAATTTGTGCGCCTCCAGGATATCCAGCAGCATGTTGTACTGGGGCACGACCGATCCCATGGTGGGGTACAAAGACCCCTCCACGAACAGGGTGATGCGATCAAACGGCTCCAGGAAACCCCGCAGCTCGTTGAGGGCTGTCCAGTGGGCGTCGGACAACCTGATCTCTGCCCATGCCGTGCGTGTGGTCTTCGTGATGTTTGGCTGAGAGGAGGAGAGAGGGAAGGGGATGACAGTGATTTGGTTGGATTGGAGGTGACTTTGGGGCAGTATATGGTGATGTGATGGGGTTGGGAAGGGTTGAGCGCCCACATGGCATAGATGGCCTGACCATTCGATATAAGAACATGCATCACCAGGCCCTCGCGCAGCTGCCGCTCCCCAACCCGAGTCGTGACATACTGATCAATGGTACCCTGCCTCCCCCCCCCAACGGCGGCTCCTCCGGTCAACCCACTCGGCCCGGCCCCCGTATCTGCTGCCGGAACGTCAGGCCATGTGTCAGCGTGCTCCCACGGCCACTTCGTCTTATCCGGTACTGTAGGTCCCCAACCCCCATCCGGGAAAACTAGCCCATCAGACTTGTTTGGGTCCAGAAAGCGACGGACCCAAATCTGAAGGCTAGGATAGTGCGCCCGTTTCAAATGCCGGCCCCCGAGGACGTGTTGCCTAAACGCCAACTTATCACCAAGTTGCACGTAAGGCATCGCCGGGCATCGTTGTTCAATGCACCGAACATGCCTTTCACCAAGCCCGGCTCTCCCCTGCTCAGAGCGCTCTGAACGACAGGATCCAGGTCCTTCTCGGTCGGCAACTGGTTGGCCTCCCGCATTGCGTTGATAGTAGCCCAAGACACACCAATGCGGCGCGATCCAGCAGTGGCCGCGGCAGCAGCAGCAGCAGCAGCAGCAGCACAGCAGCAGCAGTGGTGCGAGGGCGTCCGGCAGCGCGAGGACGTGCAGCAGCAGGAGTGGTAGAGGGCGACGGACGCCAGCAGCAGCAGGAGCCGCAGCAGCAGCAGCGGTAGCAGCAGCAGTAGCGGCAGCAGCAGCAGTAGCGGCAGCAGCAGCGGATGCAGCAGCAGTAGCGGCAGCAGCAGGCGCAGCAGCAGCAGCTGGAGCAGACACGGCAGTAGGTACAGCACCTGGACCCACACGTGCTCTCTTATGTCCCACACGGTCCCCCCCACCCTCGTCACCGCTTTCACCGTCACTCGTCAGCGCAGCCAGCTTCCGCATTACCAGGCACCCATGTCGGGTCACGACGTTCAGTTGGCGACTGCTGCTCTGCAGCACGCAGGTCGTCCATTGCCTTCTGCCATCGCTCCTCCTCCGAAGCCCGTCGCGCCGCAATGGCCTCTTCATGGGCCACAGGGTCAGCACCAGGGGAGAGCTGCCCCAACTGGAACCCTCCCCATCGAAGGATGTGATACCGACGGCCGCAAGAGAAAACCCTGGAATCCGCGTGGAGCTCGATGGATCACCGTCAGCGCCTGACATCTTTCGCGCCCGGAACCGCGCCCCCACGAACGAGCCTAGACGTGTGCACCTCGGACTCTCCGTAACACTCCAAGCTGGCCCACGCGAACGTATCTGAAATGGTGCTGCGGTTGCCGCTAAAACGTCTAGTACTGCGCGTGTGTCACGGAATGCCGGTGTGGTGGAATGAAAGTAGGGGTTGCAGTTGTTTCATGGTGGTCCCAAAACTACTCCAGTGAAGAGCGCGAAATTTACTACTTCTTGCCAGAATCGTCCATTTAGACGAGGTAATTAAAGAAAGATGATTCGGGTGGGCTTACCTAAGTACGGTGGTAGTTTAATGACCCTAAACTACTACTCTAAGTAAGTCGACTAGCTGCTGGCTTAGCGAAATGTAAATTGACGGGGAAGAAATCCCCGCGATTTACATTGTGTTAGGGCTTCGGCCCTAACACTGTCGAAATCGGGTCGCGCTTCTGGCCCGGCCCGATTTCGACAAATTTGACCCGAAATCGGGTCGGATCACGCCTGACCCGAGACCCGGCCCGACCCGACCCGTAGTAGGCACACGGGTCGGGCCTCTTCCCGGGTCGGGTCGGGTCGGCCCGTACGGGGCAGGGTTTCGAAATCCATGACCCGACCCGGGAAAAAACACGGGTCGGGTCGGGTCAGCCCGACCTGCGCGGGCCACATGCTCAACTCTGTTGCATCTGTAGATATTTTCCCCGTCCCATTGTACCAACATGCCATTTATAGTCCCTCTCTTGGGATGGATGCACGCATTGGAACTGCCAGGTTCATCCATCTCATGCATGCAGCACTGAACTCTAAGGATTGGGTTGGCAATAGTCTCCTTGCTAATGCCCGTTGTGATCTCCAGGATCGCCCAATTCCAACTTGCGCAGCTTTCAGTTTCCGTAGACTTAAAGTGAATACCGAATACTTGGTCTTCTTTCCGAATACTTGCAGTTACTCGGTATGCGGTTTCACTCAATCCCAAAGAAGTCCAATATAGTCGAAGTCCTTGAACAGCAAGGTGTTGAACAACCGAGTATTGCAAACTGAATGTTAAACAACCAAGCGTTGAAAAACTGATTCGAACATCACACAATATAAGCACCCCAAAACTATGGTATGCGGTTCGCATGATGCGATATCCGCGCTCCGCCTCGAGCCGCATGCAGAACCGAATTTCGGTGGTCAACCTTGAAACCGGAATTCGGTGGTCAACACCGAAACCGAATTCGGTCACCGTCACCGCCACCGAAACCTATTTGTCGCATCCGCACCGAACGTGGTTCGGTATGCGGTTGCACATTCAGGTTCGCGGAAAATGTCTACTCGACATTTCCCGAACCGCACTCCGCGACCATTCCGCATTCCCACATTCACACACTTTCCTACCAAAGTTCCCCATATTTCAACCCCACCGTTCTAGCTGACGGTTCCCCAATCTAGGTCGTCGTTTTCCACATTAGGTTGACGGTTTCCCACCACTTCTAGCATTGCGCCACCGCCCCTATATCAAGCGCATAGGTCGGTAGACACTAGGGCAGTGGCGAACCACCCCAACATGAACGACGATGGATGCTGCCGTCATGTGAATGGATGGATGCATGGCTTCGTGTGGATGGGTGGATGCATGTCGCTGCGTTCCTGCGTGCATGTGGCTAACATGGCTTACTCCCACACTTTCCGTCCAACCCATGTGAGCAGAAACCTCTTTGCTAATAACCTCAGCGGGGAGATTCCACCCGAGATTGGAGGCCTCACTTCTTTGAAGTACTTGTAAGTTGGCTTGAGCAAGTACCAAACAACTCGAACCAAACTTGTGACTTGTGAGTATGCTTGAGCAGGCACTGAACCCGAATCAGGCCCGGAACTTTTGAAAATCCTTGAGCAAGTACCGGATCCAAAATGAGCTGTAAGCAGTGTGGGAGAGGCTGATCTAATGTCGCAATAAAGCTCATGGTTTGCGCAAGGAGAACACTCTTGCAAGAGTTACAGTGACTTGCAGCTTTTGCCGGGGTGGTGGCAATGCCTCCATGCCCCTCCGTTCCATTCCCACCGCCGTTCCCACCTTGAGAACCAGTTAGCCTACCACTACTTCGGTTGAACTTGAAATGAATGTGCCCATAATTTCCGCCTCTTCATCTCCCTTTTCCACTACAGAAACATCTCTGGCACCAACCTCACATGCCCACCTGACGGCTCTGCCTGTGGCGTAACACAATTGCCTACCACATCCTTTTGCCGCACGTGTAAACCCTTCTGCAACACTTGCACCAACCAATCTGCAGGCGAGTAAATAAACACCAGACAGAGGTATGTTTCTAGTGTTAAACGCAACGAGACACAACGTGATGCATGGCGTAGTGCGCTTCGGAGTTGAGAATTATGATTTTGGAACAAATCTCACTATAGCGAGCGATGCATGGCAATGCATGGTAATGGTTGGCAACGCATGTGAATGCATGTTAACGCATGGGAATGCATGGCATCGCATGGGAATGCATGGCATCGCATGGGAATGCATGGCATCGCATGGGAATGCATGGCATCGCATGGGAATGCATGGCATCGCATGGGAATGCATGGCATCGCATGGGAATGCATGGCATCGCATGGGAATGCATGGCATCGCATGGGAATGCATGGCATCGCATGGGAATGCATGGCATCGCATGGGAATGCATGGCATCGCATGGGAATGCATGGCATCGCATGGGAATGCATGGCATCGCATGGGAATGCATGGCATCGCATGGGAATGCATGGCATCGCATGGGAATGCATGGCATCGCATGGGAATGCATGGCATCGCATGGGAATGCATGGCATCGCATGGGAATGCATGGCATCGCATGGGAATGCATGGCATCGCATGGGAATGCATGGCATCGCATGGGAATGCATGGCATCGCATGGGAATGCATGGCATCGCATGGGAATGCATGGCATCGCATGGGAATGCATGGCATCGCATGGGAATGCATGGCATCGCATGGGAATGCATGGCA